>JAFEMH010002500.1:0-336718 GCA_022495995.1 Adenophora triphylla var. japonica | reverse complement strand
GAGGCAACCTCTTCATTTCCCATTTCCAAAGGCTACAGAACCAAATGAGAGAGAAAAGAGAGAAAACTCCATTTTTGTCCAAAATCTTCCATTTTTCTTAGCTTGAATTGCTTGCAATGGCGGAGGGATCTCGAAGGAGTCGTCGTCAACGCAGTCAAGAGGTGGTCGAGCAACGGATGGAGCTCCAAAGGAATTGGATTTCGTTCGTTCCATCTTCGAAGAACCCGGATGTCTTGTATCCGAATCCGGAGGTGCACAATCGTCGCTCTACGAACGTCGGGGAGGTAAGAAATCTGCTCCGTTTTGATTCCCCGTCGAATTTTTGAATGCTAGAACTAGGTTTTAGTTTTTCGCATTTTTGAATTTTTTGTTATTATTTTATGCCTTTTGTGAAATTCTTGATGAATTGTTGAAAATGGACATGTAAAAATTGCGGGTATGTGTATTTTGTGCGTAAATGTGTAGATTAGCTTTTATTTGTGAAAATAAAGTGCCTCTCTAATGAAATGCATGCTTTGGTGTTTTGTACCGTATGCTATTTATGTATGTACATTATGAGAAAAATTATCGTGTAGTGATAATTTTTGTGAAAAAATGTGACATGTGCCGTGTTTTGTGACGGGTTATATGTGAAAGTGTGTGCCGTGTAGGGACGGATTTTTTTTTGAAAAATGTGTTATGCATATGTGTCGTGCCGTGTGTGCCGTGTTTTTGTGACGGACTTTGTGGGGAAAATATGTGCAATATGTGTCGTGTTTTTGTGACGGGTTATATGTGCCTTTGCCGTGTTGGGACGGACTTTTTTTTGAAAATGTGTCGTGTAGGGTTTAATCCCCTTTTTTTTTTTTTGAGAAAATGTGTACAGTGTGTGCCGTGTTTTTGTGACGGACTGCATGGGAAAAATTGTATGTATGATATATGTGAAAATTATGTGCATTATATGTGCCGTGTTTTTGTGACGGGTTATATGTGCCTTTATATTAAGTAATTCGTGGATTGACGTAATCTTTGGCTGCAGGTTTACCCGCAGATGCGGGGCTTGATGGCCGGAAGGCCAAGAGGATGAAGACTCGGGATCGCCGAGGCCGTTGTTGAGCCGGCGCAATGATGCCCGATATTTCGTGGATCTGCAGGCCGAGTCCCCTGAGGCCGGTTTATGCTTCGGCCCGGCGTGTGTTCGTTGAGAACCCGGGCCGGAGTTTCGACACGAGGAAGAACAAGAGCGTCTTCCTTGGCCTTTCGAGTACCGGGTGGGATACCACCCACACCTTCCATCTCGAGCCGGGAGAGGTGACGGTGACGCCTACCGACTTTGCCGCGATCACCGGCTTTCCTTCAAAGGAGGGCCGGTACGGTGGAGAGACATGATCTCCGATGTGGTGCCGACCGAGCCGCCGGGCTTTGAGCCTCGTCCTCGCAGGGCCTGGGCATGCCGTATAGTGACGTGAGTCAAGATTACGGCGCATTGGGGCCTACATCCGGGTACCGCCAGTGATGCGGAGCAGCTTGGCGCGCTCCTTTTGTGGTATGCACCGTCCGAGACTTTGTTCTCGAACCACGCGACCGCAGCCTCCCTTTGCTCGTTGGAGAGCTTGATTGACTCGGATAGGGTCTCGCGACATTGCTTGGGGCGAGGCAAAGCCTGGCCGAGCTCTACTTCTCCTTGGACCGGTTTAGCCTGGGCGGCGCCCGTCTGGCCCGTTTTGACTTTGCTCGGAGGTATGAGTTTATTGCCGTTTTTTGATTTAGCAACTTGTCTTTTCTCCGTTGTCTTTTGCACCGAGCCTTCTCTCGTTTTTTGTCACAGTGTGGTTTTATGAGGTTTTCCAAAGGCTTCCCGTGGGATAGTAGATCCTGGGCCGTTGCCGCGCACCCGCTATGCCGGGCCGGGCTCGCACGGCGAGGAAGAGGAGGACCAGCAGGGGGAAGCTCACCATCGCCTACGGGATGTGCAGTGAGCCGTCCTGGAGAGGGATAGCCCGAGGGGTTCGTCTTGTTCCCTGGGCTCTGTGATGAGGGGGATGAGTTCGAGGGCTCCCGAGGCGACAGCCGCGCAAGATGCCGCGGGGCTCGACTTGTGATGTCATGTATCCTGGGAGCGGGTCTTCTCGGGCAAAGATGGCCCTGTGCTTCCCGTGGCTCCGAGGGACCCTCCCTTCTGGGATGCTTGATTCCCGGACATGGACGTGCTCGATTTCGAGAGGTACCTCGCGGTGCTCTGGCGCCGAGGAGTTCATTTTATATGGAGAGGAGTACGGGGCCTTCGTGAGGAGGAAGCCGAGGACGCCGCAGTACCGGCGCTGGGAGAGAGAGGCCGGCCCGCAGCTCCCCTGCAGGTTCCGATGCCGGACCGGATTTCACGTACGTCCGCGGGGACGGATCGAGGAGGAGGGTGTCTCAGATCCGTTCCCTGAGCAGCTCCGCCGCATACAGAGCGGACCCCGATAGATCGGTGAGTGTGCTTACTCTTTTCCATCTTGGCATCTTTTCCGTATTTTTCTCTTTTTGTTGTTGAGTATAACCGTATTGCCGAGCGTTTCCTTGGTCGCTTGTTGGTGCAGTCCCGGGAGAGCCTATGATATGCCGACTCGCCGTTACGTGGCGACGAGGTCGCTTGCAAGAAGATGGCTTCGAAGATATCTGCCGGTCTCGCGACGCGTGCCGGCGTACGAGCCTATGCCTTCGAGGCACTCTCAGGACGTTCCTCCGCCTAGAGCCGAGCCGAGCCGCAGCAGAGGGACCTCGAGGGGGCGGCATAGCATGGATGCCGGACATCTTCGGGAGCCGCAGTGGCCTTCGAGGGAGCAAACTCTTTATCGCTCATGCCTCCGCATGGCGCACAGGTGAGGGTTCCTCGTAGCCTTCTTTCTTTGATCCTTTCGCCGGATTTGATCCTTCCGAGTACTTTTCGTGGGAGCCTCCTGCTGGTGCTCGTGATTCGACGACGAGGATGTGACGGCGAGTTCGCCGGGATGCCCGACTTTTCTTTGGAGGACCTCGGCGAGGATGATGATGCCGAGGATTCCGATTAGTATTCATTTGCTTTCCCTCTTTTCATATCCCTCTTTTTTTTTTTTTTGTTTAGCAAATGACATTTATGGGTACCTGTAATAAAACACATGTATTTGCATGGCAAACAAAGATTTTATTTTAAGATGTAATGTCATTTTTGTGATTCCCGGAATTGTCCTAGAAATTGTTGCTATTATTATTTTTTATTTTGTGCATGCCACGTGAGCCGAGAGTGTGTTCGTGGGTAGTGTTTGTTTGCCGGGAATGGCTTTGGCCAGCTGTTGGGCGCTTTGGAGCAAGGTTTTGCCGAGGGTGACAGTGGGCTTTTGTACCGTTTGTCGTGGAAATGGGTTCTGTTTGCAAGGAGGTCCGTACGGACATACTTAGCATGCAAAGAGGTCCGTACGGACCAACCTTGCTTTGGGAAGGACATAAATGCTTTCCAAGTGTCTCGGTTCTTCCTCATTTCCCCATTTGCACCATTTTCGAGCTTTCTTCCCCATTTTCTCTAGGAACCTCCATTTTTGCCATGGATTCTTCGTACGTCCCTAGAATTTTGCCGAGGCTTTCGCAGGAGAGGCAAGCACACTTCCTCGAGCAGCTTGAAAACGTGGATGCGGCGCCGTATGAGGCATCGTAGACGGGCCGAGGTAAGGTTTCGTCTTTGCTCGATTTGGTCTTTTAAGGAGTTGGGTTCCCGATTGGGATTTGCTGCGGGCCGCCGCGAAGTTCTGGGATGTTAGGAGGCACGTGTACCGTTTCTCCTATAATGAAATGGTGCCCACTTTTGAGGATTTTCGGGCTTGATTGGAGGACCGGAGGTGGAGGCCATCTCGCTTCCTTTCGATTGGTGGTGCCGCGCGAGCGTGAAGCTTGGCAGACTTTCTTCGTACTTCGTTGGAAGAAGTGCAGGCATGATCCTTGATTCGGGTCATATCGACATTTCGAGCCGCCGGAGCGGTTCATGGTTGATGATGAGAGTGACGTCTCTTTGGGATGTATTTGCCTTGTGCGTGATGGCGACGCTTTTCCGGTCGCCTCCCTTGGCATTTGTGATGGCGCTTTGCTAGATGCGGTAGGCACTCGCAGAGCCGGAGAGGATATTGTCCCGTTGGTGCCGGGGAGACTCTTCATGGTATCGACCGTCCGGCGACCGGGGATCGTTTTTATGAGAGGGGAAGCCCCGCTTTGCTCACCTTGTGGCCGCGAGAGAGACTTCAGCCATGCCCGAGGCTCCGACGTCGTTTAGCCCGTGGTCATTTGCTTCGCCGACCTCTTGTGTTGGATATGGATCACCCGCCTGGGAGAGATGGATGGCACAAACTTGGTACGCATCGATCCGCCGGTGGGTTCCGTGACCGGGAGGATCGAGACCGTGAGGATCTGGCAGAAGGGTCCTACGTTGTCGAGTTCCAGGTTTGTCTTGGTCCTCCTTCTATATTCCGTCGCTTGTTTCCTGCCAGCTTGGGATGAAGCAGAGCCTTTGTTGGGCCGGGATGACCTTGCTACCGCGGAGGTAGTTCCTCTTGTATGGCCTTCAGTGCCTTCTTGTATTTTCCGAGGGTATGGAAGTATTCCGCTTTCCCTCCCGTGGTACTCCTTAGACGTCTGGGAGCGTTGTATTGACGACTCGCATCCGGCCCGGTATGAGCAAAGTGTCAAGCCCCAAGTGGTCTCTGGAGAGCAGTGCGTGTAGCGATTCTGGGACCCGGCTGCCGTAGTAGCCTATTGCCTTAGGAGTTCCGAAGCTCCGGTCCGACCCTTTCGATGTGACGGGAGACACTTTGTTTGACTACGAGACTAGAGTTGACCGACCGACAGGAGAGGTCCTCTTTACGCACTCGCAGTGAGGAGATCCGAGCCGAAGCACGGCGAATGAAGCCCCGAGAGCTACCGGATTGTTTGACTCTACGGGAGGACCCCAGATCTCTGGACCGAGAGACGCAGAGTTGGTTCACGTGAAGCGAAAGAAGACTCGCCGGGACGAGGGAAGAAAGGAAAGAATGGCGAGGACAAGCGCAGATGGCGCGGAATGACCTCCTAGGTATCCATTCATTGCATTGCAAACACATTATTAGTTAAATGTATTAAGTCGTCTTTTAGCATGTTGTGAACTCGAGAGTAGACCGTGCTTGAACTCATCAAGAAATGTTGTAACCAAGTTAGTGATTTGTGATTTACTTTTTAAAGCTTTGTCGAGACGCAAGATCTCTTGTTTGCCTTTGCTTCGTTGTGCACTTTGTCGGCGTCCATCTTTGAACTTTTCTCGTTGCATTCGCGGACCGAAGTGCCTGGGCCCCGACGGCAATCCCCTTTGCCGAGGCTTTCAGTGCTTGGCCGAGAGGTTGAATGCTCCTCGACAAGTCGTTTTGACGGTCTTTTTCGTAGCTTCCTTGCCTCTTGTTGGCGTCGGGCTCTTGACCTCTTTCGCAGCCTTCGCTTGAGCTTCTTTTGTTATTTTTTTTTTTTGTGAGCCCTTGCTCGAGCTCTTTTTTTTTTTTTTTTGTGAGCCCTTGCTCGAGCTCTCTTTTTTTTTTTTTTTTTTTTTTTTGTGAGCCCTTGCTCGAGCTCTTTTTTTTTTTTTTTTTGAAGCGCGTGAGGGCGAAGACAAGCCCCGGCTTGGAAGCGTACATGAGCCGCCTGTTTGATGCCGAGTGACCCTGATGTCCTTTGATGTTGCCGCCGTCGTTTGACTTGGTCAAGGTGACCTGCCGGGCGTGTTCTTGAAAAGTGCGTAGCTTGATGGAGGTCTTGATTGACATTCAAACTTTTGACTTTTTGTGTATTTTTAGACCGGACCAATTAAGGTTGCCTACGTTCCCCTCAGACTAGAGGGCTCAGTCCGCGTAGTTCGACACTACATGGAGTGCCAAGAGATGCACAGCTTGTTCTTCTTCAGGCGAAGATCTCGCGAAGTTTGCTTCCGTTGACCGGATTCATGGCGGATTGCCGTCTAGGTCTCGTTAGCTTCATGGCGCCTCCGTGAGAAGATCTTTTGAACCACGAAAGGGCCGATCCATGTGGGTTCCCATTTTCCCAAATGGGTTGGTTCGAGTGGGAGGCTTTTCTTGAGTACAAGGTCACCTTCCCCGATGTCTCGGGATTTGACTTTCTTGTCGAAAGCTCTAGCCATCCCCGCTTTGATAGGCTCGGACGTGTTCCATGGCCTTTAGTCGTCGCTCATCTAGCGTGAGCCAATTCGTCATGTCGGCTGAGCCATTCGACTTCGTTGATGTCATTTTCCAGAAAGACTGAGCGAGGGAATTTCTAGCTCGATGGGAAGGACTGCTTCCATCCCGTATGTCGTGGCAAATGGGGTTTCTCCCGTGGTCCGTTTCCTGACCGATGTGCGGTAGCCCCAAAGTGCAAGGTGCGCCTTTCTCGGGGCCAATCTCGTCCTGGTGGTCATTTTTCTGGATGATCCGTTCGAGGGTTTTGTTTGTCCGCTTCCACGGCGCCGTTTGTTTGTGGGCCGGTAGGGAGAAGATTTGTGACGTGTGATCTTGAATTCACCAGAGCCTGTCGAATTCCCTTCGAAGTGTGAGCCGTTGTCCGATATGACCTCATTTGGGATGCCGTATCGGCATATGATGTTTTCTTTGAGGAAATGCGCGACCTTCTTGGAGGTGAGTACCTTGTAGGACTTGGCTTCACCCATTTGGTGAAGTAGTCGATGGCTACTAAGATGAACTCGCGACCGTTGCCGCTCGGCGGAGCGATTTTCCCGATGACGTCAATTCCCAAGTGGCAAAGCGGCCAAGGTGTAGTCATGCAAGAGAGATCGTGGGGCGGTAGATGATTGAGGTTGGAGAACCGTTGGCACTTGTCGCAGCTCTTCTGACAAAGTGGATGCACCGCTCCACGGAGATCCAAGAGTAGCCCATCCCGAGAATGATTTGCACTGTGGCTCCGCGTTCATGTGGGGACCGCAAGCCCCATTGTGGACTTCGTTCATGAACTTGCTTGCTTCTTCTTGGCCGACGCAGCCGTAGGAGTGGCCCATGGTAGCGTTTCTTGTATAGCATGTCCCCGAGGATGACGAAGTGAGAGGCTAGGCGTTTTAGTGGCCATGATGCTCTTGGTTTCGACCTCCTTCGTGTGTGGGTCTTCCTTGTTCATGAAGGTGGTTTCCGCTCTTGAGGTGTGGGAAGATCTCGGGTTTAGGCCGAAATGGCGTCGGACTTGGCGTCTTCTTTCGCTCTTCAAGAATCTTGCAAATCGTTGTGGATTAAAACCTTCTCGGCGACTGGCGTCCGGCTTTTTCTCTCGTTTCGACAACATGCTTAAATGTTTGCTTGATGCATTTATTTAATTAATGTGTTTGTCTTTTTGTATAGATGAATTGTTATTAACTTGTTTTGATTAGTTAATATCATCATTTGTTAAAGATGCAATGAAATGATTTTTAGGAAGGCTCGGACCTTTTATTGAAAGCGTGAAGACCGTACATTGTTGACCAAAGATTCACAATCGTCTGGCGTAAAGCCGCCAAAAGACTCAAAAGATGTGAATACACGTACAACAAGACTCGAAGCTAGACTATAGGCGACGAGGGATTGGACCAAAGCTTCATTACTCTCGGATGGCCGTAGCTCTAGAGGGAGTGGTGCCGGTTCGGGTGGCCAATCTTCCTCGTACGAGTCCCGGAAAGTAGCTTGCATGCGGTTCCGATTTCAAACCAGACGCGGAGGTTTTTGGCTGCTCCCCCGATGATGTCCCTCCATTAGTGTTGCCACCACCCCCTGGGGTTTTTGATGATAGAAGTCGCCGAGGGCTACTTCTAGTGAGGGCGAAGCATCTCGCCGATTCTGAGTGGATTCTTGCCGATGTTGATCACTTTCATAGAATCCGCTCTTTATCTCGGGATTTTTGCTTGGACGACGTTTACAATGTCTCGATTCGAGCGGGCATGCTATATCTCCTTCCCCGATTAAGCCTTGGAGGAGGTTGCGCCACTGTTCGTCCGTGTCGGACACCGGAATGTTGAATTGAACTAAGCCGCGATGCCGCCCCCGTAAGATCCGAGGGCGCTGGCTAGAGGGTTGTCTTGTACCGGGGGATCGGTGATGAGCCAGTTTGCAAGAGGGTTTTCGGCGAAGTAAGGGTTGTCTTGTACCGGGGGATCAGTGATGAGCCAGTTTGCAAGAGGGTTTTCGGCGAAGTAAGGGTCTACTCCTCGATCAATCTCCATTAGGGCATCCATCTCTTGATCCTCTCTCAAGCATTCTTCATGCCGCATATATCGAGTTGTCATCCCGGCCCATGAAGTTCTTCAATTTCCACTGTCAGCGCTTAGAGCGTGGATGTAAGCGATCCACTTCGTAGCGGGACAGTGGTAGGAGAATCATCTGAGAAGAGTATTCGGTCATGTCGGGACCTTCTTCTCGGGTCATAGCTTGCCGGCCAAGCACTTCGCCACCGCACCGCTTCCGCGGATCACTTCGATCGCTCCATTCGGCATTGATGAATTTCACGCATTGGTGAAGAGTAGATGATACCGCTTTCATCTCGATGTATCCAAGGCCGTCCCAACAAAGCAGAAGGTTGGTTTGATTTCCACGTACTTGGAACTCTACCGACTCCGCTTGTACGCCGAATTGATCCTCAAATTGATGACTCCTACGATTGGTCGTGCAGATGGAGTCGTAGGCTCCTGGATTACCCGAGGTGAAGGCCTTATCGTAGAACCTGGGCCGACGCGGAGTCGTTTCAATGTGCTTAAAGCGATGATGTCGATCGCGGAGCCGTTATCAATCAAGACGTTCGGGAGGAAGAACATCTCTATTTTTATGAGGATGAGGAGGGCTTCGTTGTGCCGATTCTCACATATTGGCAAGTCATCGTCCGCAAGGCTAAACCGCTTCCCGTGCTACCGTTCGACTCCGCCCTTCTCTGGGGGAACGTTCGATCCATCCATTTGTATGCCTCTGGCCGGGGCAAAGATCGTAGGGAGACAGCTTGCCCTCGGGCGTTCTTGTCGGAATTCTGGCCACGAGACCTTTTGACTCTTGTTTCACGCTCCTGGGCCATAGCGGGACAAAGATGCCGACGGTTTCGGAAATTGCAGGGAGTCCGCTTCGCTTGGAGTTTCATCAAAGGCTATTGAGTTTACCCCGCCGTTCCGTGGGAATGGATTTCCGATGGTATCGGGACCACGGGGCGTTCCAATTTTCCTCCTCACCGAGCCCCCGGACCACCCGCTGAGCACGAAGCTAAATTGTCGGTGGTGTGGCCGGGGTAGTTGTGGAAGGCGCAAAGGCTTGCTCATATCCATGTTGGGCCTGAGGGTCTTCGGTTGGAAATTCTCGAGTGGTTTGAGAAGATTTCGCTTCACCAAAGCTTCAAATACTTGACCCAAGGGCATTTCCGTGTTATCTAAATGGGCCGGAACTCAAGTGGAAGCGAGGGGGCTGCTATTCTTTAGGGCCGCTTGATCGCGGTTTACTTCGAGCTCCGTTCCGAATGTAGTGCACTGTTCGCCGGCTTCCTTTCCTTCGTCCGGGCAGGAGTTGAAGTTGCTGTGTTTGTTCGATAGCTGTAAGACGAGGCAGTGGGGTTGTTGCCGCTCAAGACTCGTAGTCTTTTCAAACTTTGTCCCTAAGGCTGACCATGGCACGGAGATCCGGATAGAAATGGTGGCCGATCAAGGTTCTCAAAGATGGCTTGAGGCAGAATGGAAGATGTCCATCTCGCTCTTCTTTGGAAAGTGGATCCATTATCTCGCTTAGCTTCCAGCCCATCTTTTGTAGAATTCGCCCACCGGTTCGTCATCCTTTTGTTCTAAGTGGCTCGTGGTGTCATGACGGTTTGTTTCCATTCAAGATTGGCGCGGTACTTCTCCAGGAAGATTTCACCGATCTCGATCCCACGTGGAGCGGTTTTACGCCTTCACATTGAGGAACCACCTTAGGCGTGGATTTGAGGGAATGCGAAAATGATCCGCCATCTCGGCTGAGGGTTGCCCCTTTCGCTCTCATACCCGTGACGTAGGTGTCGATGTGGGTTTTTGGGCATTCTGTTCGTCAAACTTTTCCATTTCCTAAGGCATCCCGAACTTTGGAGGGAGAGGGACCACTTTGTTCGGATCGGTAGGCGGGAGGGAGTCCTTCCGAGAACTAGCTAGCTTGCCTTGCATGTCTTTCATTTGTTCAATCAGCCGGAGCCATGTGGGGATCGGTGTGCTGAGGTGGGTTACCGTTGTCAGGGACGGAAACCGAAGATGGAGGTGGATTGGGCGATGGAATTGCCATTCGGGAGTCTTGGGGAGGTAGTTGAGTGTATACCAACCCATACCCCTGGGGTGTTGAAGTTGAGGCGTGATTGCCAGGTCCGCGGGGTTGTGTTTGGGAGGCTGGGAAATGATTCGTTAGCCCCAATTGGCGAGACTAGCGTGGCAACCTGGAGATGTCGGGATATCCGCTCGGGATGCTGTCCCCGGTAAGAATGGGGACTTTTGATTGTGGTTGCGAGGCTCGTATAGAGGCAAAGGATTGAATCCGGGGATACCGAGATGCATTGGGATCCGCGGAGCGAGCACGTATGTGTGCGCTGGTACCGAGCTTGATGTGCGAGAGCCGGAAGCCGTGTCTTTGAGGCGGGCATGCGGAGCCGCTTGACCGGGCGCGCTAAGGGGAGCTTTGAGCGAGAGCGCTTTGCGTTCTTTGGGATCTCGTAGCTCGCGGAGGCGGGACTCGCCGATAGCTTTGAGAAACCTGGGAGCCGGTATATCTTCGTCTTCTATGAGAACAAAAGTTCCGTCGGGTTGGGAAGCTGCATCGTTCCTCGAAGACGCAAGGTGTCGACGATCCAGCTTCTTTGTTCCTCTTGGCGCTTCTTGATGGTTTCGAAGGCTCGCGGCACCTCCTCCATTGTCTGGAGATTCCTTAGTGGCGGGGTTCCGTTTCCCTCACCGTTATCCGTTGATCCCGTCATGGGGAGTAGCGGACGGTGCGCGGACCGTTGAGCCCCGGAAGGGCTATCGGACCACTGTGACCTCGATTTGAAAAGGCGGCTTCCAGGTATTCTCAACCACTCTCGGTTCGGCTGGAGGGTGACGGGCAAGGTTTAGACACGGGAATGGCCTAACGGGATAGAAGGGGGAAAGCTCGCGTGGCATGCGGTTTAGTTTCTTTTATTTTTGATTTTTTTTTTGTTGTTTTAATTTACTTAAAACATGTTTTCTCGTAGTCCTAGGTAGGTTGGAAAAGATTGCTCTTCTTTTTCGCAACTATGCTAGATCTGGGTCGATGGAGACCATACGTGCGGCTATAAGCCCCTCGTTTTGCACTGTATTTCGACATCCCGGGGTGGACGGCTCTGTGCGAGGGTCCTATAGTGCAAGCGGTTTCCACCGGCCTAAAAGAAAAATCGAACCTAAGGACCGAGCCTCGTCATGTTCGTTTTGATGCGTTAGCCGTGAATAGTGAACCAAGCCGGCCACCGAGTCAAGATCGGGGTCAAGAGTTCGGCATGACCTCTCTTTACCTTGCTTGCGCAAGGGATCCGTGACGTTAGGGCGTTGGTGGGTCATATTGTCATGGCCGACGTGTCAAAGGCGTGATGACATGGTGTCATGCGAGCATGGATGTTTATCGGGACGGAACATCGTGCAGGTGTAGCTTCGGAAATCAAGATCGAGGTCAAGATTTTAGCATGACCTTTCATCGCTTTGCTTGCGCAAGGGATCTTGAGTTCCGAGCCTTGACTCGAAAATGGCCGGCATGGTATATGTATCCGAGTACGTAGATGACACGGACCGGGTAAAACCAACCGAGTGCGGGATGGTGAGTGTGACTCAAGACTCAAACGTGCGGGGTTGACGCTTGGCTAGGATGGGATGTTTGGAATGATCCGTGCGCGTCCAAGAGGCCTAGGAAGACCTAACGGATCGCAAGCGAGACCACTCCGGGTTAAGGGTTGTAGTGTGCGGTGTATCCGAGAGCGACGGTGCGAGTAGCGTGCGGTAACCGAGGCGACGATGCGCGTAGTGTGCGGTCTCTAAAATTCTTTTACGAGTAAAACGGAGTTTTTGAAGAATTTTAAATGTATGCGCGAGATGTATATTGATGCATTTTTTTTGTATTTTTATTTTTTTTTGTAAAATAAAAACGAAGCACGTGCACACACACACAACAGTTAAAGGAAGGGGTAAAATGAAAGTTTGACCCTCATCATTGTTTTAAAAATCTTTTGTTTTGTTTAAAAGTTTTTAAAACAAAATGTTCCCAATGTGAGTCGCCAGCTGAAATTACCGGATCCGAAGCGGGCTTCGCAGCCCCGGCATCTGGCGTCTTTCGCGTTGGGGCGACGTGTCTCGCCGTTTTTTGTTTTTGTAGAGTCGCCACGCCGTTTTTATTAAGCCCAAAACATTGAAAAAGGGCATCAGTTTAAAGATAATTTTAAACTGTTTTTTGTGTGATGAGATTTTGAGTTCGGAGGTCAGATGACTCCCGGGAAGAGAATATTAGAATATTAGAGCTCACCCGAGTAGCCTCGTAAAACGAGTCTTTCGGATACCCCTAATATCCTTTAAATGTTGTGTGTGTGTGTGTGTGCTTTTTTAAAAATGCATGCTGTATCGGATGTCTACATTGTATGCTATGTATGGAAATGTATTGAAATAGTATAGGAAGGAAGCCTTACCAATGTTGGTTCGTGTCTGTCTTCATTTGGGGAATAGTGTTTGAGGTCGGAGTAGCGTTCCGGTATGGATCGGGATTGCTTCGGGAGGGACCGGTTGTCTGCGGACAGAGTTTCGGCGTGAGTTGAGGTTGTAGGCTGCGTTCGGGCAGAGGTTCGGCGTGCGTGGGGATCGTCGGGATCACTCGGGCAGAGGTTCGGCGTGCGTTGTGGTGGCAGGAGTCACTCGAGCAGAGTTTCGGCGTGCGTTGTGGTGGCAGGAGTCACTCGGGCAGAGTTTCGGCGTGGTTTGGGATCGTCGGTTTGACTCGGAAAGAGCCGGAACACCGTGGAAAGACCGAGCGAGGCCTCGGAGTACCACGAGGGGCCTCAGAGTACCTCAAGAGTGCCTCGGGGCAGCGCGGGAGCGTCTCGGGAGCGCTCGGGGAGGCTTCGGAGCACCACAAGGGAGCTCAGAAGGCCTCGGAAGGATCCGAAAGGGGTCGGGAGTGCCTCGAGAGGACTTAGAGGGGAGCCAGAAGGCTAAGGGAGGAAGAGAGAAGAGGGAGGTGTGTCAAAATGAGGGAGGGGGAGCCCTCTATTTATAGTAAAAATTTCGGAGCAAAGAGGTCCGTACGGACCTTCTTGGTTATCCAGAATTTTGGATTTCCTCGATTTGAGGGAATCTGCAATGATGGTGAATATTCTGGAATGATGATGTCCCCCATGCAAGAAGGTCCGTACGGACCAACTCAGCATGCAAAGAGGTCCGTACGGACCAACCATGCATTTGGGTAATCATTTCTTCCGGGATTTGAGGGAATATTGTGGACTTTAAGGGGATTTAGTAATCATGACAGCAAAGAGGTCCGTACGGATCAATATTGCTTTCCCAATTTCCTGAAAATTCCCAAAAGGTCCTTTTGTCCCTTTTTATCCCAGGAAGGCTCCTCCATTGGTTTGGTTGGGGGTTTGAGAGGGTTTTGAGAGGGTTTTGAGTGCCAGAGGTCTCCGAGACTGCGTTGATGAGTCTGCAGTGTTTCCCGTGTGTTTGAAAGGGGGTGATCCAGATTGGGGTACTTACACATCCGCCTCAAACCCAGCAGCATGGCCTCCTTGTTCTGCACTTGGGGCGCCCGCCTAATGCCCACTGATGCGCCCGCCTGGCTTGGTCTCTCTTGTGTTGCTGTCGTTGCTTCCTTGTGCTGTCCTGACCATGCTTCCTTGAATTGTTGGAGTAGCTTGTGACACTATATCACATGTGCTAGACGTGGATCTTAAGCCTACAACAATGGTGACTTTTTTTCCGGGCTTTGATGACTGATTTAAAAACTGGGTTGGGGAACGACTCCTTGGCATGGCCAAAAAGTGGGCCCTCTCCCACTCTCCTTGTGAATGACACGCTCAAAGAGAAGAGGCAATAATTATTAGATAGTATTAATATTAATAAAATCATTTAATTAATAATTAAAATATATAGAATATTTTATCATATATAATTAATAATAATAAAATAATATAAATAATAATAATAATTGATATTGAAATGAGTAGGGAAAGAAAATATAATGGGTATAGTAAAAAATATAAGAGAGAAATTGATGACTTTTATCATCATTGTTGGCAAAATAGGATGAAGTTATAGTTATTGATTACTGATTACGTGAAGAGTTGACTGATTACGTGAAGAGCTGACGTAGAGTAGATAAAGTAACCATGTCATGGTCACCATTGCCGCGCTGCGGATGGTCTTAAACCCAACCACGCTCATGAGCTCAATTAAGCATGCGGTATTTTGCTAGTTCCAAATTTTTAATAAGAACCGTCCCTAACTTCCTCTCCTTCTTCTCCACAATAATCTGCCATACTTGTGATCTCGCCGCCCTTCTCAATCTCTTTAACTTTTGTGGGTATGATTTAAAGAATCTAGATCGTACCCGATCTAGATTCTTCAAATGATTCTCAGTTTCGCTTTTCATTCAAAAAGTTTTGTTGTTTTTCAATAATAAATTGATTGGTATGATCGTGGCGTGATTTTCATGGCGAATAGATTTGTTCCTTGCAATTCTAAATTTTGACGAAAAGACATTCAAGCTTTAACCAATCGTTTTTCCGTCGCAAAAATAGTTTAGTATCAAAGATCTTAAAATCTTTATCATACTTCTCGTTATATTATACTCACTACAAGGAAAACCGGATTTAGAGAGGGAAAATTAGAGACAGACGGAGTCTGTAGCTAATTTGGCGACAGATTAGGGACATAACCAAAAATTAGAGACGAATTCGGATTCGGATTCCGTCTCAAAATTAGAGACGGATTCAGTTTTCGTCTCTAAATTAGAGACGGAATTTGAATCTGTCTCTAATTTAGAGGCGAAATCTGATTCCGTCTCTAATTTAGAGACGGATTCAGATTTCGTCTCTAAATTTTAGAGACAGGTTTTGTATTTGTCTCTAAAATAGACACAGATTCAGAATCCGTCTCTAAATTAGAGACAGATTCAGAATCAACTCTAAATTAGAGACAGATTCAGAATCCGTCTCTAAACTTTAGAGACAGATTTTTGAATCCGTCTCTAATTTAGTGACAGAATCAACATTTGTCTCTAAAATTTAGAGATAGATTTAGTATCTGTCTCTAAATTTGACTTTTCTTCTATATACTTTCATTTGTTTAGTTTTTTCTATCTTTTTTTATATAACTTTTTCTAAAAAAAAACCTCTAATTAACAAAGACTAAAATATTATTTTCTAGTCAATAAAAATTTTTTAAAAAAATAAAAAATAATCATATGGTAGTCCGTCCCTCTTTTGACTTTTCTTCTATATACTTTCATTTGTTTATTTTTTTTTATCTTTTTTTATATAACTTTTTATAAAAAAAAAACCACTAATTAACAAAGGCTAAAATATTATTTTCTAGTCAATAAAATTTTTTTAAAAAATAAAAAATAAATATAGGGTAGTACGTCCCTCTTTTGACTTTTCTTCTATATACTTTCATTTGTTTAGTTTTTTTCTATCTTTTTTTATATAACTTTTTCGAAAAAAAACCACTTATTAACAAAGGATAAAATATTGTTTTCTAGTCAATAAAAAATTAAAAAAAAATAAAAAATACATATAGGGTAGTCCGTCCCTCTTTTGACTTTTCTTCTATATCTTCGTTTGTTTAGTTTTTTTCTATCTTTTTTATATAACTTTTTCTAAAAAAAACACTAATTAAAAAAGGCTAAAATATTATTTTCTAGTCAATAAAAATTTAAAAAAAAATAAATAATAAATATAGGGTAGTCCGTCCCTCTTTTGACTTTTCTTCTATATACTTTCATTTGTTTAGTTTTTTTTCTATCTATTTTTATATAACTTTTTCTAAAAAAAAATCACTAATTAACAAAGGCTAAAATATTATTTTCTAGTCAATAAATTTTTTTAAAAAAAATAAAAAATAAATATAGGGTAGTCCATCCCTCTTTTGACTTTTCTTCTATATACTTTCATTTGTTTAGTTTTTTTCTATCTTTTTTTATATAACTTTTTTCTAAAAAAAATAACTAATTAAAAAAAGCTAAAATATTATTTTCTATTCAATTAAATTTTTTTTAAAAAAATATAAGGTAGTCCGTCCCTCTTTTGACTTTTTTTCTATATACTTTCATTTGTTTAGTTTTTTTCTATCTTTTTTATATAACTTTTTATAAAAAAAAACCACTAATTAACAAAGGCTAAAATATTATTTTCTAGTCAATAAAAAATATAAATATAGGGTATTCCGTTCCTCTTTTGACATTTCTTCTATATACTTTCATTTGTTTAGTTTTTTTCTATATTTTTTTATATAATTTTTTCTAAAAAAAATCACTAATTAACAAAGGCTAAAATATTATTTTCTAGTCAATAAAAGTTTTTAAAAAAATAATAAATAAATATAGGGTAGTCCGTCCCTCTTTTGACTTTTCTTCTATATACTTTCATTTGTTTAGTTTTTTTCTATCTTTTTCTATATAACTTTTTCTTAAAAAAAACCACTAATTAACAAAGGCTAAAATATTATTTTCTAGTCAATAAAAAATTAAAAAAAAAAAAATACATATAGGGTAGTCCGTCCCTCTTTTGACTTTTCTTCTATATACTTTCATTTGTTTAGTTTTTTTCTATCTTTTTTTATATAACTTTTTCTAAAAAAAAACCACTAATTAAAAAAGGCTAAAATATTATTTTCTAGTCCATAAAAAATTTTAAAAATAATAAAAAATAAATATACGGTAGTCCGTCCCTCTTTTGACTTTTCTTCTATATACTTTCATTTGTTTAGTTTTTTTCTATCTTTTTTTTATATAACTTTTTCTAAAAAAAAATCACTAACTAACAAAGGATAAAATATTATTTTCTAGTCAATAAATTTTTTTTAAAAAAAATAAAAAAAATATGGGGTAGTCCACCCCTCTTTTGACATTTCTTCTATATACTTTCATTTGTTTAGTTTTTTTCTATCTTTTTTTATATAACTTTTTCTAAAAAAATCATTAATTAAAAAAGTCTAAAATATTATTTTATATTCAAAAAAAAAATTAAAAATAAAAAATAAATATAGGGTAGTCTGTCCCTCTTTTGACTTTTCTTTTATATACTTTCATTTGTTTAGTTTTTTCTATCTTTTTTTATATAACTTTTTCTTAACAAAATCACTAATTAAAAAAGTCTAAAATATTATTTTATATTCGATAAAAAATTTAAAAATAAATAAAAAATAAATATAGGGTAGTCCGTCCCTCTTTTGACTTTTCTTCTATAAGGGATAAGGTATAGGTATACAACTTAGGGTATAGGGTATAAGATTTAGGGTATAGTGTATTGAATTTAGGGTTTAGGGGTTAGGATTTAGGGTTTAGAATTTAGGGTATAGGGCTTAGGGTTTAGGGTATAAGGTTTAGGGCATAGGTTTAGGGTATAGGGTATAACGTATAAGGGTATAGGGTTTAGGGTTTAGAGTTTAGGATTTAGGGTATAGGGTATAGGGTATAGGATTTAGGGTTTAGGGTTTAGGATTTAGGGTATAGGGTATAGGATTTAGGGTTTAGGGTATAGGATTTAGGGTTTAGGGGTTAGGGTTTAGGGTATAGGATTTAGGATTTAGGGTATAGGGTTGGGGTTTATACCCTAAACCCTAAACTCTAAACTATAAGCCCTAAACCCTAACCCCTAAACCCTAAACCCTAACCCCTAACCCCTATACCCTAAACCCTATACCCTATACCCTAAACCCTAAACCATAACCCCTATACTCTAAATCTTATACCCTAAACCCTAAACCTTAAATCCTATACCCTATACCCTAAACCCTATACCCCTAACTCTGAGCCCTAAGCCCTAAGCCCTAAACCTTAAACCCTAAACCCTAAACTATAAGCCCTAAACCCTACACCCTAACCCCTAAATCCTAACCCCTAAACCTTATACCCTAAACCCTAAATCCTATACCTTGAACCCTAATCCCTAAACTCTAAACCCTAACCCCTACACCCTATACCCTAACCCCTACATTATTTTTTTTTGATATTATGTATTATTACTAGTTATTATTAATATTATTATTAATTATATAATAATGATTACTAATATATTCAATTATATAATTGAATAATTAACAATAACATCATTATTAGTCTTATTATTAAGTATTATTACTAATTACTATTTTCTTTAAAGATTCAATTATTGTTATTGTTAATAAGTATTTTTTATAATTTATTAATATCAATTATTACTTAAGTATATTAATATTTCTTAGAAATTTAAATTATTAAATTATTATTAATAAATTTAAAATAATTAAACTAATGAATATTATTTTTAATTAATAAAATTATTATTTTTGATGTTATGTATTATTACTAGTTATTATTAATATTATTATTAATTATATAATAATAATTATTAATATATTCAATTATATAATTGAATAATTAACAATAACATCATTATTAGTCTTATTATTAAGTATTATTACTAATTATATGATAATGTTATTATTCTTGATATTAGGCATATTACTATAACTAAAATTTTGGATAAATCAAATAAAAGCATGTAAATATTTTAAATAACTTTTTGTAAATTTCAGTAATAAAAAAAATCTAAAATATTTTTTCTATTCAATAAAAAATAATAAAAATTTCTAATTATTATTAATATTATTATTAATATTATTATTGATTATATAATTAATATTAATATTAATTAATTAATTATATAATTAATAATTTATTAATAAATATTATTAATAATAAATATTATTATTCTGAATATTAGACATAAATATTTTAGTTAGTATATAATATAGTGTGAAATAAATATAAGTACGTGATTGTTTGATTGGATTTCAAAATTTCAAGCGGATTATGGGCCAAAACAAGATCTGACCATTCAATACCTTAAATCAGACGGCCCAAAATATTCCAAACAAAAACAATCACTCCCTCTCCCTATTTCTCTCCTCATTTCTCTCTCTCTCTCCTCAGTTTGAAATCACAGACCCACCATTTTCTCTCTCTCTCATTTCCCTCAGCTCCCTCACCGTCTCCTTCAGCCTCCACCGTCGCCCTCCGGCGCCACCACAGCTACAGACATCTTCGCCCTCCATCACTCTCTCTCTTTCTCCATTTCCTTCGCCCTCCATCATTCATAATACGCCTCCCTCTCCCTCTCTATTTTCCGGCCAGCGACATTATCAATCCGAACAGAGCATTTGAAGCAAAGGATTTTCGGCGAGGGCTATGGCTGTTCAATTCGTCAATGGTTGTGGTGTTGGTCAGTTGTAAACTCTCTCTCTCTCTCTCTCTCTCTCTCTCTCTCTCTCTATATATATCTAAACCAAAACCCGAATCTGATTTCGTTTGGGTTTGCTTGAGATTTATAAACCCAGATTTGGGTGTTTTGATTTCGATTTTGCCTTGAAAACTCAGATTTCGATTTGATTGGATTTTGATTTTGATTTTTTTTTGGTGATTTTGTAAAGATTCAATATTTTGGAAACCTAGTATGGTAATTTTTATTTTTTCAGATTCGGTGGTTGATTGTGGTCACGCTGGTCAGCGGTGGTTATTGGTGGTGATTGGTGGTAGAAGTTTGTGAGGACTATTTGAGTATAAAAGAAATTTAGGGGACTGATTTGATAATAATAAAAGTTAAGGGACTGATATGAAAATAATAAAAGTTAAGGGACTGATTTGAAAATAAAAAAAGCTAAGGGACTGATTTAATATATATTTAAAAATATATATTTATATATTTTAAACATATATATATATATATATATATATATATATATATATATATATATATATATATATATATATATATATATATATATATATATATATATATATATATATATATACTCCCTTCGTCCCACGTGAATGCAAACTTATTTTTATTTTGGTCCGTCCCACGTAAATGCAAACTTCCCAAAATGGCAAAGAATATTCACTATTCTACCCACTCATTCTCTCTCCTACTTCACTTTTACACTCACAACATTCTCTCTCCTCACTATTCCTCCCACTCATTCTCTCTCCTATTTAATTTTTCATACTCACAACATTTAACTTTTTCTCTTTCTTACATCACTTTTCCTTAATTCCCACACCCAAAAAGTTAGTCCACATTCACGTGGGACGGAGGGAGTATATATTAATATATATTTAATTTTTTAAAAAAAAAATATCAATTTAGCGACTGAAATATCCGTCGCTAAAATGGTTCGAAAATTAAACGAGAATTTAATTAGAGACGGAAAATCTGTCGCTAATCAGTCGACGGTCATATCTGTAGCTAATTTAGAGACAGACATATCTGTCTCTAAATTAGAGACAGACAATTTAGAGACGGTCATATCCGTCTCTAAAACAGCTTCAAAACAGCGACGCCCAATTTAGCGACGAACCTGCATCCACGAAATAGCTACGGAACAAATCCGTAGCTAAATACGGAATTTGCCGTAGCTAAAATCGTTTTTCCTTTTAGTGACTATGCTTTTTCTACTTCATCGAGAGCCTATGCTTCCTCTACTTAGTCCAGAGCCTTTGTTTTCACTTCATTATGCCGAGAGCATTTGTTTTGGTTGAATTTATTTTTGTTACAATGGTTGAGATTTTTTGTTGGCATTTATTATGTTAATTTATCATGTTTTCAAAGCCAATTTATTTTCGTGCGGGGGTTTTTTCTGAATACCAATGTTGGGTCATATCCAAGTTTTGCTTGGATAAGCGTTTGAGCGTCCCAGGTCATTGACATGAGATTTGATTAGGGTGGGACATCACATTTCAAGATGTATTACACTATTTCATTGCGGCGGATAGTTTGTGTATGATTATACGTCTTCATAGATGTCTTCATCTTGCCAAATACTTATAAAAAACGCGTTTTTTTATAAGTTAACAAAAAACGTGTTTCTCTCCCTAAACTAAAACTAACGGACACTCCCTCTCTCTCTCTAAACGCAAAGAGGACCACCGGTTTCTCTCCCTATCGTCTTCCCCAAATCCCTCACCTTTACCGTCCGCCATTGCCGTCGCCGTCGCTTTCCTCACCCTTCCCCTTCGCCGGCGACAACCTCCTCTGCCATCCCCAAATCAACCATCACCAAGCTCTCCCTCTCCCTCAAACAACTCGACCCAATCTCCTTCAACCATCCTCACTCCGATCCAAATTAAAGCCCTAATTTGTCGCTTTTCATAATAACAAGCCGCCGGATGTGTTTGACGCAGAGGATGAGGAACCAAGTATGGAACCTTCGTGGCCTCATCTTCAGATTGCTTACGAATTTCTTCTCAGATTTGTGGATTCATCGGAGACAGACGCAAAGCTTGCTAAAAGATACATCGACCATTCTTTTGTTTTGAGATTGCTTGACCTCTTTGATTCGGAAGACCAGAGAGAGAGATTGCTGTTTTGATTTCTGGTGTTAGGTTGAAGGAATTGTGAAGGAATTGTGAGGAAGGCCAAAGCAATAAATTGGATGCCAGTGCTCTGGTTTTTGAATGCCAGTTCTCTAGTTTTGAAATGCCAGTTTATAAGTATTTGAGTACCAGTTTGAGAATTTGATGCGTTGGTGGACTGGGTAATTAGATGCCAGTGTATGTGTTTTGGAGTGCCAGTCCATGTATTTTGGAGTGCCAGATAGTGTATAATAGAGTGCAAGTAAGTGTGTAACTGAGTGTCAATGTATTTTTTAAATGCTAGTTCTTGTAATTTTGAATGCCAGTCCATGTTTTTTTGAATGCCAGTTCATGTTTTTTTGAATATCAGTAAAAATAATTATCAGTGTTTTTGAGTGCCAGTATATGCATTTTTGAGTGCCAGTAAATGTGTTTTCAAATGCCAGTCCATGTATTTTTGAATGCCAGTGCTTGTATTTTTGAGAGCCAACAAAAATATTAGTGTAACAAAGTGTCGGTGTTAGTGTAACAGTGCCGGTGTGAAGAGTGTCGGTTCGTTGTATTTAAAAGTGCCCGTGTAAAAAGTGCCAGTTTCATGTTTATAAAATGCCAGTTTGAAATCACTGGTCATTTGTAATATTAACACTGGCATTTATCATGGTTGCCAGTAATTACAAAAATGCCACCGTTTATTTTGAACATGGTTGCCAGTAATTACAAAATTGCCACCATTTATTTTGAAAACACGTTTTTCCTTATCTTAAGAAAAAACTAGTTTTTTATAAGACCAACTCCTTCATCTTTGGGATTTATTTTTTGGGCCGAGTCTTTGATAACAATTGTAGAGCATCATCTTCTTAAATTTTATTAACGCAATTAATATATTGTTCCTTTCATAAAAAAAAAAAAAAAAAAAAAAAGAAAAAAAAAAGAAAGTGATATACTCTCTCCGTCCCACCTCACTTGACACTTATTTCCATTTTGGGCCGTCCCACCTCACTTGACACTTTCCAAAATAGCCTACCTTTTTATAATTTTATATTCACTCTACCCCACCACTCATTCTCTCTCTTCATTTTTCACCATTCAATTTATTCAATCAACACTACTATTTACCCCACTCATTTTCTCTCTTCATTTTCTACCATATATTTTTTTTAATTTTATTCTTTTCCTTAATTGTCGTGCTCACCTCAACCTCAAACCTCAAGGGTGTCAAGTGAGGTGGGACGGAGGGAGTATATTTGAAACTGGAGAGCATAATTTGTACAGTATGGTGGATCTTATCTCATGATGCCATGACCTGTGAAGTTGGGTTATCAGGTAAAGAGTACTGATTTGAAGGGTAGGCAGGCCATTGGTATGTGATTGGTTACAAATGGGCTTAAGCTCTATGGGCTGGACTACGGAGTAATGGGTTGTACCCGAAATAGTGATCTTTCTAATTAATTGTCATTTCTCCTGTGTCAATGACGCGTGATTTTGGAGCCCCAGGCCCACATTTTTCTTTTACGGTGTTTCATAACAAATGTTACTTAAAAAAAATGTTAATGAAGTCCATTTGTTTCACTCATACTCTCTCCACCCCAATTTAAATGTTCCAAAATGAATTCGGCATGAGAATTAAATGAGAATTAAGGAATAAATATATATAATGTAAAAAGTGTATAGTGAAATAAATGTTGTGAGCATGAAAGTGATGTAGGAAAGAGAAAGTTGGATAGGAAATAGTTAGTGGATATTTATTGTGAATATGACAAGTGGGTTCCACAAATAAAAAAATAATAAAAAACTTTTCTTTTTTAGGTGAAGACATTTTAAATAAGACACCAAAAAAAAATTGAGACATTTCAACCAAAACAAAAATAATAATAAATACTCCCTCCGTCCCACAACAAGTGATACACTTTGCCATTTTGGGCGTCCCACTAATAAGTCACACTTCCTAAAATGGCAAAGAATCTTTACTATTCTCTCCGCTCATTTTCTCTCCTATATTATTTTAATACTCACAACACCATTATAATTTATTATTCTCTCCACTCATTCTCTTTCCTACTCAACTATCTATACTCACAACACATCAACCTTTTCACTTTTTCCTTAATTAAAGGTGCAGAAAGCTTGATAGCGTAATCGGCTATTGTTGTGAAACGGGGGAAGTATCTTTTAAACCCATTTTCCATTTTCTATTTTATTTTTCATATTCACGATAAAAATAAAAATAGAGTGTCTAAAATAAATAAGGACAAATTAATCATCTGGGAAGATTAATAAGACAGCCAACTCCATCACTATTTTCTACACACGTGCACCACCCCTTCATTAAATTATTATTACAACTACACCCTATCACAAATTCTTTCTTCTTTAATAAGCTACTGACATTAAATTCCACCTCCACCTCCATGTCATCACCAACCCAACCTGTCACCGGCCCACACCCTCCACTCCTACCTTCATCATCTCCGACATTGCTTCTGATTGTCGTCCAAGACTCCTCCCATCTCCAATCTGCCTCCCCTGAACTGCACGCCAAATGTTCGATCCTTTGCCCAGTCGAATTCCATGAACATGATTCGACTTGATCAAGAATATCTGGACGAGTTTCAGTTTCTGTTTCTGCTTCTCCATCTATTGAATCCCAAATGTCTTGATCAAGAATGCTTGTCGGTGAGCTTGTAATAAAATCTTGATTATTTTGTTTCGATTCTCCGATGAATGGGTGGTTGAGAAGCTCTTTTGCCGTCCACCGTTCTGTTTGATCTCTTCTTAAACATTTGCTAAGAAAATCTTTTACTTGGTCGGAGAGAAAATTAGGGAATTCTGGCAATTCCCCAGAAAATGCAATTCGATAAAGAATTGATAATGGGTCATTGACATTGTTAGGCCACGGTGATCGACCTGTTGCCATTTCAATAACTGTGCACCCCAGCGCCCATATATCTGCTGGGAACCCCTGTTCTTCACCATGCGCAACTTCAGGTGCCATGTACATTGGCGTCCCGCCTAGTGGTGCCGCTTGATCCGCCGCCCATTTTGCACAACCCAAGTCAGCAATTTTGGCCCCGCTTTCACCAATCAAAATGTTACTACCCTTAATGTCGCAATGCACTACCCCATTTGAATGAAGGTACTCTAATCCATGTACAATTTGCCTTGTGTAATGTGCGATCATCGACTCCTTAAATACCCCACAATTGTCACTAATTACATCGACAATTGTGCCACGAGAAACGTACTCTAGAAAAAGATTGTACATAAGCTTGTTCTCCCTAGTAATGTCACACCCCTTGTAGCTTACCAAATAAGGACTACTCAAAATTGAAAGAAATCTCTGTTCATTTTGCAGAGTTCCGGATTGTGATAACTCGCAAGACTTGACTGCAAAAACGTTGCCAGAGGCAGAGGTGGCGACTGACACGACAGCGGAGGAGCCACGGCCGAGAATATGGCCTCGAGACCACTCCATTTTAGGTTGAACTTGTTGAAGATGAAGAAAAAGTAGAAGAAGAAGAAGAGTATCCAGAAAATTGGTTTGTGTTAATGTGAGTTAGAAATTTAGTTGGTAAGTGGCGTTTATATACTAGGTGGGAAGGAAGGACATAAAGGTTGCATTTTTGAAAGGTATGTGTAATTACTTTGTTGGGTGGGAACTCTGTAGGTGGTCTCTCTCTCTCCCTCTCTCTCCTCTCTCTAGAGTTTGACGATTGCTTAACGGGAGTTATAAAACGTTGCAAAATATGGGTAGGGAGTGACAGCTTTTAGGCAGGTCATGACAGCGATTACTTGGCAACAATGGCAAGTAAACACGTGGCACAATTTAGATCAAGAGTGGGAAAAATATAAATGTTTCAAGAATATTAATTACATTACTAGTTAATTTTGGTGGAGTCGAGGGTGGGAGGTGCAAAAAGGAGGAGGGTAGATATGGTAGTTTAGGATTGGATTGGGGGGGGAGGGGGTAAAGATAAAAGATTAAAGAAGAAGCCAAGTTGAATGGGATGGGATATTAATATTATGCCTTGGTTTGGGTTTGACCATTGAAAGCTGAATATGAGGGGTTGGGTAAGGTTGAACCACCGAAGTGGCTGATAATTCTTGATTTTGGTAGATAGTTAAAGTTGAGCAAGCAGTGTTCTTGTCCAAAAGAAGGGTATTGTTAAAAAGTCAAAATTAGTAGCTACTAGCTAGGAAGATTAGTTATTTTGGCGTTTTTGGTTTGTTGGAATGTACTATATTTAGCTACTCCCGAATTTGGAAAGGCTCCAAGTTCTTGCACATGTGTGCAAGCAGCGAGAATTTAGTTACGTCTTTCTATTTTGATGATCGACGGATAAGATGATTTTGTATTGAATAGGATACATATTTTACTATATTAATTTCAGTCGCACGAGGAGAGAGAATGAGCGAACGGGCTCGATCTGCTCACAAACGAAAATGTGTGAATAATATGAGTAGGTCTGCTGAGAAACGCGTTTCTCCATAACTATGGAGAAACGTGTTTTTAATAGCCAGAAGCTTTGCATTTGATATCCAGAAAAAAAAAACCCAGAAAGGCCAAAAGCACGGATATCCAGGAAGCTTTGGGTTGATATCCGGCTAACCGTTAGGTGCGTATCAGGAAGTATGTGAAATGTATATCAGTAAGCTGTTAGGTGCATATCCAGTAAGCTGTTAGGTGCGTATCCGAGGAAATGTGTTAGGACATATCCGTAAATTGCTATTGAAGGTTTACGGATATCCGAGAAAACCTTCAAATGTATATCCAGAAACCATCGAAATGAATATCCGTAAATATTTTGAAGGTTTTACGGATATTCATTGAAGGTTTCTGGATATCACTTTCATAAGGTTCTGGATATCCAGTTCATTGTCGCGCGACAAGTCGGGACCCGTTTCTCCATAACTTATGAAGAAACGCGTTTCTCCCTAGATTTTGTGGAATAATATTGACCATAACCTTAAATTTAAATTAGGGGTGAATAATCTGATGGTTATTTTACCTCTAAATTTATAAGGGCAATGTTATGGATACAAAAAAAATTAACAAAATTTTGGTTTCAAACAGAATTGGCAAAACTTGATTGAGGTTATGTTTGGATACCCCAATTTCATAGCTTGAAATTGGCATTGGGGCGTTCAAAACCAATTTCATTGTTTGGGAACATAACTAAAATTTAAAATTGAAATTGTGTTGAAATTCTAAATCAATCGATTCCACAAAACTAATTTCATCTTAAATCCTAATAATTTAAATTCTAAATTTTGATCAATTAATAACAACTCACATTCTTTTTACCGCTATCACAACAACTTTCAACCACCACCATTTGTGCCACCTCCGCTGCCGTCAACACCTCCGACAATCGCCACCGCCACCGCCGCCTACAGCCACCATTGCCGCCGCCAACACCTACGGCCACCGCCGCAGCCTCCGGCCACCATTTGTGCCACCTCCCGTCGCTGCCAACGCCTCCGCTAATCGCTACCGTCGCCTACAGCCACCATTGCCGCCACCAACACCTCCGGCCACCGCCGGCCGCCTCCGCCGCTCTCGCCGCCCACTGGCTTAGAAAATCACCGCCTCTAACTACCTCCGCCGGCTGCCACCTACCGCCGCCGTTAACCACCACCAGTATATACTACTCCCTCCGTCTCGGCCCAAATGTCTCAAAATGGGTTCGACACGAGAATTAAGGAATAAATATATACTGTATAATGTAAAAAGTGTATAGTGTAATAAATGTTGTGAGTATGAAAGTGATGTAGGAAAGAGAAAGTGGGGTAGGGAATAGTTAGTGGATATTTATTGTGAGTATGACAAGTGGGTCCCACAAATAAAAAAGTAATAAAAAACTTTCTTTTTTTGGGTTGAGACATTTTAAATGGGACGCCCAAAAAGAAAAGATGAGACATTTGGGCCGGGACGGAGGGAGTATTTATTTTTAAAAATATTAAATTTTTATACTTTTGTTGTTAGCAAGGTTTGAACCCTTGTTATTAATAATAACTAATAACCATATACCACTAGACTAAACTAGATACTTGACTTATTATTGAACTTTTATTTTAAGTATAATGTATACTCCCTCCGTCCCAGGAAAATATACACTTTTTGGGATGGCGCGGAAATTAAGGTAAAAGGTTAAAAAGGTGATGTGTTGTGAGTGTAGATGGTTGGGTAGGAGAAAGAAAGTGGAGTAAATGGGTAATGGTTGTGAGTAAAGAAAAGTGGGTCCCATTTCCTTTTTAGAAAAGTGCAGATTATTGTGGGACGTTCAAAAGGGATCTTTTTGCAGATTATCGTGGGACGGAGGGAGTAATTACAATTGAATTCCACACATTATTCAAACAATGAAAATGCTATAATTTTAAAAGCAAATTCGAATTTATTTAAATTCTATAGAATTTGAATATTTATTGAATTCAAAATCAATGCATCCAAACGAACCCTAAAAGTTAAATCAAAAAGTAGTGAGACCTACAAACGCAACATCGAATACTTATTGACAATGCTATTAACTAACGAGCAAAATTTTGTAAGAGTTTTTGTAATCTTAGTATTATTAAAGTGAAAATCTCTTGTAAAACGTGTTCTACGCTCGTTTGAGCGTAGAACGTGTTTTTAAATAGGCGCGATGGTATTTTTGTAAATAAATAATACTTCTCAAAATGTGCGGTGACATTTTTGTAAATAATTGAAACTTATAAGAGACAGTTTTCTACACAACAACAGGCACATTTTAACACTACAACATGCATATATTTTACCTGGCACTTTTTGATACTGCAGAAGGCACTTCTGAATACTACAAGAGGCATATTTTAACACTACAACATGCATGTGTTTTTTAATTCACTTGGCACTTTTGTAATAATAATCAAAACTCACCTGACACTTTTTGATATTGCAGAAGGTACATCTGAATACTATAAGAGGCATATTTTAACACTATAACAGGCATGTATTTTTTAATTCACTTTACACTTTTCAATATTACACCAGACATTTTCAATACTACAAGAGGTACTTTTCAATACTACAACAGGTACTTTTTAACACTACAACAGGCACTATTTTTCAACGATATTACCGCATTATTTAACATTACAACCTATTTAAATGTGTTTATTAGTGTCATAATAAAACAGGAACTTTGTTTATATTGCAACAGATACTTTATTGTACTAGAAAAGGCACTTTCGCAAAATAAATTTTAGAATAGCTTATTCTAGAACTAGTTTCTACAAGAACAACTCATTATTCAATTTTATAAATTGTTAAAGTGACTTGAAGCCTGAAGGATAAATAGTTGCTTTAAAGATTTAGGTATAAAATAATTATTTAGTTTACGTAAAGTCAACAGAAGAGAAGGTAATAGAATATTTTAGGGAAACATTATATTCACCTTAACTTTCTCTGATTTTTTTCCAAAATAATGATTTTTAAAAATTTATATACCAAAATAATATTTTGAAAAACTTAAGTACCAAAATAGTACTTTCCACATTAATTTCGGAATTGGTAATTCCGGAATAAGGTAATCCGGCATTACCAATTCCGGAATCCAATTATTTTTATTTTTTTTCAAAATTGAAATTAACAAAATAATATTTTCTGTAAAAAACGAGCGATCGCGTCATATATGAGGCGATCGCGCCGAATGTAATCCGGCGTTACCAATTTCGGAATTTCTTTTTTTTTTTTACAAAACTGATTTTAGCAAATTAATATTTTCTGTAAATAGAGAGCGATCGCGCGATAGGTGGGGGCGATCGCGCCTAATGTAATCCGGTATTGGTAATTTCGGATTTTATTTTTTTTAAAACTGAATTAAGAAAATTATTTTTTTGAAAAATTCATTTTCGAAAATGCTAATTCCGGATTTGCTTTACAAAACATCTTTACTTCTTCTCCCACAACAACTCTGTAAACAACTCATGCAAAAATCAACACCAGTGAAGAAGAAGAAAAAGAAAAAAATAAGGAAGAAGAAGAAGAAGAAGAGGAAGAGGAAAGGAGGTGGATTTTTTTCAAAAAAAAAAACTGATAATTCAAGAAGTTGATTAAGAAGTTCAAGAAGAAGAGAAGGGAGGTGGATTTTCATAAAAAAAAAAAAAAAAAAAAAAAAAAAAAAAAAAAAAAAAGCTGAAAAATTCAAAGAAGTGAGCATAAGAAGAACCAAAAAAAGAAGGTACATTTTAATCCCTCTTAATTTTTGTTTGAAATTTAAAATTAATGTTTATTTAATTTTATTTTTTTTTGTAAATGTAGTGATATTGTTAAATTAGGTTTTTGATAAAAAAATTTTCAATTTTTAGGAATAAATATGGCTGGAGTTTCACTTGTTTTCATGTGTTATTGGGGAGGAGATGATGAACACCCGTTTGAAGGTGAACATTTTGAAAGGGGACAAAAATGTGCACTTAGGGCTAAAACTCGGTGAAGTTACAAGAAGTTGATTAAAAAGTTAGCTAAGAAAATTGGGGTAAATCGAGCTATTGTTCAGTTGCAAGTTACATGTAGATATCCTCATCTTGTCGCTCCCGGGATTGCAAATTACATTTCATTTGTAATCGACAATGATATGGGTATGGAAGTCATGTTTGATGTTTCTGCTCAGTTTGGTGGGTTGAGTAGCTTACAATTGTATGTTAAGATGAATTTAGTTGATAATGTGAATGTTGAGGAGTTTGAAACCCATGAGGAGCCATTACAAAATGAGTATGTTAATGACATGGATACCTTCCAGATGGGTTCTTTAAGCTGCTATAGTCAGAGGGATGCTGGAACAAGTACACAAACATATGTGGAAGAGGAAAAGGGAAAGGGAGAGGAAGAGGAAGAGGGGGAGGAAGAGAGAGGAAGAGGGAGGGGGTGAGGGTGAGGGTGAGAAATTGTATAATGATGATGATAATGATTCAGATTATGAAGAAAATATCGGGTTGCTTCTAAATGAAGATCGTGACGATGGATATGATGATTGCAGTAGTCCTACTGATGATAGCGAGAATGAGGGTGATGCTGGAGTGAGGGAAGATTTGGGGTTACATTTGGTTGCTTACGAAGAACGACAACATCATGTGCATGAGAGAGTCGGGTATCAATTTTATCGCGATATTGGAGAAGGATCAGAGATATATGATGATAACCAATATAACTTTGCTGAATGGAATGTAGAACATGATGAAATTGCCAAAGGTATTCACTTTTCAAAGAAGACAGAGGTGCAGTATAAAATGAAGTTATTTCATATTAAGAAAAATTTGCGCTTCAAGATAAAACGAAGCACAACCCGAAAGTGGACTATTGAGTGTTTGGTGAAAGATTTTCTGTGCAATTTTTATGTGAATGTGAGTTTGAAGAATGTCGGGTATTGGAAAGTTACCAAATACAAGGGTCCTCATTCTAGCTTGAGAACATAAATTAGCCAAGATCATCAAAACCTAGATGCTAAGTTCATAGGGCAAGAAGTTTTGGAACTGGTTAAGGCTGATCCCGAGTTGAAGATTGCACTAGTGAAGGCGAAAATAAAAAAAGCCCATGGAAAGGAAGTTTCATATAGAAAGGCATGGTGTGGCAAACAAAAAGCTATTGCAGAGGCATATGGAGACTGGGAAGAATCTTACATAAGATTGCCACGTTTATTAGCAGCCATCCAAAAGTGGAACCCTGGAACCATTGTGGAGATTCTGATCCTCCTCCTCCCGATGCTTTAGGTATGTTTGATCGTGTGTTCTGGGCATTTGGCACTTATGTGGAAGCATTCTCTCATTTAGGTGTCTTGAAGACACATTGGTGTGCTCGGTGTAAGTGCTCCAATTTGAGCTTGTTAGAATTTTCGTTAGAAAATTAACGAAAGTTATAACAATTCCAACAATTCCTAACATTCCTAACTTTTCTAACAAAGTAAGGGTAAAATGGGCATTGCCATTTAAAGTTAAACCAAGAAAAGAATCTCAAAAAGCAAAAGAAATTGGAAAAATCCGAATTAAGAAAGTTGAAAAACAAAGAATCGGTTTGAATTTTCGAAAATATTCCTCTGTCCAATGCCTACACCGTAGCAGATGAACAGTGCACGCGTCGAACCCTATCCGCGCGGATATGATTGACACTCACGGTGTCCTATAAATTGAACCCTCCTCTCTCGGTTTACACAACACAATTTTGATCACAAAGAACGAAACTTTGGCGAAATATAGAGAGAAAACTGTGGGAATCCCTAGATTGCCACCATTTTCTCTTGAATCTTTCCCAATCTTACTCCAAACACAAATCCAAACACCAAACCTTGATACTCCTCAAGCCAAACACCAAATCTTGATACTCCTCAAGTCAAATTCCAAGCCTAGGAAGATAGGGTGTCACCATTGGTAAAGCCCTCCTTCTCAAAACCCTAAAATCCTCTTTTAACTTCTTGTTCATCTTGTTCTTCTTACTTGGATCTACTTGATGTCTAGTTTAACTTAAGTTTTGACCCAAGATGGTCATCTTGAAGTTCATCTTCATGAATGACCATCTCAAATGGTCCACATTTTAAATCTCTAGTTGATTTGTCTCTTTAATTTCATTTATACAAAATATCCCCTTTCCCTTTGCAAAGGACATGTTTAAACCCCATAAATTCCCCAAGGATGACTTGAATATGATAATCACTTAACAAAAGGTAGTGGTATCAAGTCTAGGGATGAAAATGGGGTGAACATAGATGCAAATCCCCTAAAAATCACATTTTCCCTCAAGAACATCTTGCTGTCCAGTAGCATTGTTCTGAGATCTCAGTCCATTTTCCCATTTTTTGGACATACAGAAACTTGGAATTTGGTGTTGACTACAAAATACTTTTTGTAGCCAACATCCATATCTTTCCAGACATATTTTTACTTTATTTTTTGCGTGAGTAAAACTCCCTTTTTCAAATTTTCTTTTAGAGGCTAGTTCATCAGTTTCTGGAAATCCAGATTTCATATCTGAGATTTCCAGAAGGTTTTGACCCCTCAAATCACCTCCAAAATGAAAAGTTCTTTTACAGAAACCTTTTTTAAGGTGTTTTGAACATTTTTCATTCTCGGACTTTTCCCATATTCTGGAGTTTTCAAGCCCTAAAGTCCATTTCAAAGTCAAGGGTCAACTGCCTTTTTCATTCTGGCAGAAATGGTTTTCAACTTCCAAAGATCTTTTGAGTTCCAAATCTCAACCCAAAAATCATACAAAAAATCATGGGATCAGTTTAAAGCCTTAAAAAGAGTTCCCAATTTTTAATTTCCTCAGTTTCAACTTATTTTGGCCAAAACACACACACACACACACAACAAAGGATTTTGAATGTTTGGAAGACTCGTTTTTACGAGGCATTCCGGGTGCACACTAACGTCCTTCCCGGCGTGTAACGTGACCTCCGAACCCAAATTTCTGATCTCGGGCATTTTTCAAAGTTTTGGCCCTCAAAATTAAAATGGCGTGGCGACTCCGTTTGATTTCAAAAAAAAATCGGGTACATCACAGTGGCGACTCCGCTGGGGACAAAACAAGTTTTATCTTTTCAAAAAAAAAGAAAAACTTTTGAGGGTCAAGCTTCCGTCCCGACATTTGAAAATCCTTTGTTTTGTGTATATGTGTGTGTACCGGGTTTGCACATTTTCGTGTTGTTTTGGCCGCCTCGGAAAAAGTCAAAATTTTGACTGTCGGAACCATGTCCCTAACTGTTGGAATTTTTGTGCTTATGTGTTCATTAAATTTCAAAAAAAAAAATTCAAAAAAAAAAAAAGGATTTTCAAAAAAGAAAATTTTCAAAAAAAAATCATGCATCATATTTTTAAGACACATAAAAAAATTTCCTATTTTACTCGAGAAAAGAAGATAGAGTGCTTGCACACTACGCGCACGTGACCGTACTGCACACTACGTCCCTAACCCGGGAAATCCTTGTCGCGGTCCGTTTGGTCTTATTACGCCTCTCGGACGAGCACGGGACTACCCAAACATCCCATGGAGCCTCGTGTCGACCATGCACTTGTCGTGACACACTTTGTCCGAGACCCGGTTGGTTTTTAGTGCAGTGCGTGTCATGCCCATGTACGTGTATAGACCTTTCCTTTCAAGCCTTTGTCGGCATACCGACTCAATATCTTTCGGGGACCCTAATCGGTCGAAGTTACGCCGGTTTTCCGCCGCGAGACTTTGACCAAGATATTGACCGGCGCCTTGACTTCGGCTTTGGCGCACAAATTATACAACGACTCCCGGCATTGACCTTTGAGTCATCAAGGATTAATGATTATTCCATGCCTAATTACGGCTTAACTGACGACAAGTCAAGATCAATTATGGACATTCATCAGTCCAAATCATGCCGACTTTTCGTCGAGCCCTCGGACATGATCTTGACTTTGACGTCAGCTTTGTCCGTAATTTACATCGAATGCTCGTTAAGACTCGATTATCCGCCAGACTTTTAGGATCGTTTTCATTTTTGGTCGGTGGGACCCGCTTGCCCTATAGGACCCTCGCCCGAGGCATCCACCTGGGAGGTCGAAATACGGGTGGAATACGAGGGGCTGATAGTCGTAGTGACGGGGCCCACTGATCCAGGATCCAGAGTAGTTTGCGAAAAAGAAGAGCAATCTTTTCCAACCGATTAGGTTAATAAAGCATGTTTTAAGTAAACGTGAACAAATAATCGCATGTTGCATGAGTCTAAAGCCCAAACACCTACCCTCCTTCCATTCCCAGACATCTGAACCTTCGTGTCCTTTCCCATGACTCCTCACAAAGGTTGGTTTCGGGCATCGGGTCATCGTTTGATTAGTTGGGAAGAGTCGAGCGCGTCATCGGCTTCGCCGTTTGTTCGACTCCGCTTTGAGAATGTACGCATCGGCCGTAATGATGGGGACAACGTCACTCCGCCTCCAGGGACTCCTCGGAGCGGAACAACGGTGGAATCGGCTAAGCCGAAACAGCAGATGAGAGTGCGCCGGGAAGCACGGTTGAACGGCCTTATGGAGGCTATCAAAAGCCGTGGATTGGCCGCTAGTCTCAACCCGGATGGCACCTTCATTTGTGGAAGAAGAGGAAGACCTCAATCCCGCTCTTGGTCAACCCGACTACTCAGGATGCCACCACGGCCTCCCACGGTACTACCATGAGCCCATGCTCCTCGATCTCTAGGTCGGCCGGCTCCCATTGCTAGACCCATTGGATCCGTGCGGCTGACGGGGCGAGCCGGTTCGCAATGCCTCGGTGGGGACAAAGTCGATACGGAATGCCTTCCCATGGTTGGGGATACCCCGGAATGCCACGGCAAATTGGGATCCCGCCTCGGTTTGGGACCAATCAATCCGGACTTTCGCAACGGTTTGGAATGCCACCGCGGTTTGGTTCGGGGCGACGGTCGGGAGCTCCTCCTCGAGGAATGATGCTAGCTCGGTTGCTCCTCACACGGCTTCCGCAAACCCATTTCTCACTCGGGGTTTAATGGGTTGCCAAGCCCCCATCCCGGTTTCATCGGAATCACCGGGACCACAATATCCTCCCGGTTATGCATCCTCGCCCAACCCGGCCATGCAATTCAACAACCGGGGACGACGGCCCGCACTTAAGCCTACTTAGGGGTCTCACTCCGGAAATCCAAGCCATCCGGCTACCTCGAGATCTGCCTCCATCTTCCTGCCGATTGGAAGCCAACGGCAAGTCATTTGGATTCTATCCCTTTGCCCAAGCTCCTACCTACACTCCCAGGGGAAATTTGGGCCAAGGACGGGTTTTCACCTATGCTCGGGATATGATATTCCTTCCACCAATGCACCACCAACGGCTAGTCCTCTTCCTAGCTCAAATATCGGCTCGGGAATTCCCGCTCCACCTTTGGATCCCCAATTGGCTTGGTTTATGGAGCAACACAAGGAAATGAAAGCACAGATTGCTGAATTGACCGCAAGAACAACTTGCTCTTCGGCCTACGAGATCCCGACTCGATTGTCCCCTGCCTCACAAGTTTGTGATGCCCACTCTGGAATTGTTTGACGGGAGTGCATGTCCTAAAACTCACTTGGACACCTATACTTTGGCAATGAAGGCTAAGGGATGCACAAACCGGCGAGTTGGCCGATTACTTTAGTCTCTCTTTGAAGTCGGGGGCTTTGAAATGGTTTTTCCGATTGCGGCTGAAGCTAGGGCTACTTGGGAGCAGTTACCGGTACTTTCACGAGATAAGTATAAAGCCAACTTGGAATGGGAGACAAACGAGTTGACACCTGCAAACAACGATGCGGCGCCACAATGAGAATATTGGGGATTTCTATAAGAGGTGGAACTTAAAGCTCGGTGAAATGGCCATTCCTCCCTCGACGAGGAAGCGAGTTAGACATCTTTCGGTCATGCTTGAAGCCGCATTTGAGAGCTTCCCTCGGCCACTTCCCCTACGTGACTTGCGTGCAATGGTTAATCGGGGCTAAGTTTGAAAAGGCTTACAATCGGCGGCCCATTGCCGCACCCGCCTACGAGATATCGGGCTCCTCCCTCCAACACTACTCTCGCTTTCGCTAAAGGCAAAGAGGCGGCGGCTACGCGGGACGGGGCTGTAACAATGCCACTTCCTTTGTTCCCGAAGCTGATGCATCCAGATCCGGCTCAAGACTTGAGAAACCTTGGGATGCCTTTAAGTGATATCTTTAGAGGATTGGTAAAAGAAGGTTTGCTCCGGCCTTTGGATAATTATCAGCCAAGAAACCCCAACGCTCCTTTGGATACCTCCAAGCATTGTGCCTTTCATCAGTACCATGGGCACTGACGGATGATTGCGTCCCCCTGAAAAAGGCCATTGAGGGTTGATTGAGCAAGGGAGGTTAGAGATGCTGAAGGGCCTAATACTATCAATAACCCGCTCCCTAACAACATGAGTGTCAACATGATCGAGTTTGGTGGTTCAAGCCTTGTGGGCATAATGGAATTTGACTCGCCCCCTTGTGAGGTCGGTGAATCGGCCATCGCGGGCGATGAAAGTGTTTGGATTAAGAAAGAGATTGCCAAGGAAATCTGATGGAAAGATCTGCAATAGCTCCGTCTCCGGCGTCGAAGAATAGATGCATGGTTCAACAGCAAAGAGCAGCTAGACTGGGGGCTACCTATCTTTAAAATAGTCTTTTGAGTCAACCTTCGTAGGGTCTAGTACTTTTCTTTCACCTAAGTCCTTCCTGGGCATTTTTCGTTGTAGTCCATTTTGGACATAGTGGTTAAATGCCTAACTTTTAATATAAGTCTTTTTTCTCTTCTTGCTAGACTCGAGACATCACTTGCGCACCCACGTTACACTTAATTGAAATGGTTTTATCCAAAATGATCACTTGTCTTTGCTCAACCACTAATTCTTTGAAATGATTAATATTTAAATTAATCGGAGTGAGAAAATCAATTGATATCCTTCCCAAATTGGGGCTTACCAACTCCCCATCTTGCATCTCATATGCTCACATCCCTTTCATCATCATCCCCTCGTTGCTCGATGAATTTGCATGAATCTTTTCTCATTTAAAGCTTAAGCAAACAATGAAGACTTAATCTCGTTTAGGTCATCCGGTAGGGATTGCGGTTGAAGCCTTTCACCCATAGGAAAGCCATTACCTCACCCTCACTAAACAATACCCTTTCATTTCAAGATCGGCGTGTTTTGAAACCCGGTTTAGCCATCATTTTTGCTCCTTACTGAGAGAAAGTCCAAGCGAGCCCAAGAAGTTAGCTTCGAGAGTCGGCGATGCGTAAAATATCTCAAGCCATGAAGGAAGGACAAAGACAATCCTCAACTCCTTAGGAGGCCTTCCAAGCAAGAAAAAAAAAACAAACAAAAAAAAAAAGAGGAGCTCAAGCAAAATAAAAAAAAATAAAAAAAGCTTCAAAAAAAAAAAAAGAAGGATTGTCGATCCTCACAATTGATAAAAATCACGACTTCTCAAGAAGCTCTCCAATGATCAAAAAGGAGCCTGAACTCTCGCAAGATCGCAAAAAAGTTGTCGATAGCTTGGATTTCCTCTCACCATTACCTTAAATCAATCCCAAGCCATCCTCTCGATTTTAGAGGATACTCCCATTACCCTCGCCTTTGGTCAAAGTCAAAATTTGACCTCTCATTCTTAGAGGCAATCAATCTTCCCCGCCGTAGATTTCCCAAACACATCCCTGCAAGCCAACCTCTCATTTTTAGAGGTTCGGTCGACAAAAGGCCCGGTAGACCTCTCACTTTAAGAGGTCATAACTTCCAAAATCACCCGATGGCCGATCGAAGCCCGGAAATCCAGCTGCAATTCCTATCGGATAGCAATCTTTAAGATCTAAATCAAATTAATGCTTCATTGCTTGATTAAATTGGAATTTAATTCATCTTGGTTCAAAATCATCAATCAAAGATTGTGCAAATTCAAATCTGATGTGAGCATAATTCATTTCTACTCCACAAACACTTGCCATGGATGTCCCACTGGGGCTTCGCATCCGTGTCTTTCATGGACACTCTAAGGGGATATGTTATTCAATCCTCCAAATCCTCAAAATCCCCAAAGGTCCTCAGAATTTCAACATTCGTTCTCTTTTCATTCGGGATAAGCCCGAACTACGGCGACCTGAGCTCTTCATAATGGAGGGAACGTAGGCAACCAGAAATGGTCCGGTCGAAATCATAAACAAATCTCAAAAAAAAAAAAAAGGAAAAAAGAAAAAAAATCCGGTCTCATCAAGGATCGTCCCTATACACTTTCCGCCCTTCCGAGCTTGATTCTCGATATCAGTTGGTTTTCTCCTTGTGATTAATCAAAATATTTGTTCATATCAGATTTAGGGATTGAATAACCCGAACATTAACAAAGGGTTTTAAGCAGCTTTGTGATCATCACAGATAAGACAAGTTTTCAAGTGTCTCGACAAGTCTTTTCTTTCTACATCATAGGGAAATAGAGCCAAACACTGTCTTTCTGTCAGCAGGGGCTTCCATACACTTTTCCACACCTTATGATGCTTATACTCTCTCAAAAGAGTCAAACCTAAAGAGAGTGTGTATACACAAAATCGGGATTCGTTCCCACTTTTCGAAAGATGTGCCCCTGCACGTAAACATTTCTGAGTCTTGTCCATTGGCTGGTCGACTAAGATATGAAAAGATGGGTGCCTCCCTGGTCACATGACGACTCTGTCTACAGTAAGACTGCTCTGAATTTCTTCACGCTGGGGCTTACTAAGCGGTTCTCCCAGGTTCTTCTCAGATCGGCTCTTCAAGCTGGGGCTTCTATAGGCATCTTTGGGTCCACATTGGGTTCTTCACTACGAGATAGACTCGCCAAGTCACTTCTTCAAAATCTGGACTTTGCCTACTCAGGATCCGGGGGCTTTGTCAAGATGGTCTTTTGGACCCGAATTTTATCAAGAAAGAATTTCAGCTTCAGAACTTGGTACACAGCAGCTTCCCGTAGCATTGGAACTTAAGATCTGGGTTTCTCCCTGCATTAGCAATTTCATCAAATCATTCTCCGAACAAGGTTTCGGCCGAAGTCACAGCTCACCCAAATGAAAGAGGCTTCACTCATATCAACGCGCCACAGAGCACATCGGCATCGCCTTCAAATGACCATGATTGAGAGGGAAACTGTCAACCAAGACCCGGGATCCGAATCCAATCTCATCAAAATTGAGGTCCATGTGATACTGCTGACAAAATCTCACCAACAACCGATGTTTAAATCGCGATCAAGGGTTTTCATCCCCCACGTGCTCAAAATCTGTTCCAAACAGTCTCCAGACACATACATCACCATGCATCCCCACAAAAATCTCCCAAGGGCTCATGTAGCATGCACAAAACTTGAATCAATAGGAAAAATCCTAAGTGATTGAAAATCATAAATCGTAATTTCCCTGCCAAAAAGCGTAGGCAAGTAAATGCATCATCTCATAATCATTTTTTGGTTCCATACATGCATCTGTCATCATGAATGCCATACATGCATCTTCCTCTTCACTAACGAATGCAGGAATTCGGCAAGGATGATCTTCACCAAAGTCGACCTCCAACATCCACGAACATACGAAGACCGCCTCCAGTGTCTACAAATCGGTCAGAGACGCCAAGTTCTCAAATACAAATCGGTCAGAGACGCCAAGTTCTCAAATACAGTTCGGTCAGAGACGCCAAGTTCTCAAATACAAATCGGACAGAGACGCCAAGTTCTCAAATACAATTCGGTCAGAGACGCCAAGTTCTCAAATACAAATCGGACAGAGACGCCAAGTTCTCAAATACAATTCGGTCAGAGACGCCAAGTTCTCAAATACAGTACGGACAGAGACGCCAAGTTCTCAAATACAAATCGGTCAGAGACGCCAAGTTCTCAAATACAGTACGGACAGAGACGCCAAGTTCTCAAATACAAATCGGTCAGAGACGCTCAGTTCTCAAATACAGTTCGGTCAGAGACGCTCAGTTCTCAAATACAGTTCGGTCAGAGACGCCAAGTTCTCAAATACAGTACGGACAGAGACACAGAGTTCTCAAATGAAAATCGGTCAGAGATGCCAAGTTCTCAAAATGCAAATCGGTCAGGGACGCCAAGTTCTCAAATGAAAATCGGTCAGAGACACCAAGTTCTCAAAAGCAAGAAGTCCCAATGTGAAGACAAGCTCAACAACTTCTACAAGGTTGAAGATCACCAGCAAGATGCAGACTCAACCAAACTCCTCCTTCAGGTCAAAATGCCTCCAAAGACAGCAAATCGTCAGCAGAAACCGCAACTCAACAACTCTTCATCAACATCAGCCGTAGCCTCAGTCCTTCCGGCAGCTACAGGTAAGCACAGCACAGGTATGAAAGCATATTTTAGTCAACTACTTTTCTAAAAGAACATTATCATCAAATCTTAGGGCGACTTCCCAAAAAACAATCAAACCTCGGGTGACTCCCAAATACCGTCAAACCATCAAAGACCATCCCCAGCAGTTTTCGAACTACGTCCAGGCTTGATTCCCACTCGGGATACGTAGGTAGCCTACCTTAGGTCCAGCCACTTGACCAACACGGTCACCCTTTTCCCCGATGATCATCATAAGCTCTAATCTTCCCCTGCGAGAATACCCTCAAACAATCTCCCTCAACCCCGACTTAGGATCATACTCCTGAACTAGGTCCCCATTTAGGTTCATACTCCTGAACAAAACCTCGATTTAGAATCATACTCCTGAACTAAGTCCCCATTTAGGTTCCTATTCCTGAACTAAAATCCACCAAAGGACCATCCATCCCAAACCGTCAAAGGGAAATCATTTCAAATCAAGGTTCGGGGCACCTAAGACGCCATCTCCAAGGTTCGAGGCACCTAAGACGCCATCATCAAGGTTCAAGGCACCTAAGACTCCATCATTAAGGTTTGAGGCACCTAAAACGCTATCACACACAACACGAGGAAAGCGATAAATCGCAATCAAACCGAAATCATTACCAGGGTGACTTCCCAAAAATAGTCAGATCATAGGGCGACTTCCCAAAAATAGTCAGATCATAGGGCGACTTCCCGAAAATAGTCAAACCATAGGGTGACTTCCCAAAAATAGTCAGATCATAGGGCGACTTCCCAAAAATAGTCAAACCATAGGGTGACTTCCCAAAAATAGTCAGACCTTAGGGTGACTTCCCAAAAACAGTCAGATTACAGGGCGACTTCCCAAAAATAGTCAAACCATAGGGTGACTTCCCAAAAATAGTCAGATCTTAGGGTGACTTCCCAAAAATAGTCAGATCTTAGGGCGACTTCCCCAAAACAGTCAAAACCTTAGGGTGACTTCCCAAAAACAGTCAGATTACATGGCGACTTCCCAAAAATAGTCAAACCACAGGGCGACTTCCCAAAAATAGTCAAACCATAGGGCGACTTCCCAAAAATAGTCAAACCATAGGGCGGCTTCCCAAAAATAGTCAAGCCATAGGGTGACTTCCCAAAAATAGTCAGATCATAGGGTGACTTCCCAAAAATAGTCAGATCATAGGGCGACTTCCCAAAAAATAGTCAGATCTTAGGGCGACTTCCCCAAAAATAGTCAAATCTTAGGGTCAAAGACCCGAACCACAACTGGCTTGATTCCTCTTAAAGATACGTAGGTAGCCTATCGCTAGGTTCAGCCACCAGACCAAAATGGTCATCTCTTACCCCCAGCAGAGTTTCTTTCAGCAAACGACTGCAGAACTCATCAAGGTTCGAGGCACCTAAAACGCCATCATCCCAGGGTCAAAGACCCGAACTACGACTGGCTTGATTCCCATTCGGGATACGTAGGTAGCCTATTGCTAGGTTCAGCCACCCGATCACTCGATCATCCTGCCAAATATGGAGCCTTACTCTTATCGATGACCCCGCTTCCTTCGAAAGCGCCGTCGCCGAGGGGCTACTGTAAGTGCTCCAATTTGAGCTTGTTAGAATTTTCGTTAGAAAATTAACGAAAGTTATAACAATTCCAACAATTCCTAACTTTTCTAACAAAGTAAGGGTAAAATGGGCATTGCCATTTAAAGTTAAACCAAGAAAAGAATCTCAAAAAGCAAAAGAAATTGGAAAAATCCGAATTAAGAAAGTTGAAAAACAGCAATCAGTTTGAATTTTCTGAAAATATTCCTCTGTCCAACGGCCTACCTTTGTAGCAGATGAACAGTGCACGCGTCGAACCCTATCCGCGCGGATATGATTGACACTCACAGTTTCCTATAAATTGAACCCTCCTCTCTCAGTTTACACAACACAATTTTGATCACAGCAACGAAACTCTGGCGAAATATAGAGAGAAAACAGTGGGAATCCCTAGATTGCCACCATTTTCTCTTGAATCTTTCCCAATCTTACTCCAAACACAAATCCAAACACCAAACCTTGATACTCCTCAAGCCAAACACCAAATCTTGATACTCCTCAAGTCAAATTCCAAGCCTAGGAAGATAGGGTGTCACCATTGGTAAAGCCCTCCTTCTCAAAACCCTAAAATCCTCTTTTAACTTCTTGTTCATCTTGTTCTTCTTACTTGGATCTACTTGATGTCTAGTTTAACTTAAGTTTTGACCCAAGATGGTCATCTTGAAGTTCATCTTCATGAATGACCATCTCAAATGGTCCACATTTTAAATCTCTAGTTGATTTGTCTCTTTAATTTCATTTCTACAAAATATCCCCTTTCCCTTTGCAAATGACATGTTTAAACCCCATAAATTCCCCAAGGATGACTTGAATATGATAATCAATTAAAAAAAGGTAGTGGTATCAAGTCTAGGGATGAAAATGGGGTGAACATAGATGCAAATCCCCCAAAAATCACATTTTCCCTCAAGAACATCTTGCTGTCCAGTAGCATTGTTCTGAGATCTCAGTCCATTTTCCCATTTTTTGGACATACAGAAACTTGGAATTTGGTGTTGACTACAAAATACTTTTTGTAGCCAACATCTAGATCTTTCTAGACATATTTTTACTTTATTTTTTGCGTGAGTAAAACTCCCTTTTTCAAATTTTCTTTTAGAGGCTAGTTCATCAGTTTCTGGAAATCCAGATTTCATATCTGAGATTTCCAGAAGGTTTTGACACCTCAAATCACCTCCAAAATGAAAAGTTCTTTTACAGAAACCTTTTTTAAGGTGTTTTGAACATTTTTCATTCTCGGACTTTTCCCAGATTCTGGAGTTTTCAATCCCTAAAGTCCATTTCAAAGTCAAGGGTCAACTGCCTTTTTCATTCTGGCAGAAATGGTTTTCAACTTCCAAAGATCTTTTGAGTTCCAAATCTCAACCCAAAAATCATCCAAAAAATCATGGGATCAGTTTAAAGCCTTAAAAAGAGTTCCCAATTTTTACTTTCCTCAGTTTCAACTTATTTTGGCCAAAACATACACATACACACACACACACACAACAAAGGATTTTGAATGTTTGGAAGACTCGTTTTTACGAGGCATTCCGGGTGCACACTAACGTCCTTCCCGGCGTGTAACGTGACCTCCGAACCCAAATTTTTGATCTCGGGCATTTTTCAAATTTTTGGCCCTCAAAATTAAAATGGCGTGGCGACTCCGTTTGATTTCAAAAAAAAAAATCGGGTACATCACACTCGGCGCAACAAAGTTTGGGTGTCCAGGGGGATACATTTGGGTGTCTGGTAGACACGTTTGTTTACTTGTTAAACGGGTCTAATCAACTGTTGCAGCAAGTGTTTTGGTGTTCGGCGTAACACATTTGGGTGTATAGGAAGATACAAATTTTAGTTGTCCGAATCACAAGTTTGGTGTTTGGCATAACACATACTCCGTATAACGCAGAGGGGAGTTCTGGTTTAGTGATACGGAGGTTAGATGTCAAGTTGGATATTTGTTGGGTTTGATGTCGTCTGACTTGGGAACAAATTAGGGGATTGAACAAGGACAGATTTCGTAATTCCTGCGACAGACGGAAGGAGCGACCGCGCCTAGGCAAGGAGGGCGATCGCCCCAAAAGCCTGTACAAAGGGGGCGATCGTGCGGTAGTCCGTTATGGCCATGATCACGACAGATTTTGTGCAGGGTTAGAAAACCCTGCAGGGTTAGAAATAGACAGTATAAATAACCCCTATTCCCTAGCAATTTTATGTATGTAATTCCTATTGTGATAGATATCAATAATTCTATATGTTCCAAGGGTTTTTCTTGCTTGTCTGTTTATTTAGATCTAGGGTTTGCACAGTTGTGGATTCTTATGACAAAAAAGTCGTGCGATAAAATAGGGATTGTATTCGGTGATTGTCATTTGATAATAATACTCTCTCCCGTTGCCCGTGTAAGTAGTCAAGTTGGTGAACCACGTATATCGTTGTTTTGTTTGATTTATTTATTTTTGATGTTCTAAATAGATCTGTTATAACAAACACTAAAAAGAGAAGGAAGGCAGCTAAGCCTGAAAAGAATATACGAACCAATCTCAGTTTTGTAAACGGATTTCCTCTCCAAATTGGATTTCCTCTCCAAATTGCTATGTAAAAACTATTGGCAGAAATTACATTAACAAAAGAAAAAGAATTACAGAAATAAAAATAAAAATAAAAATTGAAAAAATTTGAAGAAACAAATCGGCAGTAACAATTGATTGTTGTGCCCGAGCCCTGATGAATCAGTCTCCTTAAGGCTTATTCGTCCCCTCACCGATAGTGTTTGAGGCTGTCGTGGACGCGAGTCTCCCAGGATAGAACGTGCGGACTTGGGGCACTTTGCAATTAAAGTCCCGGCGAATTGGCAGTGTGCCTGGACAGTATCACCACAATGTAGAAATGCACGAAGGCCAAAGGAAAGATGCTACAATATGCAACGAGAGAGAGAGAGGGGAGGCTGCTGGAAAATTTTCTGGTGCACTTCAAAATTGTTTGTGGTTCCATCTTCTATTCAATAACTGGGCAACTGAACAGTCACCAATTTAATTTTGTGTGACTGTTACAAAAGGAGGAATTCAAACAGACAGACATTAAGATTGTTGTTACAAGTCTGTTCATGATCATGGGAATACAAACAGACATTAAGCTTGCTTTTACAAGTCTGTTCATGATCATGGGAATACAAATATACATTAAGCTTGCTGTTACAAGTTTGTTCATGATCATAGAAATACAAACAGACATTAAGCTTGTTGTTACAAGTCTGTTCATGATCATGTGAATACATAGACAGAAGGTATGAAATGCGGTGAGAGTCATGGGACCTTTGAAAGCCCCAGGTCCGCAATGAGTGAAAGCCTGACGGAGCAATGTCGCGTGGAGGCAGAAGGACAATTGTGTCAAGTAATGAAGAATTTATTTAAATTATAAAGAATGTAATAGATTAGCATATATTGTATTGTAGTGGCAATATCCCTTTCCAAAAATCAAACCTCAAGAAAAATAGTACTAAAATTTTGATGCAGCGAAAGCTTAGTAACGATAGATACCAACGTTCGTTGAGTTCGCTCACGAACTACCGCACGTCGATCTTCCAAAACTCGTTGAGGTGTAACCTATCGAGGCTTGGGCATCAATTGCCGTTGATTCAAGGAATACTGGAAATTGATGCCCAAGCCTCGGTAGGTTACACCTCAACGAGTTTTGGAAGATCGACGTGCGGTAGTTCGTGAGCGAACTCAACGAACGTTGGTATCTATCGTTACTAAGCTTTCGCTGCATCATTTGGTATCAGAGCCAAAACCAGGGATTCTCGTCTTTCGATTGAGGTATTCATATATTAATATTTTTTCCTTATATTCAGATTAGAAAATTTCCAAAAAAAAAAAAATGTTTGATCTTGGTGGGACGTTATTTGAATCTTCAAGCGTTGATGTTCCTGTCGATTGATCAAAACCGCCTGTTTTTGACAAATGTGATAGCGAAATTTGTCAACTAGTAACGTCAGACTTGACTGGTGTAAAAACTGTTAGCTTCGGGTTTCTACAAGATGAATTGATTTGGAATTTTGAAGCCGTCAAAATTGTTAATCCTTATGATGATCCATTTGATCCATTTGATGTTTCCTCTACAAAGTCTTCTGCTGATTACATTATAAAATTGTTACTCCAAACGTATATTATGTCATATTAGACTGATTGGATGGAAGTTATTACTCGAGTTGGCAAATTTCAAGTTCGTCAAGGATTCAAGGATTTTTATATTCTAATATCAAGGTACAATGGAAGGATACTTATGTTACATGCTCTCTTTGTATTGCGACAAATTCAACTACAACTCATTGCAAATTCGAGGACGAATTTTTCGAAGCCGAGGAGAATGATGAAGATCAATAATGGGATTTGTTTATGTTTTAATTCTAATTATTATTGTTATTTTCGAATTTAATAATATATTATTAGTATTTTCAGGATTAGAAGTAGATTAGGACTTTATATTGTTATTTTAGGTGTCTATTAAGTTACCTTATAGGTTAGGAGTATTTTTAGATATGTTTGACTTGTTTATCAAGTCATATGAGTCCTATAAAAATAGTTTTATGTATAATTTCGAAAATCAGTTGAATGATTAATAAAATTTGAGTGTTTACTCTTTTTCTTCAATTTTCTCGAGCGAAAATTGCCGATTGATTGCTGAATTTCTCGAGCGAAATTCTGTGATTAATCTTTACCAATTTCCGGCATTTCTTGAATCAACGGCAATTGATGCCCAAGCCTCGGTAGGTTACACCTCAACGAGTTTTGGAAGATCGACGTGCGGTAGTTCGTGAGCGAACTCAACGAACGTTGGTATCTATCGTTACTAAGCTTTCACTGCATCAAATTTAGTCGGACCAATGGTAAACAATGAATCTAATCGCGTATCAAAATACCATATTAGATGCCAACTGGTTTGAGTTGGGTAAGATTATAAGGGCAGCAAAATTCTTTTAATAAAATTTTATCATCGTCTCATTCCCAAGGCTTGAACCCAAAACCTAGTACGCTGATTAATTTAGTTCAAGTAGGATGTGTAGTAATCTTTAGCTCTAAATTTGTGTAATGTCCATGAATCTAAATAATGAATGGAAAATCGTTAATTAATACAATTGTGATTTTGTTTTTTGTTTTTATTTCTTTTAAATGCTTCCTCAATTTGACTTAACTTAGAAAACAAACAACCCTACTTGATACATACACAATTTAAAAGAAACCTTACTTAATTTAACACCCAAAACTAGGGATTTCACACGTGCACAAGTCGTCATTGTTAAATTTTCCTTTATTAATTTGAATCATCATGCATGAGCATGATCATCTTCTAGAACAATTTCATTCATCACTTCACCTTTTCTTTTTAGCAATCTTAAGAGTTAAATCATTTCGTTACCATATCTACTTTTCCATGGTGGTTCTAACTTCTATTTCAAGAACAAGACTTTTCAATTATATAATTTATGTAATAACGTACCTGATAATTTTCTCTTCCAATTCTATTACCATACAATAATTAATTCAATGATAGTTTTTGACCTCCAAATAAAGCAATTGTGAGTACAAACACTCATATATATTTTTCTCCTCTTATACCTAAAAGTCTAATGTCTAAAAATAATTAAATGTCAAATATTCCATTTTTAAATAATAAAAAATAGTTTAATGCAATTTTCCACACGATCAAAGATACGGAAGGAGATGAGCGGACGCTTGCAAGGCAATTCTTCGTATCAAAATGAATGTTCAAAAAAATTTAAATTTGCTCTATTAAAAGTGAATTTGAGATTTTTTTTTTTTTTGAATATTCATTTTAGACAGAGAAATTACTCTCTCCAACTCTGTCTTGTCCCATAATAAATATGTAAAAAAAAATCAAATTTGCTATTGATATATACTAGTAAATTTGAAAATTTTGTAAATATTCATTTTTGAGAAAGTATTATTAAAAGCCTAAATGTAGCGTATAAGTAAGTGCGTTGTAATGGTCCAATAAACTGCGTGCTTGTAATAGGCTATGTCTCAGCTTTAACTCTATAATATAGTACGTACATGCATGCGTTTAGGGCAAAAACTGTGACATCAAAGTATATAGTTGGATTTTGATGGTTTCAGTTGGATGTGAACTAACTAACAAAGCAGTTGGAGAATATGGTGGAGCGACATGGATCGGACCGAGTGAAACAGATCTAGACCGATTGAGCGGACCGAGTTTGCAAGAAAATACTTGTTTCCTAATGTTAGCTTTGTATTTTAGGAAGACTCCTTAATTAAGTAGGAAAGTAGAATATGTAGCTAGAATAAGAATCCTAGTCAAAGAAGAATTATTGTGTATACATAGGATTGTATCTCCTATTAGAATTAGGACTCTAAAATTAGTATAAATAGGTGTTTTGAACAATTGTAAAAGATGAGAGTGAAATAATATAGAAATTATAATCCTACTCCTCTTCACATTTTAACACTGAGCTTTATTGAAATTAAAGAAATTACCATTGCCTTTTATTATTGAAAATTAATTAAAAAAACATTTTTGAACAATGGTAGTGAATCAGGTAATTGTGAGATTAGAATATTTAGCTCTCAACAATGTCCAATATATACGAGAAACAGGGTCGACGATTAGCATGTGCAGTCAGTCCAATAGTACAGAATTAAAAAAAATTAAACCTCCCCCTGAATTTTTCATTTTTGTCCTTTTAGCCCTTGATTTTTTTTTTGAAAATATTATTTTGACCTCCCTTGAAAAAATACAGATGAACCCTTATATATGAAGTGAATTGCTAGGGTAAAAAAAATATCACATGTCAATATCATAATATATTTTGTGTAATACTTTTATTTAAGGGTTCAATATTGATCATATCTAGTACATGACTCCTATATTTTATTTTATTTTATTTTGAGCAGACAATAAATTTTCATTTACAATTAAAAAGAATGTGAAACTTGAGAAGAAATTTAAAACTCCGGACTCAATAGAGTAAAACCACATAATTTTATTGCAAATTTAAAAATAGTGCAAATTTTCATTTATAAAAGATGCAACAAAAAAAAAATCAATTGAAAAGAAGAAATATGTGGCAAAAATGAAAAAAAAAAAAAGAGAGTAGAAAATAGAAAAATAAATAATTTTAAGAATGTGAAACTTAAGAAGAAATTTAAAAGAAGAAAAAGTGAGAAGAATTTTTGGAGAAAAAAATTAAATCAAAACCTTAACATTTACATAAATTTTTGTCCTCCACTTCACTCTCTTAAAGCCATATTTCCATCCAATCCAAGTATCATCGTCGGACAAAATTTGTTCAAGTGTGCAAAGTGGAATTTGGCATATAAATGAGTATAAACTATTTTTGTATTTTATTGAAGTGTTCATTTCACCTAAATCTATAAATTATAGTACTATTACTAATTTACCATATTACTACAATTTAAATAGTATTTACAATGTTAATCTTTTTCTAACATAAGCCTTCTTTTAAAAGGCAATGTTTGTATATATTGAAAGTTTTCATCCGAAAAAGAACATGACCAAGTCAAAGTTAAGTTAATATTACTTCATCTTTATATGGTTACCGATTCCGAATGCTTAAAATTTTGTTTTGTAATATCAATATTGAAAATGGTTGTGAATGATGGTATTTGTTAAAATTCAATAAGAATTCCAAAATGTATAGTTTTATTTATCAGTTATGTGTAATATTGTTGGATTAATATGATAATTTTTTTTTTTTTGAAATAAGCGTCTTCAAAATCATATTTTTTTAAAAAAAATATTTTTATAATATCTTTTTCTTGTTGTTTTTAGTTGATATATCGAATTTATTTGTCTCGTGCATTTAATAACGGATTAATAACACGAGTGTAACACTAGTTATAATTGACTTCTCACCAACTTTACCTCAACCAAATTAGTTAGATTAGATGTTAAGGGGATCTAAATTGAATATTCCTTTTTATTTCAACTTGGTGTTTTTTAAGGATTTTATTCATCAACTTCAAATGCTTAGTGGCACCATCTGATTGGAAGAGCGTGACCACATAACTAACATGCATAGTTTCTCATGGAATTGGAATTGGTGTTTGGAATATTTTAACCAATCAAATTGTTTATAAGAAGTGTGTAACCTAAAATAATCTCAACTAATATAAGAACTGAACTATCAGACCCATCTTTAAAAAATTGCTTTAATTCTTAGTATTTTCCTTGTACTACATTTAAATTGAATTAATGCAATATTTTAATTGAATTAATGCAATATCTATCCCTCTCTCTCTCTATATATATATATATAAACTATAGTAAACTTGAATTTTTCCTCCAATATGTACTTTGGAAAAAATTATTAAGTAATGACTTGAAGTATAAGTATTACTCATTGAAAAAATGCTTAAAATAAAGAGATATAATAAATGCTATAATTAATGAATTAAATCATTATCTTCATCCTCCCACACAATTTTTATATGTCATATTCCAATTTATTTTAATAAAATCCAATAACTAATGGCTAAAAATATTCCAAACACTATTTCTAGAACTCCTTTCATCCCAATATACTTAGGGCTCGTTTGATAGGCCGATAGGATTAGCCTGTGTTAATAGTGGGGGATTATTAATCAGGGGATTAATAACACCACCCTTTTCTTGGGGATTAATATGAAGGGGTTAGAGGGGATAAGAGTGGATAAAAAGCTTATCCGAGTTGTACCCAGGATTATTACTCCCATTGCATTTAGCCTACCAAACACCAAGATTATTGGACTAATAATCATATCCAACTCTAATCAGGCTACCAAACGGCCCCTTATTATTTTAGATGTGCTCACACACACGTATTAATAAATGTAATTATTACATATTAAATAAATTACTCATAAAATTTTCAATTACCTAAACAATTAAATGCTTGTAAATGGAAGTATTTCACAATAGTAAGTAAATAAGGGTATAGTATTTGATAACAAGGGTAAAGATACCTAGGTAGTAGTAAAATAACAAATATTTTGGGACAAATTTTAGCTCCTTACAACAACAATAACAAAGTCTTAGTCCCAAAATAATTTGGGGTCGGCTAACATGAATCCTCATGTGTTATCGTGAAAAAAGGTTGTTGAAAATTAAATAAATAAATAAATAAACATACAAATCAAAATCAAAATCAAAAAATCAAAATTAAAAAAAAATAATAATAAAAAAAAATCAACCCCCACATGAATTTTTGTCCTCCACTCCGGCCTCTTCAACACCATACTTTCATCCACTCCAAGTAACTCATATCATTTTCAATTACTCTAATCCAAGTTTGTTTGGGTCTTCCCCTACCCCTCGTCATTTTATCATCTCTCCACTGTTCCGGCCTCCTAATCGGTGCATCACTCGGTCTCCTTCTCACATGTCCAAACCACCTTAGACGATTTTCCCTCATTTTATTCTCAATGGGCGCAACTCCTACTTTACCTCTGATCACCTCATTCCCCAATCGATCATTTCTTGTATGACCGCACATCCATCGAAGCATACGCATCTCCGCCACATTCATCTTATGCACGTGACACTGTTTCACGGCCCAACATTCGGTGCCGTAAAGCAATGCCGGCCTAACATGCCGTGCGATAGAATTTTCCCTTTAATCTATTGGACATGCCGCGATCACATAGAAACCATGTGGCACTCTTCCACTTCAACCAACCTGCTTTAATCCTATGAGTCACATCTCCATCTAATTCTCCATCCTTTTGGATAATGGATTCAAGATAGCGAAAAAACTCAGAAGCTTGGATAATATTTCCATCAAATGTGACCGCCCCTGCCTCCCTACTTCCAACTCTGCTAAACTTACACTTCAAATATTCAGTCTTGCTTCTGCTTAATCGAAAACCTCGAGATTTCAAAGTGTCTCCACAACTCCAATTTACTTTCAACACCCTCTCTTGTCTCATCAATCAGCACAATATCATCTGCAAACAACATACACTTTGGTATATCATCTTGGACTGACCTCGTCAATTCGTTCATTATCAAAGCAAAAAGAAAGGGGCTAAGTGCGGAACCTTGATGCACTCCAATCTTTATAGGGAACTCTTCAGTCTTCCCAACACTAGTCTGTACACAAGTACTAACTCCATTATACATATCCTTGATAATATCAATATATTTCTTTGAAACACCCTTCTTTGCTTATGCCCACCAAAGTACCTCTCTTGACACTTTATTATACGCCTTCTCCAAATCAATGAAAACCATATGCAAATCTTTCTTTTGATCCCGATATTTCTCCATGGTTTGTCTCATAAGATATATTGCCTCCATAGTCGATCTTTCCGGCATAAACCCAAATTGGTTATCCGAAATATTCACAATTTTTCTCATTCTTTGTGCAATCACTCTTTCCCAAAGTTTCATAGTATGGCTCATTAGTTTGATCCCCCGATAGTTGGAACAATCTTGGACATCACCTTTGTTCTTATACAAAGGGATCAGAGTACTCTTTCGCCACTCCAATGGCATTCTGTTAACTCTCCATGTCTTGTTAAATAGCGTTGTTAACCAATCTATTCCCCTTTCCCCGAAACATCTCCAAACCTCAATTGGTATCCATCCGGTCCTACAGCTTTCTTCAATCTCATCTTTTTCATTGCCATTTCCACTTCACTCTTTTGAATTCTCCGCATAAAATCTCGATTAATCATACTCGAAGAGATATTTAAATCTCCAATATCCTGCTCTTGACCGCCATTGAACAAGGTATCAAAGTACGAACTCCATCTATCTTTTATCTCTTTATCCCCGACTAGAACTCTTTGGTCTACATCCTTCACACATTAAACCGTCCCAATATCTCGTGTCCTCTTATCCCTCATACGAGCGAGTCTGTAGATGTCATTTTCCCCTTCTTTTGTATCCAACTTATCATAAAGTTTCTGATTCACCTTTGCTCTTGCGTCTCTTACTGCTTTCTTAGCATCTCTTCTAGCTTCCTTATACTTCTCATAGTTCTTGTCGCTCCTACATTTCCCCAATAATTTGTAGCATTCTCGCTTGCCCTTTATTGCTTGTTTTACTTCCTCGTTCCACCATGATGTGTCCTTACTTGGTGGCTCATTTCCTCTAGATTCTCCAAGGACTTCTTTCGCCACCTCCTTTATGGTATGTACCATCTTAGTCCAAGTCGAATCTATATCCATATCCTCCATATTATCCAACCAAATACCGGTATCGACCATCTTAGCTACAAATTTCGGTTGATTCTCCCCTTGAAGTCTCCACCACTTGATTCTAGGGTCTACATGTGGTTTTCTCTTCCTCGAAATTCTCTTACTTCGAAAATCAAGTACCACCAGTCTATGTTGAGTTGCTGTGCTCTCACCCGAAATAACCTTGCAATCTGTATAACTCTTTCTACAAGGATTTCTTACTAAGAAGAAGTCAATCTGACTCGCATTACCTTCAATCCTATAGGACACCAAGTGAGATTCTCTCTTCTTGAACCAAGTGTTCATTATACTCAAGTCATATGCCAACACAAAGTCTAGGATACTATTTCCTGCTTCATTCCTCTCCCCAAAACCAAAACCTCCATGTATGCTCTCAAAGCCATGTCGACTAGATCCCACATGCCCGTTCAGATCACCACCAATCACTAATTTCTCACCACTAGGTACTCGTTGTACTACCTCCTCCAAATCTTCCCAGAACACTTGTTTAATAGATGCATCTAACCCTACTTGTGGTGCGTAAACGGAAATAATAGTTATAATCTCATCACGTATCACCAGTTTAATGCCCATAATTCGATCACTCTTCCTGTACACTTCCACCACATCATTAATATACTCCTTATCAATAATGATACCCACTCCATTTCTACCATTATCCTTTTCTGAGTACCAAAGCTTAAAACCTCAAGGCGATATTTCTTTTGCTTTCTCTCCAATCCACTTAGTTTCCTGTAGACACATTATGTGAATCTTCCTCCTCCTCATAACTTCCACCACCTCTGCAGATCTCCCTGTCAAGGATCCAATATTTCAAGTTCTAAAGCGCATCCCACTACCCTTACACATACCATGGACTAGCTTCTTTACCCGCACTCGTCCGCAATGCGGGAACACTTGCATATTTGACACCACCCCCTGGCGAAGAGATTGCGCGTCGCTTTCGGGCGACGACCTAGCAACCTTTGCATACTTTATTTAGTTAAAACATTAATTATATAATTATAAATAAAGCAATAGTAACTATTACAAACTAAAATTTAGTTGAAAAACAATCGTAATTACGGTTCAAATGGTGTATATAAAATTAAAAATAATCTCCAATTTTAAAAACTCAAACCAAATAACATCAAATAATAAATATTATCAATCTTATCTTATTTCATTAGGTGTATTGTATTTTGATTTATGTAATTATGTAAAATAACTATATTTATATCATCTCATTATTAAACATATTATGTGATTTATGTGAGACATTAAAATGCAATGAAAAGAAAAGGGAAAACCTTACTAATGAAATTACAAAAGTTGTGCCTAAGGATTTTTTTCGGAGAATCTATTATATTTTTTTTAAGTATTATTCTCTTACTAAAACTTTTTTATTATTATTTTTTAATCAATTTGTCAATTTTATTTGTCTGTACATTTATTAAATTTATTTATCCGTATATTTATCAAATTTATTTTTTCGTGCATTTAACGACCTCGTAAGTCTAGTTTCTAAGCGCGATTGGAGGAGCGCAGGAACCATGGACTCGTGTTTTCAAGGGTTCGTTGAGAGCCAAAATGAAAATCGGGTTCATCAATGGAACGATTGATTGTTCGACAAAGGCGGACGAACTAGAGTTTTGGCGAATGGTGAACTCAATGGTGGTGTCATGGATCTTCAACACCATTGAACTAAATCTTCGATCCACAATGTCTTACGTGGAGGAGGCAAGAATTTTGTGGGACGACTTGGAGCAGAGATTCTCGATTGGCAATGGGCCGAGGGTGCAATAAATTAAGTGTGACCTAGTCAATTGTAAGCAACAGACGAACGAGAGTGTGGCTACTTACTATGGTCGGATTAAGAAGTTGTGGGATAAATTGAATGACTATGACAAGGTTTTGGCGTGTTCTTGCACATGATGCAAATGTGAGATCAACTTGAGGCTCACTCAGCGAATGGAGGGGGAGCGAGTGCATCAGTTTGTTATGGGACCCGAGATACCTAAGTTCGAGAATGTAAAATCAAATATTCTGAACTCAGAGCTATTTAATGGTAGTGAGAGAGGAGCGTGTCTAAGGGGAGTTCAAGAGAGGAGTACTCAGAACCTATGAGGTTTGTGGTGTGCGCCAACACTGAGGTCCGAAATTCAGGGGAGAGCGCAAAGAGATAAGAATGTTACTTGTGAACATTGCAAGAAAAAGGGACACGAAGCCGACTCTTGTTCAAGCTTGTGGGATATCCAAAATGGTGGAGCGAGCAATCCTTATGAAATGGAAAGGGGAAGAAAGGGAAGAATGCCACGGCAACCGCAGGAGGAGCAAGAGGGCGCGAGTCTTTCAGCGCTCGAGCCAACACTATACAAGTGAATGATGATGGTGGCGTAAAGATGACAGATGCAGAGCGCGCTCAACTCTTGGGAATCACAAGTGAACAGTGGAACAGCTTCAAAGCCATGGTCCAGGCCAACGTCAAAAGTAATGAGCGCATGAATGGTAAGATGAATGATAAGCCTTGGCTAGTGGATAGCGGGGCTAATCGACATATAATAGGAAACCTTGCATTGCTTGGCAACGTTCACAACATTGAATCCAGTCGAGTAGGACAGTCTAATGGGAATCACATCATTGCCACAAAAGAAGGCGATGTTAAAGTTGGGCCTAAACTTGTTCTACAAAATGTGTTATATGCTCCGTCATTCAATTGCAATCTGATGTCTATCTCTTAGTTGCTTTGTGACTCAAATAATTTTTTGCAATTTTCTGAAAAACTTTGTGTAATACAGGACCGAACCTCGAAGACGTTGATTGGTGCGGGTGAACAAAGCGAGGGGCTTTACTACTTGAGAAAGTCTACCGAAGCACGAGTCTGCATCGCTAAGGAATTTGCAAAGCATGACTTATGGCATTAGTGGTTAGGACATCCATCAAGTAAAGTAGTTAGTTTACTTCTTTTTGTTAGTCGGAATAGTGCTAATAAAGATGTTTGTGAAATTTTTTGCAAAGCCAAACAAACTAAAGATAAGTTTTTGCCTAATGAGATCAATTCTGAAGGGATTTTTTATTTAACTCATGCTGATATTTGGGGTGATAATCGGACATCTGCTTTGTGTGTAGCAACTTATTTTTTAACTATTATGGATGACTGCTCTCGCGTTGTGTGAGTATATTTGATAAACGCAAAAAGTGATGCGCCTCACACTTTGAAAAATTATCTTGCCATGGTTGAGCGCTAGTTTAATAAACGTGTCAAAATGGTGCGGTGTAACAATGGGAAATAATTCACATGTCTTGAAAAATACTTTGCTGAAAACGGAATTGTGTTTCACACCACATGTATTCGCACTTCAAAACAAAATGGGAGAGTAGAAAGAAAGCAACGTCACATTTTGAATGTAGCACGGGCCTTAGGGTTTTAAGCTAGATTGCCAATTAGATAATGGGGTGAGTGTGTTTTGACGGCCGGCTATTTGATTAATCGTACTCTCTCAAAATTATTGTATGGAAAAACTCCGTATGAAATCATTTTTGGTAGAGCACCCACTTATAAATACATTAGTGTTTTTGGTTCTCTCTGTTATGCCCATTATTCACATCATGATAATGATAAATTTGCTAGTCGAAAGTGTGCTTTCTTGGGTTACCTTTTTGGCAAGAAAAGATGGTTATTTTATGATCTTTAGGGAAACAAAACACTTGTCTCCCGTGATTTTGTTTTTATAGAATCCAAATTCCCCTTCCTTGGTCAAAGTGATAGTCCACATGAAGAGGTTATTGGTCCTGACTATATTTTTTATAATCCTGGTGATGAGACGGTTATTGGCGATACTGGTGCTTCTGAGTGAGGCGCAGAAGTTGAAATTCCCGTTGAAGCTCCCCTTAAGCATGACGGGGCACCCCTTAAGCATGATGAGGAGCCCCTTGAGCATGATGGGGCGCCTGTAGCTTTAACTCAGGCACCTCACACTGAATCTGTTCTAAGCAAAGCGCATGCACCTACTATAGAGGAGGCATCTGATAATTTGGGCAGAGGAAAATAGACAAAGGTTCCCTCTTCACGATATACAAGCACCGAGTATGATTTAATCACATCTCATACACACATTATACGAGCTAGCCCCTCGTCCAATTCACTCTCTCCAAAAAATTCTTCAGGTACTTGATATTCTTTATCACATTTTGTCAATTGCACTAAATTCTCTTCTGCACATCGTTATTTTCTGGCTGCAACTGATACAGGTGTTGAGCCTAGAAACTTTGCGGAGGATGTACAGTCGGAAGAGTGGAGGGAAGCCATGAGCAATGAGCTTGATGCTCTAGATTAGAGTAGGACATGTGATCTGGTGGATGCTCCTATTATTAATAGGGTTATTGGGAACAAATGGGTATATAAAATCAAATATAAGGCAGAATGACGGTAGAACGATACAAGGCACGATTGGTGATTCTGGGTAAACGTCAAGTGAAGGCATAGAGTACAGAGAAACTTTGCTCCAACTGTCAAAATGGTTACGGTACGAGTATTCTTGGCTATTGTTGCGGCCCATGGTTGGGAACTTCATCAAATGGATGTTCACAGTGCCTTCTTAGATGGAGATCTAAGTGAGGAGGTATATATGAAGCTTCCCTTGGGGTATCAACCCATATGTCTGGCAAAGTATGTAAGCTCCGAAAGTCATTGTATGGGCTCCGTCAGGCGCCTCGTTGCTGGTTTGCAAAGCTATCTGCTACATTGAATAAGTACGATTTTTTTCAATCGTACTCAAACTATTCGCTCTTCTCTTATCAGAAGGACGGCATCTGTAACGACCCCAACCCTAGGCATTTATTTTTAATATTATATTAGATGCTTTTAATATTTATGCTAGCTTTTTGTGTTCAATCATGTCTTTAAATTCGTAAATTAAGATAAATTGGGTGAGTAGTAAGATTGGAATCTTTTGAGAATTTATTGGATATTAAATAAAGAAATTTGGGGAAATAATAAAAAGGGAAATAAGATAAATAGTGCAAGGAGGTTATTTGAGTAGGATGAATTTTGGGTTAAGGATTTATTTTAAATTAAAAAGGATGAAAGCCATGGATTTTTAAAGTTCTTGAAGGGGGGGGCCATTGGTCTTGCTCCTTCCTAGCATGCCAAGTGGCACCTCCATCCCCTCCTCTTACTCCCCCCATATCCGGCCCCTCCCCCCCCTCCTTTACCCTCCTCACATTACCTCCTTCTCCTTCATTCATCCTTCTTCTTCAACCTAGAGAAAATAGAGAGAACCTCCATTGAAGTCCTCTTTGCCCAAGCCTTGAAGTCAAGCATTTCTTCACCAAAAATCAAGTCTAGGAGCACCATTGGAATTGGATCACCTAGAGGAAGTCATCTAGCTAGAAGGATCAACATTTCCTTATAAAATCCAAAGGTGAGTTGTTATGACCTCTTTTCATTTATGTGCTCATGAACTATCCATTGTTGTTCTTGATGTTGTAATGGTTGTTACATGTCTTGGAAGTCTTCTTGGAGTTGAGTAATTAGTTAATGTTATGGAATATTGTTGTTGTTCATAAGAAATGATTAAGAGTGTAAGAAAATGTGTGGAGTTGGATTAAGATGGTAAATCATGAAAAATGGAAGTAAAATGGGTTGGAAATTAAGTGGTAATTGATTTGGGTTAGGTTATCTTGGGGTTTAAATGACTTAGTATAATGTGTATGAAGTTTAGGAAGTCCTTATAAGTTCACAAACAAGGGAAAATCAGTTTGGGACAATTTTGGTTAGGGTTACTAAAGGATTTTATTACATTACAGATTACGGGTTCGGGGCACGAGTCGTGCCTGTGGCACGAGTCGTGCCTTGGATGGGGACGAGTCGTGACTAGGGATAAAGGGAAGTCGTGCCTTCTTGGGGACGCCGGATTCGGGGAAGGTCGAGGGCACGAGTCGTGCCACAGGGGACGAGTCGTGCCACTGGCACAGTTTCAAAGTATCAATTTTAGAGGCTGCTCAAACCTAATCAAACTCGAACCAAAATGAAATCTCTTTAACCTAGATTAAAGTAGAATACTTTGGCTACTCAATGACATCTTAAGTGATCAAAATGGAATTGTGGAAGTAGTTTAAATATTGCCCGAAAATGGTTGATAGGTTTGATTTGTGACTTCACCAAAATAGTCCCAATTTGGGAAATAGAACTTGAACTTTAATTAATGTTATTCAAGGTCGTATAATGACTATGTAAGAGTGGTTTATGATATATAGTAGCCTCACTCCCTATCTTTAGTGAATAGTTGCAATGGTGTAGAAGCCATAGGTTTCACTATTGAACTAATTGGTAATGGGCATGTATCTCCTTGTGGCATTATTATCCCAATTTGTGGAATCATTGAATTTGGTGTATACCTTAATACCCTAAGTATGGATTATTTGGCAAGTTTTTGTGTTGTATCCGGTGTGGATTAATTGGTACATGATTGTATTGTATCCGGTGTGGATTATGTGGTTATATTGTTACCTTAATTGAGTTCATATGCATTGGTGATATTATGCATTGTGTATTACATGAATTGTTGTACTATGGTTCGGTTTAGCATGAGTATACATTACCATGTTATTATATTGTTATCCCGTTTTGTGGATTATCTCGAGTATCTATTATGTGCTTGAGCGTGTTTATGTTCTAAAGGGAGTATGATGGATTTCAATCAATTATTGATTTGTTCAATAAGTGATTGAAGGTTCGTCATACCGGTGACCCTTCCCACTCTGTGGCCACGGGATGGGGGCATGCAAGCTCTTGTGCTGAGCGATAAGTAGCCTTTACATCTTGCCGCGATTAGGAGAAACCAGGGAATGCTCGTATGAAGCCAACGGCTCTCTGCATGGCGATGATAGTATATGATACTCTAAATATAGGGGTCATATATGTATCCTGTTTTTCTTATATGGATCTACTGGGGTATGAGACCTATAAGCGGTGAATGTGCGTAGGGCGGTTCACCAAAGAGTGGAGTTTTACTCCCACGTTGTACGACTTATTGTTCGGACGGGAAAAGGTAAAATGAGGTAACGTAAGGTGTTTACCGCTTTCATAATGTGTTAAGTGTTGCCATGCTACGTGTTGCATCTTGTATGGCATCTTCTTTGCATCCATAATAGCTCATTGAGATTTATTCTCACCCCTCTCCCTTTCTTGTTTTAGATTCCGAGAGGTGAACCGAACCGGTGAGGTCGGGGTATCATTGTGGACTTTGCTTTTGGGGCTTGACAAGTTTAGTATAGGAGTGGGTTGTTAGGAGTATTTGTTAAGTATTCCTCTTTTATATTTTGTATGGAAAACCCTTTTGTTAAACGAGATGTTAATTAAGGTTTCCAATGTATTTGATCGAGATATCGGTTTATTAAAGTTATGGTTGGATTTCCTCTAAGTAGAGATATTACTAATTGATTTTAAAATTGTAAGTTTGAAAGGTGGTTTTCTTTTAAAGGCAAATAAATGTTTTAAAAATTGAGATGGTTTTCTTAGTTTGAGCTCCTTAGCTCGGGACACGTGTTAGGTCCGGGTTGGGGTGCTCACGGTTAATATCAAAGCTTAGTTTAGAGGTCAAGGGTAGATGTCTAAACTAAGGGGAATGTGTGGAAATTGACGTCGAGTGTTTTATGCGGGAGTTCGTTCTAATGGTGGAAGCAAGGATGATCGGCGGAAGGTTCTAGAAATTGAAGGAGATATGGATATAGGTGAAATTCGAGAATGAAGGGATGATGAAATTATTCGGGAAGTTTGTACGGGATATGGAGACTAGAGGATCGGTTAGAATCAACATGAAGGATGTCAAAGTGATGGATTGGAAAGATTTGTGAAGATGAACCCCAGCGCTTTAACGGAGGTCCGAACCCGTTAAAGGCGAGAAAAATGGTTAGCGAGAAATGAATAGGATTTTTGAGGTTATAGGAAGTCCCAACAAGGAGAAAGTTAGGTATCTTTGTGTTTAAATGTGAAGGTTTAGGCGATCGGTGGTGGCGAATATTGAAGGGAAGTTGGGAGGCGGGACCATACGCCCCGAGACTTGGGATAATTTCACCAAACGGTTCGAGGATTATTTCGTTTCGATGGTTACAAGGGACAAGAAGGAGGTCGAATTCTTAGGACTAGAACAAGGGATCATGACGGTGAATCGGTATGTAATCGGGTTTGAGGAATTAGCTAGAAGTTGCCCTCATTTGGTATCGTATGAAGCGAAAAGAGTTCATAGGTTTATAAAAGGTTTGAGGATTGAGTTTAGGAAGAAATTTGGGATTGATGGCTTCACCAATTATCGACAGATCTTAGAGAGAGCTTATAAGATCGAGAATGGTATGGAGGAAAATAGTGGGAAATTGGAAGGTGAGATTGGAGATAAGCCAAAGTATCTAGGACAAGGATCCAAAGTCATTGGAGATCGGCCAAGAGCTTTAACTTCGGGAAGGATGAGAGAGAAACTTGTGGTAGCTTCTTCGTCTAGGCCGGTACCCAAACGGTATGGGATGATGTGTAAATATTGCAAGAAGATGGGTCACACGAAGACGGGTGTTGGAGTAAGCAAGGGAAATGTTTGAATTGTGGAGGAGCGGGGCACTACAAGAAAAATTGTCACGCATTTCGTCGAGAGGTTAGCTTCGGGTGCCGGTCCAAAGGGTCAAAGAGGTGGTATCAAAAGAGATAACAAAGGGGAACCGAAAGAGAGGGTCTGTGGTCGAGTGTGCGTTTCGGGTTCGGGAGAGATAGATCCTCGAGAGGTCACTAGAGGTATATTCCTGTCTCGAAAGGTTAGGGGTCATGTTTTATAGATCTGTTGCATATCATTTATATTTGGCATCCCATTTTGCTTATATGTGACATACATTGTTGAAAATTTGTTTTATTGTTAGAGGATTACTGCTCTTATGAGAGAATACCTCGAACCTTCTTTGGTTTACCACGATGGTGATGTGGTTATGGGCGAGCATGTATTGCCGGTTGAATTAGTATAATTATCAATTTATGATTTTGAGATATACTTGACCTGGAGGGTTAAGTAGTTGTTGTATAATGATAGACTATCCTAATAGGTGAGTCTCCTTTTTCCATGCCTAAATTGCTTATATTGGTATTTGTTATAGGTGAACCTTAAATGTGAAATTCTGGTTACATGTGGGTATATAAGGTGAAAGTTTTGAATTAAGATGTGAAGAGTAATTGGTATATGCTAGACTGCATAGGGAGTCTTTTCCAAAATTTTATGTGCTAGCTATGAGTAATTGGTAAATGTGCTCCCGTCGGTATATTTCGTGTGTTGGTTACGAGTAGGATAAGCGAGAATTGTAATTCTTATTTTGATGGCTTTAGGGTAATTAGAATTGATGATCTCTTTGTTAATTAAGGTTAGGGAAGATCGTAAAAATAATTTGAGAATTGGGTTAATTATTCCTTGTGAAGAATCCTTGTATGCAAAGTTTAGCTAGTATGAGTTAGCTCGAGAGGATTACAAATTTTGGGTTCTATAGTCTTAAACTCGGATGTTACCAAGGATCTTGTGAGGTTGAGTCCGTGATCTTTGAGTTAGCAAGTACTACCAAAGAAATTTAAGAAATTCTTAAGAATTGTAGAGTCGTTGCTTTAGTGACTCTAAAGGAAGTATAAATGGTGTAGGATGTAATAAGGATGAATCATATTGTTAGTAATGGAAAAATAGGTTGGCTCTTTACCTTACCTAGTGGACGTGAGAATCTTGTGAAATTTTAAGTGTATATTTAAAGGAAGATCGGGGTGTAGTGTTATGCGAAATGGGAAAGTGATAATGTGTGCTTTGGGGAATTTAACTTAGATAAGTGGGATTTTCTTATCCTCTACTCGGGAGTAGCTACACTTGTGTTGCGTCATTTAAATAGGAACCTTATCTTTTGAAGTTTCCTTTGAGAGTTGTTACCGATCCTAAGAGTTGGAGGATTTAGTTAGTCGAAAGGAAGAGATTTGAAGACTACCCAAATTACGGAAGAATAGGTTGTGTTGTGTGACGGATTTTCCTTCGACTTGAGAAGTTTAATTAACCTTAGCGGGTTTGCGTATTATAACGATTATCATTCTAGCATTAAGATAAAACCGTATGAGGCATTGTTAGGGAAGAAAATATCGATCTCTAATTTGTTGGGGTGAAATTGGAGAAGCGAGGTCTAAGGTAAATTGGCGCTAAAGTTGTTAATCCATTTAAAGTTTTAGAAAAGATTGGTGAATTGACTTATAGACCGACTTGGGGCGGCTTGCGAGTATTTGACGTTTTAAATGAAATATCGTAATGTATTGGGTAACATAAGATGTAATACTTTTTATTTTAATATACTTTCTTTGAGGTCGTGAAAATTCGGATTAGTGATGATGGTATGATATTCTCGGAATATTAAGTTGTAGTATCACATTACTTATGAAATTGGAAAATCTTGGAAAAATCATAGTATTGGAGAGACTAATTGGGAAGTGAAGTCCTAGAGTGTTAGGGTTATGAAATGTATAGTAGAATCATGCCATTGAGAACCTAATTGAAAGTATTAAGTTAGAATGTGGGAAAGGTAACTTTTGCTATGTGATCCTTATAGTAAGCGGCAGTCAAATTCGGGACGAATTTTCTTTAAGGGAGTGAGTGTAACGACCCGACCCTAGGCATTTATTTTTAATATTATATTAGATGCTTTTAATATTTATGCTAGCTTTTTGTGTTCAATCATGTCTTTAAATTCGTAAATTAAGATAAATTGGGTGAGTAGTAAGATTGGAATCTTTTGAGAATTTATTGGATATTAAATAAAGAAATTTGGGGAAATAATAAAAAGGAAATAAGATAAATAGTGCAAGGAGGTTATTTGAGTAGGATGAATTTTGGGTTAAGGATTTATTTTAAATTAAAAAGGATGAAAGCCATGGGTTTTAAAGTTCTTGAAGGGGGCCATTGGTCTTGCTCCTTCCTAGCATGCCAAGTGGCACCTCCATCCCCTCCTCTTACTCCCCCATATCCGGCCCCTACCCCCTCCTTTACCCTCCTCACATTACCTCCTTCTCCTTCATTCATCCTTCTTCTTCAACCTAGAGAAAATAGAGAGAACCTCCATTGAAGTCCTCTTTGCCCAAGCCTTGAAGTCAAGCATTTCTTCACCAAAAATCAAGTCTAGGAGCACCGTTGGAATTGGATCACCTAGAGGAAGTCATCTAGCTAGAAGGATCAACATTTCCTTATAAAATCCAAAAGTGAGTTGTTATGACCTCTTTTCATTTATGTGCTCATGAACTATCCATTGTTGTTCTTGATGTTGTAATGGTTGTTACATGTCTTGGAAGTCTTCTTGGAGTTGAGTAATTAGTTAATGTTATGGAATATTGTTGTTGTTCATAAGAAATGATTAAGAGTGTAAGAAAATGTGTGGAGTTGGATTAAGATGGTAAATCATGAAAAATGGAAGTAAAATGGGTTGGAAATTAAGTGGTAATTGATTTGGGTTAGGTTATCTTGGGGTTTAAATGACTTAGTATAATGTGTATGAAGTTTAGGAAGTCCTTATAAGTTCACAAACAAGGGAAAATCGGTTTGGGACAATTTTGGTTAGGGTTACTAAAGGATTTTATTACATTGCAGATGCAGGTTCGGGGCACGAGTCGTGCCACTGTGGCACGAGTCGTGCCTTGGATGGGGGCGAGTCGTGACTAGGGATAAAGGGAAGTCGTGCCTTCTTGGGGACGCGATTCGGTCGGGGAAGGTCGAGGGGCACGAGTCGTGCCACGGGGGCAGTCGTGCCACTGGCACAGTTTCAAAGTATCAATTTTAGAGTGCTCAAACCTAATCAAACTCGAACCAAAATGAAATCTCTTTAACCTAGATTAAAGTAGAATACTTTGGCTACTCAATGACATCTTAAGTGATCAAAATGAAATTGTGGAAGTAGTTTAAATATTGCCTAGAAAATGGTTGATAGGTTTGATTTGTGACTTCACCAAAATAGTTCCAATTTGGGAAATAGAACTTGAACTTTAATTAATGTTATTCAAGGTCGTATAATGACTATGTAAGAGTGGTTTATGATATATAGTAGCCTCACTCCCTATCTTTAGTGAATAGTTGCAATGGTGTAGAAGCCATAGGTTTCACTATTGAACTAATTGGTAATGGGCATGTATCTCCTTGTGGCATTATTATCCCAATTTGTGGAATCATTGAATTTGGTGTATACCTTAATACCCTAAGTATGGATTATTTGGCAAGTTGTTGTGTTGTATCGGTGTGGATTAATTGGTACATGATTGTATTGTATCCAGGTGTGGATTATGTGGTTATATTGTTACCTTAATTGAGTTCATATGCATTGGTGATATTATGCATTGTGTATTACATGAATTGTTGTACTATGGTTCGGTTTAGCATGAGTATACATTACCATGTTATTATATTGTTATCCCGTTTTGTGGATTATCTCGAGTATCTATTATGTGCTTGAGCGTGTTTATGTTCGGGTGGGTATGATGGATTTCAATCAATTATTGATTTGTTCAATAAGTGATTAAAGGTTCGTCATCTGGTGACCCTTCCCCACTCTGTGGCCACAGGATGGGAAATTTGTGCAAGCTCTTGTACCGAGCGATAAGTAGCCTTTACATACCGCTGCGATTAGGAGAAACCGGGAATGCTGCTGTATGAAGCCAACGGCTCTCTGCGATGGCGATGATAGTATATGATACTCTAAATATAGGGGTCATATATGTATCTGTTTTTCTTATATGGATCTGCGGGGTAATGAGACCTATAAGCGGTGAATGTGCATGGGGCGCTTCACCAAAGAGTGGAGTTTTACTCCCACGTTGTACGACTTATTGTTCGAGACGGGAAAAGGTAAAAGGAGGTAACGTAAGGGGTTTACCGCTTTCATAATGTGTTAAGTGTTGCCATGCTACGTGTTGCATCTTGTATGGCATCTTCTTTGCATCCATAATAGCTCATTGAGATTTATTCTCACCCCTCTCCCTTCTTGTTTTAGATTAGAGGCAATTGAACCGAACCCGGTGAGGTCGGGGTATCATTGTGGACTTTGCTTTTGGGGCTTGACAAGTTAAGTATAGGAGTGGGTTGTTAGGAGTATTTGTTAAGTATTCCTCTTTTATATTTTGTATGGAAAACCCTTTTGTTAAACAGATGTTAATTAAGGTTTCCAATGTATTTGATCAGATATCGGTTTATTAAAGTTATGGTTGGATTTCCTCTAAGTAGAGATATTACTAATTGATTTTAAAATTGTAAGTTTGAAAGGTGGTTTTCTTTTAAAGGCAAATAAATGTTTTAAAAATTGAGATGGTTTTTCTTAGTTTGAGCTCCCTTAGCTCGGGACACGTGTTAGGTCCCGGGTTGGGGTGCTCACAGCATCGAAATACATATCTTGGTTTACGTTGACAATATGGTCATTGGGGGTAATGATTTTGCTGTCATTACTGACTTTAAAGATTATTTGTGTCGTTGTTTTAATATGAAAAATCTTGGGCACTTGAAGTATTTCTTGGGAATAGAGGTTGCACGCCACTCAGATAGGATCTTCTTATCTCAAAGGAAATACGCTCTTGATATTCCCTCCGAAACTGGTCTTCTTGGTGCATGTCCGCCGAATACTCCTATCGAGCAGAATCATCGGTTAGCTTTAACGTATGATGATCCCTTGTCTGACCCCGAACTCTATCGACGTCTTGTTGGACGTTTAATCTATCTCACTATCACAAGACCAGATCTCTCTTACTGTGTTCATATCCTTGAACAGTTTATGGAAACACCCAAGCTTTCTCATTGGCATGCTGCTTTACAGGTGGTTCGCTATTTTAAGGGACATCCTGGCCAAGGGATTCTGTTGCGCACCGACTCGAATCTTCAACCATATGCCTATTGTGACTCTGACTGGGCCAGCTGCCCCATTACTCGTTGCTACTTGACGGTGTACTTTGTGTTCTTGGGTAGTTTTCCTGTGTCATGGAAGACTAAGAAGCAAACCACCATTGATCGCTCTTCGACCGAAGCTGAGTATCGCTCTATGGCAAGCGCGACGTATGAACTTACATGGATGTGTTGTCTCCTTTTATCCTTTGTGATCACTCTCTCAGCTCCTATGACTCTTGTGTGATAGTTAGTCAGCTATTCACAACGCACATAATCCTGTTTTTCATGAGCGCACTAAACATATCGAGGTTGATTGTCACCTTATTCGTTACGTCATTCAGTCTGGTCTCATCTCTGTGAAATATGTTCACACTTCTGCTCAGTTAGCAGACGTACTTACAAAAGCGCTTGTGACTCGACAATTCACTATCTTACTAGGCAAGTTGAGCATTTGTGACCTTCACGCTCCAACTTGAGGGGGGTGTTAGAGGAGCGCCAGGAATCATTGGAGGAGCGCTAGGAACCATGGAAGGCGCCAGTAAGAACCATGGAGGACACCAAAAGAGTACAAGGGAGCTAGGCGCCAGGAAGAACCATTGTGGGCGTTACAAGAAAAGGCAAGGGCGTTGGGAGGATAAGCATGGGTACTAGGGGCGCACGAGCAAAGGACAGCGCTCCAGAACTCGGCATGATCTCATATATATCTCGACCTCTTTGTAGATATTTTGTCCTTATTTATGTATATTAAATAGTTAGCTTAATTGTAAAGATTGATAGTGTATATTAAGTAGTTGGCAAAATTATAGAAATTGATAGTGTGATTATAGGGATTGATTTATATCAAGATTAGATCAAGATATCAAGATCTTTTAAATCAAGATCTTTTTAAAGTTGTATACTCCCTCCGTCCCATGATAATAAGGAAAATTTCCTTTTTGGGCGTCCCACAATAATATATAACTTTCCTAAAATGGAAAGGAATCTTTACTATTCCCTCCACTCATTCTCTCTCCTACATTATTTTAATACTCACATCACCATTATAATTTACTATTCTCTCCACTCATTCTCTCTCCTATTTTATTTCCACACTCACAACACTTTCAATATAATATTTCCTCCTTAATTTTTCTCGAAAACCCAAAAGTCCCTAAAATTGTGGGACGGAGGGAGTATAAAGTATTGACGGCAAGAACGTAGAAAATTCTACCCCTCCCAATCTTGGTGTCTAACTTATTACTTGACCATTTGATATGTACCTAACTCTTAGCTTTTGCCTCAATCTAAACGTTTTGCACATTTCACTTTCCGACGTACCAAAAAAAAAAAGGCAGCTTTCTGCGCGTAGCTTTAAAATTTAAATGTAAAACGTTTTGTGCCTAGCTTCTTTAAATTTTCCATTCTTGCTTGGCCAATGCCACACGTTTACTGAATTTTCTCCTTTTTATAATAATTATTTTATTTATTGATTATTAAAGGCATATTTATTTTCATTTTTACTTTTTTTTGTTATGAAATTTCCTCAAACTTTTCATTCATTAATTTGAATAATTATATGCATGAACTTCATATTTATTTCAAGAACATCTTTTACCACAAGTACGTGTGCATAAATGAATCTCACATTTTTTAAATTCATTCCTAACATCCAATCCAACATGCATAGTTCTACATGAGTAACTTGATAAGTCAATTTTTTTAAAGTCCCTCCAGGGCACACCTATTATTAAGAACATGTTAAAAGTACTATATTATCCTTAATTACTACTTATATTTAATGTTGATTGTATTGTGAATAAAGGACAAATAATACTAAAGGTCAATTCTAAGTAAAGGGCAAATTTGGAAAACAATACAAAAATAATATTGGATTTCGTGAAACGACATTTTTTGTGGAACTATTTTTTTCATGGGTTAATTACAAAATAGGGCCTAAAGTCTCACATGAGGTCCCCAAGAGGGCCTGACTTTTTTTTTAGCGATTTAAGGCCTGACTTCACATTTTTTGATCAAATCAGGGCTTTTTGACGATTTTCATCCAAATAATCCGTTAAGTTAAAGAATAGGTAACGAAGGGACTAGTTTGTAATGATTAATAGTTTTAATAGGTCAAATGCAAAGTTTAAATATAAAGTGTTCAAAATTTATTTCTTTTTTCAAAATAATTAATATTATCTTATTCTAAAATAATTAATATCCGGAATAAATATATGTTTTTAAATTTTTATATTAAAAAAATAAAAATATTTTTTTATGTTAAAAAATAATTAATGTTTGTATACTGGTTTTAAAAATAAAATAATTTTAAAATAAGAAAACCTTTAATGTTTTAAAATTTTAAAATTAATTTATTTAAAAAAAAATATTTTAGGTTTTTTTTTCAAAAAAATAAAATTGTCTTTAAAAATATAAATTTTTGATTTATAATATTCCTTAGTTTTTAGTTTTTAAATGTATTAAAAAAACTGAAAATTTTAATTATTTAATATAATGTTAATATATTACAAACATTAACTAATTTTTAACATAATAATAAAAAATAAATTAATTTTGTTTTGTGACATAAAAAGTAAAAAAAATATTTTTTTCAAAACTATTAATTATTTAATAATTAATATAATGTTAATTATTTTGGGAAAAGAAATAAATATTATTATTTAAAAAAAATAATATTTTATTTTTTTAATATAAAAAATAAAAAATATATATTTATTCCGGATATTAATTATTTTAGAATAAGATAATATTAATTGTTTTGAAAAAAGAAATAAATTTTGAACACTTTATATTTAAACTTTTCATTTGACCTATTAAAACTATTAATCATTACAAACTAGTCCCTTTGTTACCTATTCTTTAACTTAACGGATTATTTGGATGGAAATCGTCAAAAAGCCCTGATTTGATTAAAAAATGTGAAGTCAGACCCTAAATCGCTAAAAAAAAAAAGTCAGGCCCCTCTTGGGGACCTCATGTGAGACTTCAGGCCCTAATTTGTAATTAACCCTTTTTTCATTCATGTTTATTTAGCGACATTGTTTTAAAAACGGAGGGAGGGGCTTTAGCATTATATACAAATTGTTGAAAATGTTTTGGTGGCTTGTTCTGTTCTAAGGCCAACAAGAATATGGTTAGAAAATTAGTTGGTGAAATGAAAGGAGAGTTGTCAAACAACTAATGATTTGTGTTTAGTGGATTTAATATCATACCTAACATTTAATTTAATAAATAACCCCTCCCTCATCTTATATTAAATTATGTCCAGTCTGCACGCTAGAAGAGCAGGAGCTCATATCCCTTGTTCGAACAAGTACTTATTGAGCCTTTTCTTTGGTCAATTCATTTTGGGACGGATGAAATGAATATGCTTAAGTAGTAAAAGTATACTCCTTCAGTCCCGTCCGATGCTTCACCATTTTGATGAAGCAGGTAAATTAAGAAAAGTGATAAGTGAGAGAAGAGTTGTGAAAGGAAGAAGTGAAAGGATATAATAAGTGAGGCCCACAATTTAAATGTAAGGGAAAAAAATTAGTGGATATGACAAATGAGCCCCACAATTTAAGTATGTGAAAGAAAAAAGTGAGTGGAATTGATAAATGAGGACTACATTTATTACCATTTTAGGAAAGGCGAAACTTCTACCGAAACATCCATTTGGATAAAAGGTGAAGCTTCGGACGGGATGGAGGGAGTATAAACGAGCAAATAGACAATCACATATGCACCAAGCTTTCATAAAGTGTCTGCGAATTAGAAATTAAATTAAGTTACGTTTTTCACAGACAAAGTTTGAGCAATACAAATGAAAATACGGAGTAATATTTTTTCTAGTGGATGGTCTTAGTGAAAACATTTACAGGATAATGCAGGGGAGGGGTGGGGAGCGAGAAATTTCCTCAAGCAGCTTCTGCAAATCCAACCCTTGCGTTGCCATAGTCAAAGACGGTGTGGTATTGACCCATGAAAACGTCTCCCAATATCCTGCATCAAGTTGACAACATCAACAACTATTATTTCATCCACCAAAAGTTATAAAAGATCTAAAATCAACATCTTATGAAATGCATTCTTAAGATCTGTTGCACAAATGTTAAAACTCCGTACTCAATAGAGTAAAAACAACAACTAAATGCATGCCTAATGGTAAAACCACATTATGTAGGGACACAAACACAAGTGGAGAATTAGCATTTAAAACCGACAAGTTGTAGCCAGTGGCAAAGCAAGAAATTTATGAAATGGGGGTCAAGATTTCTTTAGCATAGATACCATAATTAGAGTATCCAAGTGTATAAATAATAGATTACTGTAAACTTTACCAAAAATTGGGGGAGGAGGGGGTCAAATGTATAAATCAACATTTTTGAAGTAAGAAGTCTTTTTTATAAAAGTTGAAGGTGCTAAAATTGACAATCTCCAAAATTGAAGGGGGTGGTCAAATGATTCGCCATCGGTTGTAGCAGTTAAGCTTTAATCTAGTCAGACAGACCCCATAAAATAATAAAGATGGAGATAAACACAAAAGGAAATCAGAAACTACAGAATAGAGATAATACCATAGAGGTCCACGAGGTGGGGCCACGTCCAAAGCAGTAAATCCACTAATACATTGTGTTACGTCTCCCTCGCCAATTTGAAGAACATACTGGCACCCAGCAAACAAGAAAAGAAATTCAGTCGCTATAACACAGATTAAGGGCTGTCAATATGAATAAATTGAAAATATGTAATTACCTGCTCTGGTTTGAGATCAAATGTTTTACCACCTAAAGTGAAGGCAATAGTGGGCATGGAAGAAAGAGAACTGCATTCAACAGCTGACTCACCCATTGGACTAGGTAGTCTCTCACATAGCTGCAGATGCACGCATAAGTTATACGGTCACAGCAAAACACGAACTCTAAAGATAAAATGAATTAAGCTACTTCACCTGATTGACGTATTCAATAATGCTATCTTCAGTTTGATTACGGCTGATTTGGTTTTGCATCCAAACAACCGCCATCTCACAGAAAGTACACATTTCATCGTTAACGCCAGAAGACTTGCCGTTGTTCTTGTCAACCACGCTCTCAATTACCATACTGTACAAACAAGATCATTGTTAGTTCTTTCTTTGTTATACCTCTTAGGCAAAAATATATGTACCCCCCCCCCTCCCCAGTTGGGTGGAAAAAAAATTGGGGGGGGGGGGGGGGTAAAAGTATTTTGGCCTACCTTTATAATCAAACTACGACCACACAAGTAAGAAACTTTCAAATCAGGGGCGGAGCAACCCCTTCTCTTAAGGGGTACCATTTTAGTACTAGAAAAGATTGAATATTTTGCCTTTCAAATTTGGAAATTATAACTTTTCCCCCCTTTATACCAAGAAAAAAAAACACTAATTTGAAAATCCTCCCTCCCCCCTTTAAACTAAATGTCAAGTGTTATTTAGAATATTCCGTATTCAAAATAATCGTGTCCCAGTTTAATTTTTTTTTCTGGTTCCGCCACTCTCAAATCGTTGATGCCAAAATACAGCTTTCTATCATAGTAGATCTGTCACCAAAAGAAAATAAACCTTCTTCTTTCGGAAGTGGAAGTATATATGTACACATAATCCATTTGACTCTTTTTTTTCACTTTATATTTTTATTTTTTGAGGACGTTTATAGTTAATTAAAAAACAGTTATCATACCACCAACAATCGAATCATGATGATGACCACCATGGTTTTACAATTACATTTGCCTTGAAAGGTTATCGTTTATTATAGTGACAATGATAACAAAAGATGAATCTGACCTAGCATCGCGTGAAGAGCATAAATTGATCTGAGAGCAAACTTTCTTTGGTTGTGCCTGAGAAATATCAACACCATGCTCTGTTAGTCAATAGCTTTTGAAACATTGTGTTCCAAATGCACAAATCCGGAAACAGCATTAGTTTGTTACGACTCTCCATGTACATGCGTGGAAGAATAAAAAAGGAGCAATGACTTTCCAGAAAGTGAAAAGAAAGAGCAACAAACGTGTAGCACCATACCTCAGCTAATAGCATTTCAATAATGGTTTTACCATACTGAGCCACCACAGTTTTGCATTCTTGGCTCATTACTCCCGTAGCTCCAATAGCATTATTAATTTGAGTGATGATAGTCTGACAAAATGTAACCAGAAGTAATATCCTCGCCTCATTAGTAAAGAGACAAAAGGTTAGCAGTAAAGCAACGATATGCTTACAAAATTCAACTGAAGCAACTAATATAAGACTTTGGACAACAAATATTAAAGAGGCATGTAAGGGGAAAAAAAAAAAACAAACAAACAAACAGCAAGTCCCTTCAGCAGCCAAAGTAAAAAACATGACTTGTAAAACCTCACATGTAGTGAGCGGCATGTCATTCTTACCATAATTTTCACATGTCATAGATGGCCAATATTCTAATACAAGTAAAACGGAAACATTTATGGACTTCATAAAGTGGACACATGATGTGCTGATGATTGTTCCCTACTGTTTCAATTGGGGTTTGCTTTGAAGTATCTACGATCTTTATTAAGAATACCATTGCTGGGGTTCAAGGGAAATTAATGTCCTTAAAATCTCACTCACTCACTCATGCATTAAATTTTATTTTTCTTATTCATTAATGTGAATCTACGGAAGCAGAGATAGATCATGATCCACATAAATCTAGGGTCTGCTTTTGAGCTTTTAAGAAGGGAAAGAGAGGTGAGGTAAAAAGATTGGCTAACTATTGAGAGCATAACAATAATCTTTGTTTAGCAAACTATGTCAATTTAGTGTTGAGAGAAGATTGTAAACACATACTTGAGACATAAAAGCACAGATCAGGAAAAAATAGAGAGAACAAGGGGGTTTGGAGGGCTAGCAACTATCCCAACTGACCAGAAACATGACAGAATAACAGATCCACAAATATATCTCAATTTGAACAAAAAGAAGTTGAAAATTAAGTTGAATATCACAACTTATCCAAAATTAGGGTTCAAGTTATGTATACCGTTGGTCCAGCCAACAGAGAAGTTCCAGAGTCGGCAATTGCTGAGCAAGCATCAGCACAAAACCCTGAAAAGATGGAAGCATTTGATATCAAACCATGAAATAGATGACCCTCCAATGATACAAGAGTCACTAAGTTTTAAAAATAAAAATAAATAAAAAGATAACAAAGATCCAAAAAAATTACCGGTTGTTTTACCACCAATCAAGACATCACCCATGTCAAACTGAGAAAAAAAATGAAACAATTAAATTCAGGATGAACGGATGCAGAATATCTCGAGGAAGCAATGAAATAACTTTATAAATACATACCTGCCAATATCCCTTCTGAGTTACTGGAACATATGTATGCTCACCCTTGAAATGATTAGGGTCAACTCCACCAAAGACAAGTTCACCCCCTTCTTCCTCTTCCGCATGGCGATTAAACCAAAATGAAAAAACAGGCTGTTGAACAAGACCTTGATTGACCATATTGTACCTATGTAATCAACTTGTCACATGAGTCAAAGTACTTCCTCCTGACACTAAAGACAATAGTGTTGAAAACAAATAATTCTCGAAGAGTGGAAAAGATGCAACATGATGATCCTCATACCATATTTGTTAATTTGTACCAAAATAAAATACTATATTTGTTAACTTAAGCACCTACTCAAGTGATATTTAATTTCTTTATACAACAGTATCAGAACATTAACAGCAGAGATAAGTAAACTACCAGACAGGAACAGCATTTCCAACAGAGATCTCTTGAAATCCAAGTCCAAGTATGCCATCGAACTTGGCAGCCAAGAAAGTGATGCCAGGCTCTTTAGTTGCCTCGATAAAATCCTGACAAGTAAATCACGTCATAAAAAAGAAGCTTAAGCCAGACCACTGCATTGAAGAACTCAAAATGCTTTAAATTTAAAAGTTCACCTGATTCTTAACAACAAGATCACCGAGTTCGACATAATCTTGGCTAAAGAAACCCGCGATTGATCCAGTTCCATAGTGAATTTCAGCAGATTTCCCTAAATCAAGAATGAAAAGGGTAAAACCTTACAGATAAACCGAAGGAGATGCCGAGAGCTTCGACATCACAAATATGGTGCCAGCTAATTGCAAGTATGATGTGCATGATGGTGTCAAACAAGCTCTTTTTTTGTTTCTTCAGCAAGTGAAAACAGCCAGTGTTCCTTCACATATCAAAATCCAACACTTCCAAGAGACAAAATCAAAGAAGATAGACAAAATGAGTCCAGCAATATGGCTTAATATAGTTCAATGTTTAAATTGTGCATCTTGGAGAGGTATGCAAATATATATGGCAAATCTCCTGGGATCCAGACTGTGTTAGACTCCTTGATCCCCAAAAGAATCGGTCACAGATGACAAGTCAAACGTTCTACCCCTCCCCTCACACCAAAACAATATTCCCTGTTTGCTTCTCGGTTTGTCACAAAAGTTCCCTTTTTCCTTTAAATTGCATTAAGTTACACACTCCCTTCGTACCAAAAAAAAAAAACTGTGGTTAATGGTTTGTCCCCAAAAATAGTCTCATTTCTAAAGAAAGCAATAATTTTATTGATAATTTCAAGAAGATACAAGCAAGTAAAACCAGAATCTTACAAAGTTAGAAATGTCAAATGGAACTACTTTTCTGGGACATAGGGAGCACTCCCTCCGTCCCACTACAATCTACACACTTACCATTTACACAAGAATTAAGAAAAAGTGTTAGTGAAGTGGGTGTTGCGAGTATGAAAAGTGAGGTAGGAGAGAGAAAGTGGGATAGGGAATAATGATTGAATTGTTGTTGAGAGTATGACATGTAGGTCCCATAATATAAATGTAATAAAACATTTCCATTTTAGGAATTGTGTAGTTTGTAGTGGGACGGAGGGAGTAAATTTTTTGCATGATCTATGGAGTAAACGTCATGGTTTTGGAAAAACAGAAACAAAAAAGGATTGAAAAGGAAAGAATATTTAATTCTTAAAATACATAGCTGTGAATCCTATTAGGGGACAAAGTACAAACCAAAAAAGGGAAGTGTGACTCATTTCTGAGCAAGGAATAACTTTACAGTCAGACAAGTTGCTGAACATCAATGCAAAGCATCAAAATTTAACATTTAATTTGTATTGATCTGCTATGAGTACAGTTCAATTCTATGATTAAACCACAGATTTCGTACCAGAATACCATGGAAATAGTTGTCAAAGAAGAAACATTTTATCGCTTGCATAATTTCATATTTACACATGCAGAATGTATGCCAGTGAAGATGCACCAAATACTGTATTAGCACTTGCCAGCATATAAAAACTTAAATGAACCAGTATAATGACCGTACCATTCTTTCTGTAGGTGCTTGAATGGCTTGATTTATACTTCGAATGGAAAAGGCAAGCTATCTGCATACATATGAAACATGGCAAGTACTCACATTAAAGAATTTCACTCAACCTCAATAGGAAAGATCCGAAGGAAATGAAATAGAAAATTATGAAGGAAATGGTGAAGAATAATCAAGGAGAAACTCACTGAGAAATAGCATTTTGATGAGGGCACCCAAAGATTAGAACTTCCAGTATCGAAAATTACGGTGAACTTTTGCGGAGGAGTGCCAACACCAATCTCACCGAAGTACTGAGCATCCATGTAGTTCTTTAGTCCAACAATGTCACCTTCTGATTCCTCTGAACTATCACCAAGGCGATATTTCCGTACAGCACTTCCTTCTTTACGACCAGTATGTCCCCTCAGCTGGTTCACTTGATTTATTTTCCTCTTTTTCAGTCCAACTCTAACCAATCGATCATTGGACGTAGAGAATGCATTTGTGGTGAAAAGAAACAACAGCACAACACCCAGCAAGCTTGCTTTAAATTTGGAACCCATGCCAACCACTGCAAAACAATAATGAATCATTCTTCTTGAATATCCTAAACGGTATGAAATAATAAAAAAGGAACAGCAGCCAACAGAAAACACTTTCCCTAAATCAAGTTTCGTTCCATGTTAAACACCAAAACCATCCTGATTTTCAGGACAGCATTCACACTGATGTACATATTCTGTACGGCTTTCACACTACAGGATAGTGATACTACAAAACAGCCATCCAGCCCAAAATCTGCATCTCATATCTCGGCTAAAATATTACTCCATACGTTCCAACAAGAGATTCTGTTTTCCCCAAAAATGATTCAAAATTAATACTACGTAGTATCTGTTTTCTAGAGAAGTTACAAAATTTACATTTGTCAATTATCATATCTTGATGCTCGCTTGAAATGACATAATATGGCCATTCAAAGTATTTCTGCATTTTTTACACTCCCTTTCTCCCTAAATGAGTTTCCATGAAAAAAAATGTGTGTCCAATTTCTTGTAAAATGACTAAAGTCAGCCTTATATACTATGATATCCTAATCCGAATTTGCAATCACATAGTATGTGATTAAGTGTATTCGTGTAAATCTGCCTATAAAGGTGCTAAAAAGGTCAATTTCTTTAATTTCCTAAACAAATTAATAATCACTGAAACAAGCACATCCACTCCAAATTGGAATACACCCGCAATCAGATAAGTCCCAAGCACAAAACTGAGGAGAGGCATCAACCGTAACTTCAAGTAAACAGTAGAAGTAGACGACACCATCAATTATACAAAACTAGTTAACATACAAATACAGGCAAAGACACTATAAAGGAGGATCAAACAGCAGAAATTCGACCTCCTTGATGAAAAACCCTAACTAATACTCCCTGCATAGTGAGTAAGAACGATCACAAAGAATTACGGATAAGTAATTACAGCAGTAACACAGATACAGCAAAAATCGTAATACGATGTTGCAAATTCGAACAATTTTTTAAGCTACAAGGATTAAAGATCATGGAGTATACATTAACAAAAAATGAAAGTTGGAATTTGCACAGAGAATTTAAACTAGATGATCAAAATCGTAATCAAAATAAAACTGAAAAGAAATAGAAAAGTGTGGATTGAAACACACAGTTGTATAGCGATGCAATCGGAGGAGTAGAGAGGCGCAGGGAGAAGTGTAAAAGTAACCTGATGAAAATGGATAGGAATTGGGGGAGAAGGAAGCGTGTGAGAAGAGTCAATTGGGTAGGGGTGAAAAAGAGTGATGGGAGAGTGGTGGATACATTCCTCGGAAGTAGCAACCCCTAATCACGAGAAAAGTATCTTTTTTATTCGCCATTCAATTAATTTAAATTTTACCTTTTTGAACGTCCCGCTACAAATTACATTTTTTTTAAAATGACAAAGAATTTTTACTATTCTATCCACTCATTATCTCTCTTATATTACTTTAATACTCACAACACCATTATAATTTACTATTCTCTTCACTCATTCTCTTTCCTATTTTAATTTTATACTCACAACATTTATATCATTATTTTTATTCTTAATCCACACGTAAACAGTTACTGTCTCCGGGGGCGGAGCCAGGGGGCATGGGGGGCACTTGCCCCCCCCCCCCAGCGGCGGAAATGCAATGTAATTTTTTTTTTTTGCCCCCCACCCCACCGGAATCCGGCGAAAATTAGGGATTTGACCGGAGAAATGGCCGAAAAAGAAAAGAGTCCACGCTTTTTTTTTAATTAATCAAAACGACGTAGTTTTGATTAATAAAAAAAATTAAAAAAAAGGCGTCGTTTAAAAAAAAAACAGAGGAGGAAGCTGGCATACGTAATTTCCCTCTTTCACAAAGGAGAAAGAGTTCTACAAAATCCCTAGCCAATTTTCTCCTCCTCGACGCCGCCGCCGCCGCTCCTCCTCCTCGACGCCGCCGCCGCCGCTCCTTCTCCTCCTAGTCCTTGCTGCCGTCTCTCTCTCGGTAATTTCCTCTCTCTCTCTCTACAAATTTGAATGGAGTTTTACAAATTTAAATGTGTTTTGATTAATTTTAATTTCTTCACAAATTGATAAGTTTTCAATTGTATTTTTCCTTATTTATTTGTTTTTCATGGATCCGACCCATTTTTTACTTGTTCGACCCGAAAAAAAAAAATCGGGGGCGCTACCCCGGAACCCCCGTGAAATCTTGCCCCCCCCCCTCGGTCAATTCCTGGCTCCGCCCCTGAGTGTTTCATTTGTAGCGGGACGAAGGGAGTACTTAAATTATCGTTTTATATATTATTTCGTCCTTTCGTCAATGAGACTTTAATTTTTTTATTAAATTTGTTGTTGTGAAATGCTGACTTATTATTTTTGCATATTTCACAATGTTATTATATACTCCCTCCGTCCCGTTCAAAAAGGCGCAAATTTCCTTTTTGGGTGTCCCATTTAAAAGGGCACAATCTCAAAAAGAAAATTTTTTATTATTTTTATACTCTTCCTACCCCACTCATTCTCTCTCCTACTTTACTTTTACACTCACAACATTCTCTCTCCTAACTATTCCTCCCACTCATTCTCTCTCCTATTTAATTTTTCATACTCGCAACATTTAACTTTTTTCTCTTTCTTACATCACTTTCCTTATTTATTTCTTAATTTCCGTGCTAGAAGGCAAAATTGCCCTTTCGAACGGGACGGAGGGAGTAGTTGACATACACAAAATGATTATATAGATCTAAAATGGGTCAAAATGCAAAAATTCAAAGTATAGACCTATAAAATATACTCCCTTCGTCCCACTTTCCCACTTTTTAAGTGAGTCACTTTCCTTTTTGATCCATCCCACATTAAATGGGTCATTCCATAAATGAAAATATATGAACAGTGTTTCGAACATGTATACCCTCATAATATTTACTCCCTCCGTCCCAGCCCAATTGATACCAAATTTTTGGGCACACAGATTAAAGAAAAGTAAGAGAGAGAAAAAGTGAAAGAAAATGTTGTGAGTATGAAAAATTAAATAGGAGAGAGAATGAGTGGAAGGAATAGTGATTTGATTGGTGTTGTGAGTGTAAAAGTAAAATAGGAGAGAGAATGAGTGGGAAAATAGTAAAGATTTCCTTCCATTTTGGGCAGTCTCAATTGAGCTGGGACGGATCAAAAAGGAAATAAATCTCCATTGGGCTGGGACGGAGGGAGTATATATTTACAAAAAAACCATTCATTATACCCTTATAATTTTAACATATTTACAAAAAAAAACAATCATTAACTTACTATTCCTCCCACTCATTCTCTCTCCTATTAAATGTTTTTAGTTTTTACATGCTCTCTCCTCTAATTTTCTACCAACTTTCAATTCTTTATTCATTTTGTAAAAAAAAATTAAAACCCATAAAATGATCCCATGGCTCATTTGAAGTGCGACGGAGGGAGTATCTCATAATATTAAAGGGGCCAAAATGAAAACTAAAATCCTACTTTAAATTACACCATTTATCTTAACCCTAAATCAATCCACTACTTTCTCTCTATCAGCAACAACCCAGAGCTGCCCCCTTCTCTTCCTTCCATGTCGTCCCCCTTCTTTTATTTCTTAGCGCCACCCTCTCCCCCGACGCCATCTCCACCCACGAACCCACCTACGTCATATCCCTCCTCGATTAAGCACAGAGATTGAAAGAGAAAGTGAAGGTAAAATGGAGAACGTCATTGTTAATGAAATTTGTATGTGTGTGTGCATCTGTGAGTGAGTGTGTCTACAAATTATTTTTTTCATTTGATGATTCTTAAAGTTAGATTTGAGTTGTGCTAAAAAAAAGTTAGATTTGAGTTGTGCTAAAAAAAAAGAAGTTAGATTTGAGTTTGGAAAGAGATGAAGGAGTATACTGAGAATTATTTTTCTTAAACAAAGTATATTGAGAGTTGAGTCCGGGTTTTGTGATTTTGTATTATTTGTGGGAATTTATATTGGGTTTTGAAGTATTGAATCTGATTTTGTTTTAGTTTCATGTGGTGATGGAGTTGATAATGGTGGTGGAGACTGGTTGGGATGCCAATGATGGTTGTGAGGAAGGTGGAAGAAGGTGGATGATGGTGTTGTGATCGGTGGACAGAGGTTGATGATAAGTGTTAGTAATACTAATTGAGATAATAACATTATAATGTTTAAACTATTTTTAAAAAATGCTTTAAAAACAGATCAGGCCCGGCTCATAGCAAGAGCAAGGTGAGCAATTGCTCAGGGCCTCAAAATTTCAGGGGGCCATTTTCATTATTTATGTATTAGTGATTTACTTGGACTCAGCCCTATCGATCATGCAATTTCTGTCCAATCAACGTCGGATGAGTCTTCAATCGTTAACGCTGTGCACGAGAAGGAGTATTCAACGCCATTAATGCCATTAACGCCGACGCCTCGTCTTCTTTAATTTGAGAATATTACTTCAACAACGGCTTTAAAAAATTCTTTCAAAGTATCTTTGTGACGCCTTTATAAGATTTCAGGAACGTTAAATTCAGCAATGGTATTTCTCGAACGGTTGAACTTGAGTAATCTCTACCAACCATTACCATTTTACTCTGTCGATTTTACCGTCGTGCTTGCTTGTTGATGCTAGAAAAGAGAAAAAGTAAGTGTTCTTTTTTATTTTTTTTATTTTTGAATTGATTCACTGAATTGCAGCTCTGGCTCAATGACTAAATAGCCCACATAGAAAATTGACGAATTCCACTTCTCTAACCCACTAACTCAACATTCTGTTCAACTAAGTTTGATTTATTTTTTCTTCCGAATTTTTATTGTTCTTGTCCTTCGTTTCCAGGAGGTTTATGCAAATTTTGATTTGTTGAATTGGGGAAAATTGGCTTGGGGTGTTTTTGCGAATTGGGGGAATCTGAAAAAAATAATCAAGTTCTTTTGTTCCTTTTATAATTAAAATTTGAATTTGTTATTTTAAAATCTTAATTTATATCTAAATTTATGATCTTTTTTGTTAGTACAGATTTGAAATTATCATTACTAATTTTTATTTTTTTTTGAAAGAATCAGAACAGAACGTTGATAAGATAAGAGTATATAATATTTTTTATTTTTTTATTTTGTTTTTGGGGACTAATTTTAAATTTTGAACATGGCCCCTAAAAAGATAGGGTCGGCCCTGAAACATACAAATTATTGTGTTTTTTTAATGAAGAAAAATTATTGTTTTTTTTAAGACAATTTTTTTTTTTGAAAGAAAGAACATATAGATAATATTAAATCTCAAAAATAAATAAATAAATAAATATAATGTAATATTTTTCAGATAAATAATTAGTGGATATTTAATGAAATTGATGAGTAAGATAATAAAAATATTTCTTATAAACAAATCAAAACTTAATTTTTGTTTTGAACCAATATAAAACTTAGAAAATTATTGTATACAATATATTTTATGATAAATGAGTGGTCAAACTTTTTATTTCATTTTTAAAAAGAATTTTTCGGCAAATTAATTATTTAGGACCTCTACTTTAAAAATACGCACTTGTACCCTTAAATGTGCACATTAGCAAATAATGATTTCACGCAAGGAAATCTTGTGAGTCCAAATTAGTGAGTTTAACGGATGTTTATTTAAACGAAAGTTTGATGGGAGGACTAAATAATCATGAAAATTAGGGGTGGACATGGTTTGGTTTGGTTCGATTTGGAAGGAATTTGGAGATCAAATCGCTAGTACTCGGTTTGGGAAAATTCCAAACCAAACCGAACCATAGAAAATTTCAAACCAAACCAAACCAAACCACCTCGGTTTGGTTCGATTCGGTCTCAAACCACGGTTTCATAAACAGTTCAAACCATGGTCCGAACTGCGGTCTAGACCGCTATCCGAACTACAAACCTGTCCAACTAAAAGCGTTGCTCTTTACATTTTTTTTTTTATCAAACTAGCAATCATATATATTAAACATAAAACACAAATACTACTATCCAAATAGGAATGAGTTTTAGTAAACTGAAAGTTCATTGTTCTAACAAGTACAACAAAAGAAACCATCTCAAAACAAATTACAAGACATTGTCTAAAATAAAGATACAAAATTACAAATTCAAGATTCACGGTTCGGTTTCACGGTTCCAAACCGCGGTTCGGTCTGAATCGGTTTGGTTCGGTTCGGTTTGGTTCGGTTTTGAGGTTCCAGACTGCGAGCTGAACCGAACCACACGGTTTATTAAATTTTCAAACCAAGCTAAACCATTTATAGAAAAAAAACCAAACCAAACTGCGTGGTTTGGTTCGGTTCGATCTCAAACCGCGGTTTGAACCGAACCATGTCCACCCCTAATGAAAATGATAGCTTAAGGAATTTTAAATAAAAAATATAGTTGAATGACGAAAAGGTAAAAATTAAATTAATTGAGGGACGAAAATGTACTTTTCTCCCCTAATCATAATGGGAATTTGCCACATAAATTTTTATAATAGCAAACTTTTCTTTTCAAATAAAATATGAGTTGGTCTTATGAAAAAGTGTTTTTTTCAAAGGTTAGAAAAAACGTGTTTTACACTGGCACTTCATAACACTAACGTTGGCACTTTTTTACACTGACACTTTGTTACACTAACACTGGCACTTTTTTACACTGACACTTAATATACATGCACTGACACTTTGTTGCACTAACACTGGCACTTTTTACACTGACGCTTAATATACATGCATTGACATTTTTTTACACTCGACTTTGTTACACTAACACTGGCATTTTGTTAAACTGGCACTGGCACTTTGTTATACATGTACTGGCACTTGTTATACATGCACTGAGCTTTGTTACACTGACACTTTGTTAAACTGCCACTGACACTTTTTTACACGGCACTTTGTTACACATGCACTGACACTTTGTTAAACTGGCACTTTGTTAAACTAGCATTGACACTAACGAAAAAAACAAAACACGTTTTTCCTAAGTGTCTGGAAAAACGCATTTTTCTTCATATTTTGGCATAAAATCTTGGGTTTAAAATAATTGTTGTTTAAGCTTAAATTAATTATTTACTTTTATATTATTTATAATATTTTATGGAGTGAAGTAAAAAAAAAAAAAAAGCTAACGTGTTTGTATTCTCATTTTTCAAACCCCAATAATACTTATAAAAATAAATCTTAGAATAAGATATAAATAATGAAAAAACAACAATTTACATCAACTTATTAATTACTAGTTTAACACCCGTGTGATGCACAGTTTTTTTTTAATTTTTAATTTTTTAAAATCAAGTTCATACTCTTAAAAAATCTTTTTCCATAAAATAATTGTGTATTATTGGGATAAAAAATTAATATATTATACTATTCTTATTTTAACTATTTTTAATTTTTGAGGATAATTATAATAAAATTATATTAACAATATTTCTTATTGAATAAAAAAACAGTAAATTAAAAATTAAATGAGATATATTGTAAAACAAATGATACTCCCTCCATCACAATTTAAGCTTTTTGGTTTGATTTAGCAAGAAAATTTAAAAAATTATTTCAATTGAAGGTTTTTAGTTTGGCTTAGCACAAAAATTAAGATAAATGTAGCCTTAAATTCTTAAATTGGGACAAATTAAAAAGAAAAGTAAAATTGTAAATCGAGGCGGAGGAATTACTAAGTTTTTCTTTAAAAAAAAATCTTCTATCGCAAATGAATCATATAAATATAAAAGCAAAACTATATCAAAGGCTGAAAATATATGCCAAAATGACAGGTTGTCACCAACGGCCCAGATTCAATTCGCCCCACTTTCCTTTAATACGCTGTTAATTAAATCAATTCCCTATATAAAAATATGTTTAAAGTCGGCAATAAAATACTCTTTCCCCTAATAAAAAAAAATAAATTATTTTTTTATTAAAGCAAATTTAAAAAGACTAGCTCAAAAAAAAAATCCGGTTAATTAAATCAATTTCCTATATAAAAATATGTTTAAAGTCGGCAATAAAATACTCTTTCCCGTAATAAAAAAAATAAATTATTTTTTTATTAAAGCAAATATAAAAAGACTAGCTCAAAAAAAAATATCCGTACTCAGGGTAAGAGCTTGATATACTCTTGAAAACCCAATTCCGTAATAATAGTAAGGCCATTATCTTGGTCTCTTCACTGAAAATATGACTCCATGCCTTTGCCTGTTCACTCTCATTATGCTTGACAATTGGCACCTACAAACAGGTTGATGATTTCAGAAAACATTTTAGGCCACAAAACTATGAATTGTAATAAAATTCTCTGAGTAAGTGAATCCTAATTTCAACGTTATGTTAATTAAATCACACCTATTAAACTAAAAAAAAAACTGTATAATTAATTTCATTGATCTGCGCCGATTCTTGAGTAAATAATCAGTGTTCTTGAGTCAATTTCAGTATACTCGCATAGAATAAGGAAATTATTATATAAGAAAATTATCAATCTAAATCTATTATTTCGGGCATAGAATTTCTGCTAATTTTCTTACCGAGTAGATGACTGTTCTTAAAGCTTCCATATCCCCGTCGGGCACCATATATTATATAAGGAAATTATTCAGCATACTCGCATAGAATATATTATATGTATGGAAACATATATTCTAGGAATATCTATTATTTCGGGCACCATATATTATATGACAAACTGTGAACAAGGATTATTTTAGGGGGTGCCGCATAGAGAGAGAATCGGTGAGAGAGAGAGAGAGAGCACGACAGTGAGAAAAAAGAAGGAAGAAGAAGGAGGAAGAAAGCTCCATTGTTGTAGTTCAAGATTCAACCCAAGGTAAGTGTTTTCTTAAAGTTATTATAGGTGATTCAGACGATGCATCGGACGACAAGACGCTGAATGTGGTGTATAAGGAAATATTTGACAGGCTGTGATTTTCAGGTATTCGTAGTATTTTCAAAAACACTTTTATTGTATTTTGTCTTAGTTTTTCTTTTTATTTTTCGCTATTTTTAAATTTTATTGGGATGCGAAAGAATATTTGACACTTAGACACACACGTTTAAGTACACTCTTTTGTACTCATCTCTCTCATATTCAACAATATAACTAAATTTTGGATATAGGGACCAATACCGGTTTCTTTTGGAGAACCATATCTGAATCATGGCAAAGGGCACATCGACACACAACTTCTCCAACAACATGTTGTTCCTCTACACCAAATTTGTTTGATCTGCATGGATTGCAGAAAATCTTAAGAGAAAATAAACTTCGGGGAACCTTTTCATGAGAACTGTATAAAGCTTACCTCTCGAAGAAAACCTCCATTGCTTGAAAGAGTTTTACTTTGTTTAACCTAGCCTCCATTCTTGAAAGAGTTTTACTTTGTTCAACATTCCGAGTTTAATCATTTATGCTGTTAAAGTAGCATGAATGTGGCACTTAGCTTGCTTACTTTGTGTGACAGATAACGGTAAAACTGAGCTGAATATTGGAATGGATATTAAATTAAATTTTCTGAGATTCAAGCATCATTTTGTGAATTATTTTTCCTGCATATTATTTTTGTCAGCAGCTATGGATCTTAAATCAAGTCCTTAAAATTTTTGCTCGGATTTTGGATTATTACCATGTCAAGATATGAAGTTCAAACTAAGAGTTTGTATTTTCCTTTTATATCTCTTTTCTCAAAAAACAACAGTAAAAATGAGAACAGGAGATGGAAGGAGAAACTTACATCAGAGCAAGGACTAACAAAGCATTAACTAATGACATGGATGGCTTCTTTTAACAGCGATGCAGAAGTTGCACCTGGTGGAACTCCCCCATCTTCTATAAGTGTTGAAGCAATAAACACAGGTGACTGCCCAAACTTCTTCTCAAACTTGATCTGGGGCATCATGGTTGACTTTTCACTATCTATTCCTGGTCATCAAGATTCAAGTTAGCACGCACTAAAGGGGATATGGGACGGACAACAAGTAAGAGAATACTAAAAGAACATTTGAAATGCAATGAAATTATTACTTCCTGAGCATTTCTTACCTTCAATTCCTTCCTCAATATTTTCAAGCGCGTGAACCTGTGTGGAAAGCTCCCTGTTCTTAGTCTTCTTCTTTTTGTCCTTGGAAGTCTTAACTTTTTTGTTCTTACGAGATCCAAAACAACAGAAACACCATTTAGGTAAGCAATTGCAAGTCTTGCCTGGTGCCTTCTTCTTAACTGGAGCGTCGTATCCATATAGTGCTTGCCTTCTGAAGACACATCCAGTTCCAACATAAATAGGTCCTTGGATTCCATCCAGTCCTTTCATATTTATCTGTTTTCAGTTAAAATAGGACTTGGTTAATAAAAACCGAAGCTCCTCAAACAGCAGGATTATAATGCATACTAAAAAAACAACAAAGGAGTTTGCGCGTACATCAAAAAAGACAACATTGCGATTTGAGTATCTGTCGTGACGATCTATTCCATCAAAGCAAAGCAATAACATTGCGATTTGAGTATCTGTCGTGACTATCTCAAATAAATTAGCCTTTCAAATTTCAATCACCGTACCAAACTTCAAACTTCAAATCAACGAAGAACACATAATCCGATCCATCGATAATAACAGAAATGAAATCGAAATTGTGAAAGCAAAGTGAAATTACTGTACTTACCTTCTTTAGCGAAGCCTTCTCCACTAGCTTCTTCACGAACATTTTCACCGATTAATCGGAATCAAAAAGGCAGCCGTCCTCGATTGTCGTGCAGCGATCTAAAAATTTGAACTCGTGTGTTAGCGGCGAAACGGGGCTTGGCCGGAGATGGAGACGTCGAGGGTTGGCGTGAGGAATCCATGGATTCCGTCTAGAGAGAGAGAGAGTCTAGAGAGAGAGAGTGTGTGGCCTTTAGAGAGGGAGTTAGAGAGGGAGAAGTAGACTATACTAAGTCACTTTTCCAGGTAGACGTGTCCAAAATCTAACCGGAACCGGCTAACCGGAGGTTAATAACCGTAACCGTAACCGGCTATAACCGTCAACCGCCTTAACCGTAACAGCCTTAACCGAAACCGGCGGTTACACGGTTAGGTTAAGGTTAAGGTTTTCAAAAACCGGCAACCGGCGGTTATAACCGGCGATTATAACCGTTTAACTAACCGGCGGTTATAACCGCCTAACTAACCGCCTAACCTTGAAATTTTGAAATTTGAAATTCAAATTTCAAATTTTGAATTAATTATTAATCCCCCCAAACGGCTCTTGTCACGCTCAACGGTACTTTGATTTGACCGTCCAGGCGCCCACCCCACTTTCCCAGGCAAGGCCCACACCCCTGACCCCCACCCACTCCCTTCCTCGTCCGCCGTCCCCCCGCCCCTCCGTCAAACAAACAACGGTCAAGAACTAGCTTCCTCTTCCCCTTTTCTTTTCTTTTCGTTTCTTTTCTTTTCCCAATTAATTCCTTCCTTCCTTTTCTCAGTTCCTCTTCTTTGAATCCTTCCATTAATTAATCCATTCCATATTTCCATGGAAATCCTTCTCAAAATGTTGACTCTACTTCTTCTCAAGACGTTGGTGGTGATTTACTTGAGGCGGATCCGTATCATTTTTTTGCTAATTTGTATAGCAAAAAGAAACGTCCTCGAGTAGGTACTAGTTCTTCTTCCTCTAACATTTCCTTGGAGTTAGACACATATTTCAACACTACTTTTGAATGGGATCAAAGTAGTGATAATCCAAATGATTTTGATGTTTTAAAGTGGTGGTCAAGAAGGAAAGAGAGTTATCCTATACTCTCTATAATTGCAAAAGAAGTCTTAGCTTCTCCCGCGTCAACGGTGGCGGTCGAATCCGCATTTAGCATTGGAGGAAATGTTTTGGATGAAAGACGTTCCCAACTAACGGTTGAAAACTTGGAAAATCAACTATTACTTGGAATTGGGTTAGATCGGAAAAGAGAGAACAAGATATGCCTTATGAAGAGGATACACTTGACCCAAAATATCAATACGATGTGGATGACTCTACGGGAAGTGATTAGTGAGGATTAGATTAGTTTTTAATTTTTATTTATTAGATTAGGTTTATTTTTATTGAATTGTAATAGATTAGTTTTTAATTTTTATTTATTAGATTAGGTTTATTTTTATTGAATTGTAATAGTTAGGTTGAGGTAAAGGCTCCTAAATGTCCCCCCTTAATTATAAAAGGGTAAGGTTGGTTGTCCCCCTCTTTGTAATTTTATTTAATTAATAAAATTTAAGGGTACCGTCCCTTTTTATTTTATATACTTTCGTTTATTTTTAAAAAAGTTAAGTTTTATTTCTTTCAAAATTCATAACTTTTTTTATATATCTTTTTGCAAAAAATGTATATAGTAAACAAAAGTCTAAAATGGTCTTCTTTATCCAAAAAAAATAAAAAGTTAACTTTTTTATAAAACTAGTTAAAAATCTGTTAAAAAGTTAACTATTTTCTTCAAAAAAAATGTTAAAAACTGTTTTTTAAAAGAAATATTTCTCAAATAGCTTTGCTTAACCAAAAAAAAAAAACGGTTAAACACATTTTTCGTTAAAATTTCATTTATTTAAAAATTCTTAACTTTTTTTTTATAACTTTTTCCAAAAAAAATCATTAATAAGTAACATCTCAAATTGTATTCTTTATTAAAAAAAAAAATAATAAATAAAAAGGGGTTATACAGTACAAAAGTTAACTATTCCGTTAGAAAAAGGACCAAACTGAAAAAAAAAGCACATTTTTAACCGTGTAACCGTGTAACCGTGTATAACCGTTAACCGTATAACCGTAACCGTTAGTACACGGTTAACGGTTAGGTTACGGTTAAGACTTAACGAAATTTTTAACCGGCGGTTATAACCGTTAACCGGCGGTTATAACCGTTTGGACACGTCTATTTCCAGGTGTAGTTAACGGGTTTTTTTTTTTTTTTTGATTTTAGTAGTTAACTTTAAAATATGCCTTTTAACAATAAAATCGTTATTATTCACCAAAATAAATTTTCAATCTGGACATGTTAATAGTAATTTTTTAATATATTATATTTTTTTATTAAAAAATGTATCTTATTATTAATACTTACTCCCTCAATCCTGTCTCACTAGATACTAAGGAGGTGGGCACGATAATTAAGAAAAAAAGCAAGAGAGAGAAAAAATATTGTGAGTATAAAAGGTAAAGTAGGAGAGAGAGTGAGTGGGAATAATAGTGATTTGATTGATGTTGTGAGAGTAAAAACTTACCATTTTGGACGGTATCAAGTGAGGTGGGACGGCCCGAAATGGAAATTAGTATCAAGTGAGGTGGGATGGAGGGAGTATTTATGAAAGAGAAAAAAAAAGTGTTCAGAACGAAAGGAGTATTTTAGAAAGGTAAATATGCCATTGTAATATTTTGTTACGCTTAAATTAGCGTTTTGATTTGATACACCATACACATTTTAAAAGAAAATGTTCCGTTTCAAAAGCTCCTTTTATAAACTGTTTCGTCTTAAAAATCTCCTTTTTATAAACTGTGTATCAGACGGGGCCTTCATGGGAACGCAGTATTTCACGTTATACGGACTTCGGACGTGATCGCAATTCCTTTCCCCAAACATTCTTTCGCGTCGACTTTTGGGTTGAACGTTCGTTTACCCACTTTCACCGCAATTTCAAACGTGGCCTTATTCTACTCTCATCAATAATTAGCAAATAATCAAAACATATTTTGTATGCCATTTAACTTGGTTCAAGCAATTTCATATCCCCGTCGGGTACCGACGGGTTGGTGACTAGTTATCATGAACAACTAAAATTATCAAAATTAAATTTGAACTATTTTTAAGCACATTCCTTCCGGAACGTGAGGGTAACTGTTTCGTAAAGCATTCTCCTAAACCAAATTACTATCAAGCCCGAAGTCCCAAGCACACCACTCTCTTCAATTTTATTCCACTCATTTCATATCACGCTCTCACAGTCACAACAATTGAAATTGCAAAAAAATTCCTAAACTCTCTAATGGGCACTTCAATCCCTCTCTCAAATTGATTCCAATTTACTCAAAATTCCCTAAAATTGTTTACGCAATTTTCTTTCCCTTATCCAGACAACCTCCATTTTTCTACTCCCACCAAACAATTTCTTAGTAAGCCCCATTTTTTGTTGTCTGTTCCCCATCAATTTAGGCTTTAGGGTGAGACAGATGGAAGTATTTCAATCTGAGGTTTGAGCTCTAGTGGGTGACAATTGAGCTAAATTCAATTTCAGCCAAGAAGGAATATTTTCATGGATTTTTTTGGCTGTAGAAAAATGAAATCGCTTGCGTATTCTTGATTTAGCTTGACTTGACAACAATACTAAAGTTGGCAATGCTTTTTGTGATTGCATTTCATTCCTCTCAGAAAATTCTAAGGTCAATTTCTAACTAATTAGTTTCAGCTTAAACTTCGTATTCCTATGATTATAGTTAAGTATTAGAACAATAATTTGCATTAAAGGGTTTACTGTGTTGAAATTATACTTCTTCCGTCATGTTAGTTCCATTTGACTATTCAAACATTTTAAGGTTACGCTATAAGATTTAGAAGTTTAATGATTTTGAAGCTTTAATTTGGAAAATGAGACTAACCTTTTGGGATAAAGAAAAAGTAGAAATGAGACTATCATTTTGAGATGAAAAACGATTGATTAATGATTTCCGTACAGTTGCCTCAATCTTCCGACCTTGCACCATATTTATAAAGAAACAATTAGCAACAAAAATCTGTTACGGGAGTATATCAAACTTTTGAAAATATGAATGCATAATATAGTACCCTTTTATCAATCAAAACCATATCAATGCTATTGTCTTCATTAGTATTGCTAAAGCTTGGCCTTCTCCATGCCCGAACAATTCGTACTTTGATCCTCCATGTTTCCTTATTAGGAGTAATTTCATCAATGAAATTATGTTGCAATGCCATCTCTGTTGGTCTTTTCGTATTCTAGCAAGTCAATGTACATTTTTCATATGCATCCAGCCTTTCCAGGGGATAGCAATTATTATCCAGTCAATGTACATTTTTCATATTCATTATTATTGTTGCTAAGCTTTACCTTGTGCCCAACAAAGAATTAAATAGTTGTCGTTCCACTCACACACCTCGTAACTGACATTGACTTTTTATTTTTCCAATTAATCTTAATAAATACTACGGTACTTTTTTTATACGTTAGTAGAGTATTAATCAAATTAATTATTTATTATTTATTAAATATAATAATGATGTCAGCATAAGGTTTTGGCTGGAAAAAAAAGAAGGATTGAGTGACATGTGTCCATTGATGACATAAGCTGGTGTTGGTGTTTGTGATCGGTGGACAGAGGTTGATGATAAGTGTTAGTAATACTAATTGAGATAATAACATTATAATGTTTAAACTTTTTAAACATTACTAAAACAATTACCGCTAACATTATTTTTGGGACACTTGGCAACAACACGTTGAAAAATTTCCCTCCAAACCCATTTGCTAACGTCATTACTCATTTCTTTAATTACTTATTTAGATTATATTAAGCCAAAATTTCACAAAAAATCAATTTTTAATAACAGTTGGAAAAAATGGGTTTTGTGCTTACCTCAGACCAACAGAACAACACGGTGAGCAAACTCGACAAGAAAATGAGTTGAACGAAGGTCGTCTTCTCCGATTGCTTCAGTTCAAAATTTCGGCGAATTATTGATGTACTCTATCGCCCATCAACGAAATTGGAGACGAAATCATCATAGGTTGAAGTAGATCTTCAAATCTGGCAATTGTGTGAATCCATATGTTTGAGAATTGGCCTGACCTAGGTGTAGAAGACGATGGCAGAATTTCTTTTTCTCCTCTCTTTGTTGGTCAACAACCAACTACTCAAATTCTTCACTGTTCAAGCTATGTAATGAAGGGCAAAGCAGTAATGAAAAGACTAGCTCACAAAAGATTTTAGAAAAGGAGAGAAGTTCTAAGCTATGTCAACTTATATACGTCTCGTTGACTAGGCCTGAAGGCAAAGTATGCGATTCAACAATGGTGCTTGGTATGTGTGGAGGTTAGGGATTTGATGCCAGGGAGTTGTACAAAATGTGCAATACATATTATAAGATGTGCCAGTCATATTATAAAATGTGTCAGGGAGAGCGCTAGTCGTCTAAAAAAAGTGTCAGTGAAAAAAGTGTTAGTGTACGTGTAAAAATGTGCCAATGTAGTGTAAAAAGTGTCTTTATAAAGGAGTGTTAGTGTTAGTGTAAAAAATGTTAGTGTAAGTGGAAAAAAGTGTTAGTGTTAGTGTAAAAGAGTGTCAGTGTTGGTGTTAAAAAGTGTCAGTATAAAAGAGTGTCGATAAATGTACTATTAAGTGTCACTTTAAAAGAGTGCTAGTGTTAATGTAAAAGAGTGTCAGTGTTAATGTAAAAAAATATAGTGTCAAAGAGTGTCAGTGCATGTATTATTAAGTGTCACTATAAAAGAGTGTCAGTATTGATCTAAAAAGTGTCAATATTAGTGTAGGGAATGCAACGAGCAAGGAAAGTAGTGCATGTGTGTTTAAGTGTCAGCAGCGGCGCAAAATGTTTTTCTTAAGCTTAATTAAAAGGATTTTTTATAAGACAAACTCTTATACTAATTACTTCAAATTAGGGCTGTACAAAAAATCCGAGGAACCGGACCGGACCAGTAGAACCGGACTGGACCAGTAAAAACCGGACCGAAAAAATAGTATTGGTCCGGTCCTGGTTCCAAAATTTTATGGAACCGATTATTTGGTCCGGTCCTGATTTTGAAAAAAATATACGCGATTCTGAACCGGAACCGGACCGGACCGAGAATATATTTTTATATATATATATATATATATATATATATATATATATATATATATATATATATATATATATATATATATATATATATATATATATATATATATATATATATATATATATATATATATATTAACTTTTCACAAAATGCGGGAGAAACGCGTTTCTCCGTAAACTTCCGGAGAAACGGGGCTTGTTTTGTCGCGCGACATACTTAGCCACCACAATGGATATCCTTTCCAAAGCTTCGGATATCCGTAAGCTTTGGAAAGGATATCCGAAGCTTTGGAAAGGATATCCGTAAACCAAATATTTTTCCGGCTATCCTTTCCAAAGCTTCGGATATCCATATTCAATGTTACGGATATCCGTAGCTTTGTAAGGATATCCGAAAAAATATTTGGTTTCGGATGTCCTTTCCAAAGCTTCGGATATCATTTCCAAAGCTTCGGATATCCGTAAGGCGATGAAAGTATATCCAGAAACTGGCTTATTATGTCGCGCGACAAAACAAGCCCCGTTTCTCCAGAAGCACGGAGAAACGCGTTTCTTCCCAGACCGACTCTTAACTTTTATACCTTTTATAGGCATTTGCCCCAATACGGCAATACACATACCCACTAACTATCCACCCGTCTCTCCAGCAAAACCAAAACCAAAACACCTGATGTTGCATAAGCATGTATACCAAAACACCTTATGTTCCTAGATCCTTGAGTTATTATAGTGTGATTATAATGATTAAATGGTTCATAGCTCTCTTTTCCTCTGTTCATAATCGCCACAACTCCCCTCCTTTCGAGTTGTATTTATCTTTATTCATTTTGTTCATTTAGTAAAGAAAAGTAATACTCTCTCCGTCCCAAAATGTCCAAAAAAATTCATATTTACTCTAATTGTTGATTTTGTTCAACTATTTGGTTTTTAAATATGCTTGCTTGTAGATTTTGTTATTGTAAAAAATTATATTATATTATAATTTGTAGAACCGGTGGAACCGGACCGAAACCGGACCATTGGAATCGGACTGATGGGACCGGTCCTATAATGTAATGGTCTGGTCCTGGTCCTAAATTTTTACAGAATCGAAGTATTTGATCCGATCCTGATTTTCTAAAATTTTGTCAAAAACCGAACCAACCCGGACCGTGAACACCCCTACTTCAAATATTTAAATGCCAGCATTAATTGTTGTGTATTAATTGTTTTGCAATGATTTTTTACTCCCTCCTATTTGAATTTAATTCTCCCACAACCTCCATTCTTTCTCTGTTCACACACCACACTCTTATTTTTTTATTTTTCCATTTTCTTCTTCATTTATTTATTTGTGATGAAATGAATAAGTTAAATTACTTTCTAAATATGAGATTAAGAAAACTATAATCAAATTCGTTCTAATTAATGATCTCCATTTCTCAAAATAATTAACAAACCGTGTTGCTTTATTTTTAAACTTAGAACATGCTAAAAAAATTTTAAAAAAAATCTTATTTCCTTAATAAAATCATATTTGAATTACGAAAATACATTTTCATATTGTTTTTATTTTTATGGTGTGTATTTTTAATTTTTTTCTTAAATATGAATATTTAATATGCCAAAATCTTATAAAAAACGCGTTTTTTCTTAAGCTTAGGAAAAACGTGTTTTGTTTTTCCCGTTTGTGCCAGTCCCAATTTAACAAAGTGCCAGTGTGACAAAGTGCCAATGCATGTGTAACAAAGTGCCAGTGTAAAAAAGTGTCAGTGTCAGTTTAACAAAGCGTCAGTGTGAACAAAGTGCCAGTGCATGTGTAACAAATTGTCAGTGTAAAAAGTATCAGTGCCAGCGCCAGTTTAACAAAGTGTCAGTGTAAAAAAGTGTCAGTGCATATATATTAAGTGTCAGTGTAAAAAGTGCCAGTGTTAGTGTAACAAAGTGCCAGTGTAAAAACGTGTCAGTGCATGTATATTAAGTGTCAGTGTATAATAGTGCCAGTGCATGTATAACAAAATGCCAGTGTAAAAAAGTGTCAGTGTTAGTGTTATTAAGTGTCAGTGTAAAGCACATTTTTTCTAAACTTAGAAAAAAACACGTTTTTTGTAAGACCAACTCATTTAATATTCATTTCGCCCTAAATTAAGTTAATACATAGATGTTCGTATTAATTGTTGCATTCATACAATTACTCCCTCCAAATATATTTATTTTTTAGTTATTCAATTTAATCAATTTAAATGTCTTCAATAAAATTCAACCCTAGCGATGAAGATGGTGTCAATTATAATATTGAAGATTACTCTATCAAATATATCTAACCATAAACACTAATTAATACTCCCTACTCCCTCTGTCTCAATATTTAGTTCATCATTTTGGTTTCGGCACACAAATTAAGGGTGAATAAAATGTTGTGAGTGTAATAGTAAAATAGAAAAGAGAATGAGTTGAGGAAATAGTAAATTTGAAAAGTGTTGTGAGTGTAATAGTGAAATAGGAGAGGGAATGAGTGGAGAAAATAGTAAAGATTCTTTGCCAAAAAAAAAAAGATGAAGCTTTAAATGGGACACCCAAAATAACAAAAGGTAAAGTTATTAATGGGATAGAGGGAGTATACACGAGCCAACAAAGTAGAAGTGAGATTTTTTCATTTTTAATATTCAAGAATAATACTTTCTATTTATTTCTATACATCATACATTCATCTTAAAATATATATATATATACTTCCTCCGTTCCAGTTCAGTGTAAATTTTTGGTCAACTTTGACCAACTTTGACCAATAATTTAAGGCCATAATAATGATCCTAATAAAAATTTAAAAATTTGTTATTGTATCACGCTTAATAATATTAACAATAACATTTTTTGGATTTTTATTAGGATCATTATTATGGCCTTAAACTATTGGTCAAAGTTGGTCAAAGTTGACCAAAAGTTTACACTGGACTGGGACGGAGGGAGTATATTTTAAGCCCTTTGGATCCTAACGATCCCTGATTGCAGCAGCCACTGGAGCCCATAAGCTCTTGTCTCTCAACAAGGCTTTGATCTTGATTTGCCAAACAGAAAAACTATTTTTACCATTAAACTTGTCGACCGATGATTCAATTCCTGATCCCATCTTCTTATGCAGCGGAACAACCCTAGACCTTTCTCAACCTGACCGGCTCTGATACCAGTTTGTTAGAACAAAGTTTATGTAGAAGATAGAAACAAGCAACAATCACACAACACAAGAATATACAAGGTTCACCAACTTGGCTACGTCCACGGGCTGAGGGAGAGAATATTATTATCTTCTGGAAATCAACCAATTACAAACTCTAATCTAATGCACGAATTATTGTCAAAGAATTCACAACTGTGCAAACCCTAAATCTAGAGAAACGGATGAGCAAAAAGAACTAGCTAATATGGTTGGGGGTAGGATATATTTATATGCCCTACTCCTTACCATGCACAGTTTTAACCGCAAAACAGATTTCTGTCGCTGATGGGCCTGATCCGGCATAGGGCGCGATCGCTCCCTCCTTGGGTGCGATCGCCCCATCTCCAAATTCGACACTCGCGCGATCGCTCCCCCTTTGGGTGCGATCGCCCCCTTTCGGCAGAAACTTGGCGCGATCACGCCCTCCTTTTGGCGTGGTCGCTCCTTATTGCTGTGTCAGGAATTTCGAGTTTTCTTAGTTTAATCCCCTAATTTGGACATTCCCAACTTAGATGACACCAAACCCAACTGTTGTGAACAAGAACTTCTGACTAGATAAAATAATACATTCCTCTCAAGTCCACATAATAGGCGACCTAGGAGAATGAGTACTCGAAATAAAAGGGAGAAAATTATGACATACTTTCTCCATCCTACACTAAGTTTAAGAGTTTTAATTTTCTTTTTAATACATGCCAGATTAAAATTAAAAATTTTATTTTATTTTATTTCTAAAATAGCAATGAATAGTATTTTGAATATTTATATTCTCTTCTTTTTGTAGAATTATAAAAAAAAAACATTGTTTATAACCCTACTTTTTTCCCACATTGATGTAAACAACGCAGCGGAATAGATAAACAAGAATGACCTAAACCAATTCTTCTGCAAGGAATCGCAATTTCTTAAACAATAATCTCCTAAAAGATTATTCTACAAGTCAAATTAATGACTTAGATAAACACACAAGGTTTAGGGTTTTGCAAACTAGCAATGAAATTGATTGATAAAAAGATCTCCTATTGCAAAATCCCTAGCAATCTATTTATACTCGCAAATCCTAATAAATAAAGGAAATAAATAAAAATAACCTAATCAATAAAGGAAAAGAAACAAAACCCTAATGACTTATTTAAAACCGTATATACTGAAATACCCCTCATCTCAAAATATTAAAAGAAATAATAACGATAATACTACGAAACGAATCCAAAATAAAACAAACTAATAATAATAAAACAAAATCAAGACTTTCTGAAGCTTCACGTTTAGACTTGAGGTGAGGCGGCCGTTTGGATCTCGACGAGACTGGCGCCTCACTGGCAGTAATTCAACCCATGATATTCCCAAGTGTCTGGGTGAGTCTGGCGCCTCACTTGCAGGCTACTCCATGCAATTCCAATCCTCTTGAGGCTAGCGTCTGGCTCCCAATTGCCGTCTGATGGGTTAAAACTCCCACTTGTAATAAAAAACACCTGGCAAGTATACGAGTGTCGTTGTGATAGCGTACACAAGTAAGGGTCGTATCCACGGAGAATTGTTGGGTGATTAAGTCGATTTGAGTAGTGTATACTAAAGTAATAAAAACAAATAAAAGGGGAGGGGTTTGATTTTGGAGTAAACTAACAACTACAATTATCAAGATGTAAAATTAAAGTTAGGAAAGACAAGTAAACAAGGAGAGCAAATTCAAATAGAGATTAAAACAATAATAAGAGGGGATTCCATGGATTGGATTTCATTTAATCACAAAATACTATGCCATTAATTTGGAAAAATATATTAATTTCTATCTTGGGTTCAATCACCAAAGTCAAGATTGGTACGGTAAGGCCGCCAGATTTCAATCTATTCATTTCTATTCAATCACTTTTCGCAAATCAAGTCCAAGTGATTAAAAAGGAAAGCTTTAAGCTTTAAATAATTTATGAACCAAAACCCATGTAGTATCAATCAAGAAAACCAATAGATTTCAACATCTAGCAAAGTCTAAGTCAAAATCCCCAAATCAATATAAGAAATTGACACCCATAAAGTAAAAAGGAAGAAATTAGGAATCAACCACAATTTAATCCAATAAACTTTCATGAAAATAGCAAAGATGAACAAGATATCAATTAATGAGATAAAATAATCAATGACATAACATAAGTAGTGACTAAATTACCATCCAATCCATGAAATCAAAATTAACTACTCATAATAATAAAAATTACAAAAGAAAAAAAAAGAAACAAAAAAAAAAGAAAACCTTGTAATGGAGCAAATGGAGGACTGCTACTTCACCCGCCTCCCTCCACCAAAATAAAAACTTAACCTAAAAATTCTATCCTTCTCATATTTATACTACTCATATTTATGGTCCAAAGCTGACTAGGCATTAGCAAATGAATTAAGGCCCAAAATAAATAATAAAGGGAGGCCCAATATTCATTATCCAAGCTGCTGAAAACAAATGGCCTTTGGCGTGAGAAACATGGGCTGAAGAGGAGACTTGGGCGATCGCCGTTGGCACTTGGGCGGCCGCCGTAGGGCCTCGGCCAAACAAGGGCGGTCGCCATTGCTTGAACTGGGCCAAATCTCATTTCTTTCTTTCTTCAGCAATTCTTAGAACTTCCTCCGTCTCACATTTTAATCTTTTCTCCACCTAAAATCACCCAAATTCCACCATTTCAACCTGAAATTACAATAACACTAACAAAATAATTAAACTACATTTTTACTCGGAAATTTTGCAATAAATAGAATTTAGAACGTATAAAATGGATATAAAAAATATATCCATCAAATACCCCCAAACCTATCTTTTGCTCGTCCCCGAGTAAAATAAAACACAAATATACTAAATACTACCCATAATTCTAAAACTAAAAATGACCAAGCAAACAAATAAAAACATATTTTTGGGTGTTATTCACAATATAAGAAGTTTGCCACCATTGGTCTCAAAATTCTTTCCAAAATCGCAATCAATCATATGCCATCATAAACATAAACTTACCATTGCACTAACACATACCAATTATGATTCTTTTCACCGTGAAGAGATGTGAGGGGGGATCATTGCCAACAAAGTAAGATACTTTATAGGATCACTAAGAAAATATCCTAAATCAAGAATGATAATGCAAAAAGCATAGAAAGATTTCCATAAGCACTTTCACACAATTGTCAACCCGCTTAATCCATATTGGGCACATGGCTTAGGAAGTTATCTAGTTACATTAGAACCTTACTACAATCAAGCTTTTCATGGCCATTACAACTTTGACAAATTTAAGGGGCAAGTTAAACAAATAAGCACAAACTAGTGTCTCGTAGGTACAAGAAAGTTAATTCAATCTCGGAGTAGGAATCGGTACCAAGGATTCAACTTTTTTTTTTTTCGTGTTTTTTCTTTAATCCTTGCCATTCCATGACTCTTCTTTACGAAGACACCTTTATTTCTTTTTATTTTCTTTTCTTTTCTTTTTTTTTTTTTTTTTTTTTTTTTGAATACTACATCAAATATACTTGCCCCTTATCAACATTACAATCCCACACTCCTAAGTTGACCACATAAGCCATGCCCAATATCTCATAAACTATTGACTTGTTATTGACAATTGTGCAATCGTGTTCTAGCTACCCCGGATATGTAAAGTAATCCCATAATGATCACTTAAATTGGTGATCATGATCCCGTGGAAGCAAAGTGTTGTGGTGAAAAGAGAAGCAAAATAGGTATGTTCTAATGCAACTCTACTTTTATAACTAAGATGGCATATAATATGCAAGAACCAAAAACATATCACAACGTCACAAATCATGAGTGGCAATCCAACTATAAAGTGAACAACACAGTTTTCAAATTCTTGACCGCACCAAAGGTTGCCTACGTTCCCAAAACAATGAGCGGACTACTCATTGAAATAGGCTCAGGTCACCGTAGTTCAAACACGTCCCTCAATAAATGAGAGGAAGACACAATTTGACTCGATTTTTTTTTCAAAGATAACTAAACAAGACATAATACACTAACATTATAAACATACATCCACCCCCAAACCTAAATAGTGTTATGTCTTCATGGCATAAAAATCAAAAGAAAGCACAACTCAAATTCGGGAGGGGAGGGAGATGAAAAGTAAAAGACATAAATTAAAAAAAATAGAATTTAAAAACAGAAAGCAAGTAAAATCATACCATGTTGAGGTGCCTCCCAACTAGCGCTTTGTTTAAGGTCGTATAGCTAGACCGATGCCAAGGTTATTTAACCTTCACCTTCCTTCCTTTTGCCCACTTCACCGTCTCGCGGGTCTTCACTTTCAGTTTTAGCCCCATAAATATTCCCTTTGATATATGACCATTTAGTGTCCAAGGGAATTTTTGACTTTTAAGCTTCTTGGACTTCTCCTCTTTCAATTTTTCACCACTTTATTCACCCTCAAAAACAGGGGGAGGTACAAGAATGATGGAGGCTTTCACGCTTTCAATGGGATGGGGAAGATCTTCATTGAGGCATTGTTTGTCAATTTGGTCGGGCCCAACTTCATCAACATTAATGCCCACATTATCTTTAAATTTCTCTTCCACCCCATATAGGGCCAACTCAATTTCATCACACACTTGGTCATGCCATGTTTTTTATACCTCCTCAGTCGACCCACTCAATTCATCATCTTCAAAAACCACAATATCATTAGTAACAGACGGAGAGAGAGTTGGAAGTTCGTCACAATCGGAATCATCCTCCCATTCATATTGTTTCGGAGGGACCGAACTTGTATCTTTCCCCCAACCCCTTGCAACCTCTACCATCTTACTTATATGTTCTTCGAGCCTATTTAAAGTTGTAGCTCGTTGATGTTGTTGTTGAAGATTTTCCTCCTTCCATCTTGACAGATCCTCTTCCCATGATTGCATTTTAGGTTCCGGGTGATCATAAGAATGTGGCTCATAAGTGTTCCATGCTTGGCTTTGGTTTTTCCACTCATGATTGTAGGAGTCGGGAAAATGTTCATATTGTTGCCACGGATGAAACGGACTCATTTCTTGAACCTGTGGATAACACTCAAAAGAATACGTCCTCGAAGGACACTCATATGAAGCATGTGAGTATAATCCACAATAAACAAACGACTCATAAATGCCAAAATTATGCATCTTTGAGTCCACACAAATATTTACACTACACAAATATTTACACTACCTAAGCTATTTACACTGCCTAAATCAACAAATTCAACCTAAACAATTCCCCGGCAACGGCGCCAAAAACTTGATGGGTTAAAACTCCCACTTGTAATAAAAAACACCTCGCAAGTGTACGAGTGTCGTTGTGATAGCGTACACAAGTAAGGGTCGTATCCACGGAGAATTGTTGGGTGATTAAGTCGATTTGAGTAGTGTATACTAAAGTAATAAAAACAAATAAAAGGGGAGGGGTTTGATTTTGGAGTAAACTAACAACTACAATTATCAAGATGTAAAATTAAAGTTAGGAAAGACAAGTAAACAAGGAGAGCAAATTCAAATAGAGATTAAAACAATAATAAGAGGGGATTTCATGGATTGGATTTCATTTAATCACAAAATACTATGCCATTAATTTGGAAAAATATATTAATTTCTATCTTGGGTTCAATCACCAAAGTCAAGATTGGTACGGTAAGGCCGCCGGATTTCAATCTATTCATTTCTATTCAATCACTTTTCGCAAATCAAGTCCAAGTGATTAAAAAGGAAAGCTTTAAGCTTTAAAGAATTTATGAACCAAAACCCATGTAGTATCAATCAAGAAAACCAATAGATTTCAACATCTAGCAAAGTCTAAGTCAAAATCCCCAAATCAATATAAGAAATTGACACCCATAAAGTAAAAAGGAAGAAATTAGGAATCAACCACAATTTAATCCAATAAACTTTCATGAAAATAGCAAAGATGAACAAGATATCAATTAATGAGATAAAATAATCAATGGCATAACATAAGTAGTGACTAAATTATCATCCAATCCATGAAATAAAATTATTAACTACTCATAATAATAATATTTACAAAACAAAAATAAAGAAAAAAAAAGAAAACCTTGTAATGGAGCAAATGGAGGACTGCTACTTCACCCGCCTCCCTCCACCAAAATAAAAACTTAACCTAAAAATTCTATCCTTCTCATATTTATACTACTCATATTTATGGTCCAAAGCTGACTAGCATTAGCAAATGAATTAAGGCCCAAAATAAATAATAAAGGGAGGCCCAATATTCATTATCCAAGCGGCTGAAAACAAATGGCCTTTGGCGTGAGAAACATGGGCTGAGGAGGAGACTTGGGCGATCGCCGTTGGCACTTGGGCGGCCGCCGTAGGGCCTCGGCCAAACAAGGGCGGTCGCCGTTGCTTGAACTGGGCCAAATCTCATTTCTTTCTTTCTTCAGCAATTCTTAGTACTCCCTCCGTCTCGCATTTTAATCTTTTCTCCACCTTAAACCACCCAAATTCCGCCATTTCAACCTGAAATTAAAATAACACTAACAAAATAATTAAACTACATTTTTACTCGGAAATTTTGCAATAAATAGAATTTAGAACGTATAAAATGGATATAAAAAATATATCCATCACCGTCGATCCATGTGCTACATCATGCTCCCCAACTTTAAAAGAACTCATCCCCGAGTTCACATCCGAGGTCTGAAAAGTTTCATCCCACTTAAAAAGATACTTTGAATAAATCAAAAATTTTCGTGCCATTTGATGTAGGACAATTTCTTTCGGATACAAAATTATGCCTTCTTCAATTTCATACGGAACAAACAACTCCGTTTTCAAGTCAGCCTTACACATACCATCAACTTCACCATCTTCCTTCACGTCAATATCGCTCAATTCTTTCTCTATAACACAAATAACCTTCTTCGTACCACAAAAACTAGTTTCTCGTAAAGGGCATAAATGAAAACGAACCCCATTTTTCTTGAAGCTTAGAAAATTATCCCTCCCCTTATGCACAACATTAAGGTCAAATTGCCAAGGTCTACCCAACAACACATGGCATGCGTTCATATCAACAATATCACACAAAACCTCATCTGTATATTTACCAATAGAGAAAGGGAGAAGACATTGCTCGTGTACCTTAATATTGCCGACGTTGTTAATCCACCTAATTGAGTAAGGTGAAGGATGTATGCGTACCTCAAGCTTCAGCTTTTCCACCAATCCACGCGCCACTCACTACTCCCACTATCAACCATGATTGTAGTATCGAAATTGTGAATCTTCCCTTTGGTGCGAAAAATATCATGTCACTCAGGATTGTCCTCTTCCATAGGTGTCGTCAACATAAGTTTGCGAACCACATAAGACTAATGTTCATTCTCTTCATTGGCGTCATCCTCTTCAATATTTGGATCAATCCAACAATCTTCACAATCTTCTTCCTCATTCTCTTCGTTATCCTCCCTATCCACCATATTAATCCCTTTGCGACATTGACTAGAAATATGACCCGGTTGGCCACACCTATAACACTTGTTCCCATAATTTTTCGCGTAAGGGTTAGAAGTCGGTTGCCCACAATTATGGGTGTTGATGTTTTGACGAACCGGTGGAGCTTGGGGAGCGTTGGAGGTTGGTTGCTTCCCGTCATCGACCTTGGGATCCGAAACATGAGCTTTGTCTTGACCCACAATCGAATTATCAACCGCCGATTGGTTTTCGGAACCCGAAGAAGATGCGTCACCAAACCTCCTAAACGTTTTTGGAGGACGATAAGTAGAGGATAATTGGCGCTCGACCTTTCTCACCCTTGTGATCTCTTCATTAACGGAAAGATTAGTAAACAACTCCACTTGGTTCTTAATATTGAGACGAAGACCACCAACAAACCTTTCAACTTTTTGTACTTCCAACTCATGCATGTCCGAATGAGCGGTAATCGCATGAAAATCAAAGACGTATTCATTGGCCGTTCAACTCCTATGCTTGCAATTCAAAAACTTCTGATAAAATTCCTGCTCATAATCTTCGGGTAGAAAACGATCTCTTAATTCTCTCTTCATATCTTCCCAACGAGTAATGGGAGGCCAACCACTACGTGCTCTATGTCTAGTCAATTGCGTCCACCATGCATTAGCACTAGCACGGAGTTTATAAGAAACATAAGGTACCTTTCTATCTTCTTCAATTCTCATCAACACAAAGAATTTCTCGACTTGAAGAGCGATCCACGAGATTCTTAGCAGAACTGACTCCCCGGTGAAGAACAGTATATCCGCTCTAATCTTGGGTCGTTGTTCGGGAGGAGGCACTACCCTATCCTCTTCTTCTCTATCGCTATGAACATCACCACGAGCGCCTCAATTTCTTGGTTGTTCACCACCATGACCAACAGTCAAAAGCCTCCACGATCTCTGCGTGACAGTTAGCCGCCTCCATAGAATATCGTATTTGATCCTCGCTCAACGCCATTAGATTAGCGTTTAGAGCCTCGAGAATGGTCTTCATGCTTATTTCTTCATCGTTGGCCATCTCCCAAGGATTGTCCTTAAAGAAGTAAAAAGGTATTATTTGAGAAAACTCGCTACACGGTGTAGCGAGTTTGACCAGCCCAAGTCAAACTCGCTATACGGTGTAGCGAGTTTCAAAAAATGAAACATTTTGAATAAAACTTTGAACAGTAAAACATTTTGAAAATTAAAAAAGTAAAAATATATTATTTGAGAAAAAAAATCCCCGGCACTCTCTCGTGAGGATGCTGGACTTAAATGACTAATCAAGAAGAGAAAGGACTAACGGGCTTATCTTATCTTTTGGAGTCAACGGATTTTAGGTTTCAGTCCGGGTCCCACTTTTTCTCCAATGAGACTGAAGATGACATCTATATTATAAATCACACCATTGTTTTGAACAGTGGTGTGAATAGTTCCATTCGCGGAAATGACCATTTTGCCCTCACTATTCACTTCCTTTTCCATTTCGCTCTTTAAAAAAAAATTATATTTTTTTTTTAAATGTGGCCTTGGACACGGGCATATTTAAAAAAAAAAATTTAAATTAAAAAAAAAATTAAAAAATTAAAAAATAAAAAATGTGGCCTTGAACACAGGCTTAGGCTTAGGCTAGTTTATTTATAAAAATGTTACGCAACGATTAAAAACACAATTTTTTCTAATAAGTAGAAAAATGAATTTTTTAGGAGATCAGAGAGTTACTCAAATGTGACCTTGCTTAGAAATCTAGAGAGAGGCTGATGGGTATTAAACTGTTAATTCACTCACTTAAGAAGACTAGAGTAGACTAGACTAGGCTATTGATGACGACGATGCTGATGGGTATTAAACTATTAATTCAGCTACGATTAAACTACACAAGAATGTTGAAAATTGGACCACATATTATTTATTTAAATAAAAGAAGATAATTTTGTTTTAAATTCTTTGCCTAAATCATTAGGAGAGAAGTAAGGACCATTTGTTACTTTCTTTTTCCCGAAATATATGATGCATTTAATTTGTTGATATTTTAAAAAATTGTATTTTATTTGGCCAAAAATTTATAAAAAATGTATTTTTTTTAAGCTTAACAAAAAACGTGTTTTTTTCAGCAACTCTCTCATTCTCTCTCTAAACACACGCAGGCTTGCTCTTTCTCTTTCTAAACGGAAAACTGTTGCTCTCTCCCTAACCATCTTCTTCATCTGTTCTCTTTCTCTTTCTCTAAACCCATCGGCCGACGACCTTTTCGGCCGAAAACCTAACCCAAACCTCTCTCAATCGCTACCCAACCGAGACCTCACCTAATTCTCTCTCAATCGATTCAATTTCTCATCAATTTAGAGAGAGAGAGGCTGAGAGGTTGTCGCCGGTTGATTCAATGAAGTTAGGGAGGGGACTGGTGTTGGTCTTGGACAGGGGAGATGTCGCCGTGGCTGGAGAAGACGGTGAAGGCGATTGTAATTGGGGAAGTTGGAGAGGTCACCGGTGATGCAACGGTTGATTGGGGTGGAATTGGTGACTGATTGGATCGGGGAGAAGGCAATTGGGATAAAGGGAGGTAAGGCGATGGTGAAGGTTGAGATTGGGTAAGGTTTTCGGTGAAGAAGAGGGTAGGTTGAGGTTGAAGGATACGGCAATGGTGAGTATTTTGGTTCCTGCGTAGCGTATAGAGAGAGAGTGCCAGTTCCAGTTCAAACTAATGCCATTGTTTGTTTTTTTGAGTGCCAGTTCATGTATTTTGGAGTGTCAGTATTTGTATTTTTGAGAGTATTGCTGGGGGATTTTGATGTGCCAGTTTCAGTGTAAACTAATGCCAGTGTCTATTTTTTTGAGTGCCAGTTCATGTATTTTGGAGTGCCAGTGTTTGTATTTTTTTAGAGTCAGTAAAAATGATTACCAGCGTTTTTTGGTGCCAGTGTATGTGTTTTTGAATACCAGTTCTTGTAATTTTGAATGCCAGTCCATGTGTTTTTGAATGCCAGTTCATGTTTTTTTGAGAGCCAGTAAAAATAATTATCAGTGTTTTTGAGTGCCAGTTTATGCATTTTTGAATGCCAGTAAATGTGTTTTCAAATGCCAGTCCATCTATTTTTGAATGCCAGTGCTTGTATTTTTGAGAGCCAGCAAAAATATTAGTGTAACAAAGTGTCAGTGTTAGTGTAATAGAGTGTCAGTTCATGTATTTAAAAGTGCCCGTGTAAAAAGTGTCAGTTTCAGTTTAACAAAGTGCCAGTACCAGTTTACACTGGCACTTTGTTAAACTGGTACTGACACTTTTTTCGCTGGCACTTTGTTACATATGCACTGGCACTTTGTCACACTGGCAGTTTGTTAAACAGGCACTGGCATAAACGGGGGAACCATTAATTACGAAAATGCCACAATTTATTTTGAACATGGTTGCCAGTAATTACAAAATTGCCACCGTTTATTTTGAAAACACGTTTTTCCTTATCTTAAGAAAAAACTAGTTTTTTATAAGACCAACTCTTTTATTTGTTTGTATATTGTATAAATCATAGTAAGATTACAACAACAACAACAACAACAAAGCCTTAGTCTCAAAATAATTTGGAGTCGGCTAACATAAATCATCATATGTCATCGTGTGAAAAGGTTGTTGGAAAAAAAAACAAATAAAAAAAAATTTAAAATTAAAATTAAAAAAAAAACAATCAGCCCCCCACATGGATTTTTGCCCTCCACTCCGGCCTCTTCAACACCATACTTTCATCCACTACGAGTAAACTCATATCATTTTCAATCACTCTAATTCAAGTTTGTTTGGGTCTTCCCCTCCCCCTCGCCATTTTATCATTTCTCCACTGTTCCAGCCTCCTAATCGGTGCATCACTCGGTCTCCTTCTCACATGTCCAAACCACCTCAGACGATTTTCCCTCATTTTATCCTCAATGGGCGCAACTCCTACTTTACCTCTGATCACTTCATTCCCCAATCGATCCTTTCTTGTATGACCGCACATCCATCGAAGCATACGCATCTCCGCCATATTCATCTTATGCACGTGACACTGTTTCACGGCCCAACATTCGGTGCCGTAAAGCAATGCCGGCCTAATTGCCGTGCGGTAGAATTTTCCCTTTAATCTATTGGGCATGCCGCGATCACATAGAAACCCTGTGGCACTCTTCCACTTCAACCAACCTGCTTTAATCCTATGAGCCACATCACCATCTAATTCTCCATCCTTTTGAATAATTGATCCAAGATAGCGAAAAAACTCAGAAGCTTGGATAATATTTCCATCAAATGTGACCGCCCCTGCCTCCCTACTTCCAACTCTGCTAAACTTACACTCCAAATATTCAGTCTTGCTTCTGCTTAGTCGAAAACCTCGAGATTTCAAAGTGTATCTCCACAACTCCAATTTACTTTCAACACCCTCTCTTGTCTCATTAATCAGCACAATATCATCTGCGAACAACATACACTTTGGTATATCATCTTGGACTGACCTTGTCAATTCGTCCATTATCAAAGCAAAAAGAAAGGGGCTAAGTGCGGAACCTTGATGCACTCCAATCTTTATAGGGAACTCTTCAGGCTTCCCAACACTAGTCTATACACAAGTACTAACTCCATTATACATGTCCTTGATAATATCAATATATTTCTTTGAAACACCATTCTTTGTTAATACCCACCAAAGTACCTATCTTGGCACTTTATCATACGCCTTCTCCAAATCAATGAAAATCATATGCAAATCTTTCTTTGATCCCGATATTTCTCCATGATTTGTCTCATAAGATATATTGCCTCCATAGTCGATCTTCCCGGCATAAACCCAAATTGCTTATCCGAAATATTCACAATTTTTCTCAGCCTTCGTGCAATCACTCTTTACCAAAGTTTCATAGTATGGCTCATTAGTTTGATCCCCCGATAGTTGGCACAATCTTGGACATCACCTTTGTTCTTATACAAAGGGATCAGAGTACTCTTCCGCCACTCCAATGGCATTGTGTTAATTCTCCGTATCTTGTTAAATAGCGTTGTTAACCAATCTATTCCCCTCTCCCCGAAACATCTCCAAACCTCAATTGGTATACTATCCGGTCCTACAGCTTTCTTCAATCTCATCTTTTTCATTGCCATTTTCACTTCACTCTTTTGAATTCTCCGCATAAAATCTCGATTAACCATACTCGAAGAGATATTTAAATCTCCAATATCCTGCTCTTGACCGCCATTGAACAAGGTATCAAAGTACGAACTCCATCTATCATTTATCTCTTTATCCCCGACTAGAACTCTTTGATCTACATCTTTCACATATTTAACTGTCCCAATATCTCGTGTCCTCTTATCCCTCATACGAGCGTTTTTGTAGATGTCCTTTTCCCCTTCTTTTGTATTCAACTTATCATAAAAATTTTGATTCACCTTTGCTCTTGCGTCTCTTACTGCTTTCTTAGCATCTCTTCTAGCTTCTTTATACTTCTCATAGTTCTTGTCGCTCCTACATTTTTCCAATAATTTGTAGCATTCTCGATTACCCTTTATTGCTTGTTTTACTTCCTCGTTTCACCATGATGTGTCCTTACTTGGTGGCCCGTTTCCTCTAGATTCTCCAAGAACTTCTTTTGCCACCTCCTTTATGGTATGTTTCATCTTAGTCCAAGTCGAATCTATATCCATATCCTCCATATTATCCGACCAAATACCGGTATCGACCATCTTAGCTACAAATTTCTGTTGATTTTTCCCTTGAAGTCTCCACCACTTGATTCTAGGGTCTACCTGTGGTTTTCTCCTCCTCGAAATTCTCTTACTTCGAAAATCAAGTACCACCAGTCTATGTTGAGTTGCTGTGCTCTCACCCGGAATAACCTTGCAATCTGTATAACTCTTTCTACAAGCATTTCTTACTAAGAAGAAGTCAATGTGGCTCACATTACCTCCACTCCTATAGGACACCAAGTGAGATTCTCTCTTCTTGAACCAAGTGTTCATTATACTCAAGTCATATGCCAACCGCAAAGTCCAGGGTTTCATTCCTCTCCCCAAAATCAAAACCTCCATGTATGCTCTCAAAGCCATGTCGACTAGACCCCACATGCCCGTTCAGATCACCACCAATCACTAATTTCTCACCACTGGGTACTCGTTGCACCACCTCCTCCAAATCTTTCCAGAACACTTGTTTAATAGATGTATCTAACCCTACTTATGGTGCATAGGCGGAAATAATAGTTATAATCTCATCACGTATCACCAGTTTAATGCCCATAATTCGATCACTCTTCCTGTACACTTCCACCACATCATTAATATAGTCCTTATCAATAATGATACCCACTCCATTTCTACCCTTATTCTTTACTGAGTACCAAAGCTTAAAACCCCAAGGCGATATTTCTTTTGCTTTCTCTCCAACCCACTTAGTTTCCTGTAGACACATTATGTGAATCTTCCTCCTCCTCATAACTTCCACCACCTCTGCTGATCTTCCTGTCAAGGATCCAATGTTTCAAGTTCCAAAGCGCATCCCACTACCCTTACACCTACCATGGACTAGCTTCTTTACCCGCACTCGTCCGCAATGCGGGAACCCTTGCATATTTGACACCACCCCCGGGCGAAGAGATGGCGCGTCGCTTCCGGGCGACGACCTAGCAACCTTTGCATACTTATCACTACACCCAGGTCTTTGAAGTGTAGCGCGTCGCTGCTAAGGAAACGCCCCAACGATATTCATATTTCGATTCATGTCATGATAATGTGACAAAATTTTTACGCTGGCTGTCACAAGCCAATCGCAACCCTCACCCTTTATCCTGACTTGGGACAGGCAAGGATAAGTCCTTGATGAGTTTCATAGTAAGATTACACTATAATTATATTTTTATATTTGAAATACGCCATTTATTTTACGACAAATAAAAAAAAATGTAATATTTATATTTATTTTGAGCCGTTGAAAATAATTAATTAGTATATGTTCCCAATAGAAGCTCCATTTAATATGGTATCTGGATGTCTACCATTACCTTTTTGTCTAAGGGGATCACTCAGCTCTCATTCATTAGCCTAACTCAAACTCAAGCGACTTTCCGTATGCATACGAGAAATCAAATATTCAAACTTTAGCAACTACAATTTCTACCACTATGAAATACACATTTTTATAATAAATTAAGTCATTCTACTAGCATGTGAGAACACTGTACATATATATATACTCCCTCCGTCCCACCTCACTTGACACCCTTGAGGTGGGCACGGGAACTAAAAAAAAAAATATGTGATAGAAAATGAAGAGAGAGAATGAGTGAGATAAATAGTAGTGTTGGTTAAATAAATTGAGTGGTGGAAAATGAAGAGAGAGAATGAGTGATGGGGTAGAGTGAATATAAAATTATAAAAAGTAGGCTATTTTGGAAAGTGTCAGTGGTGGGACGGACAAAAATGAAAATAAGTGTCAAGTGAGGTGGGACGGAGGAGTATATATATATATATATATATATTATTTTTAATTTTTTTTTCTGTTTGTTATTTTATTTAATTAATTATTTGGTCAGAACAATAGTCTCACATAAACAAATTGCATGCTCATGTTACATGAAGACTTTATGCAGGAACGCTGCCATGGTATTGCACTAATCATGCATGTTCTCCAATCAAGCACGGATCTTGGCGGGAGGAGTATTTCTTCACTTTAACATTTCTTCCGTTTCACAAAATTTATCCCGTTGTTTTAGTTACATGGAATTTTGAATTTTGATTATAATTTTATAAAAACTTAATAATTTTTATGCAATTTTAAAAAGGCCCACTTCCTCTAGGGTCCCTCATTTGAGATTTAAACTCATTTTAAGAAATGACCTTTTAGTAATTCCTCACACACCCCTCACTATTAAAAGACAAAAATACCCATATTTTAATTTTGTACGCGTCATTAACGTTCTTTCCAGGTGACTGATTTCAATTCAAAAATAGAAAATTATAATTTAGTCACTGGAATTTTTAAAGTTATTTATTGGTCACTTGACTTTCTGATATTTCAGATCAGTCATTGAACTCAAAATAGTTTCAGTCTGGTCATTTCAGTCTCAAAAAAAAAAAAATCAATATTAACAACGAATTAATCTCATAATTTACACATTTACAGCACTTATAAGTTCTCTTATAATTGACTTATAAATCAAAAATTTCAACAAAAAAAAATCAAAAATTTCAATAATAACAACGAATTACTCTCATAATTTATACATTTACAACTCTTATAATTATAAGACTACTTTGACTTTTATAATTGACTTATAAGACAATTTTTTCAACCAAAAAAATTAAAATTTTGAATAATAACAACGAATTACTCTCATAATAACAACGAATTACTCTTATAATTGACTTACAAACTTATAAGACTTTTTTAAAAAGTCTTATAAGTAACATATAAGATTTTTTAAAAAAGTCTTATAAGTAACTTATAAGACTTTTTAAAAAAGTCTTATAAGTAACATATAAGACTTTTTAAAAGTCTTATAAGTTAGTTATAAGACCTATTTGAACATTGAAAATTGTGTTGTAAAAAAGTCTTATAAGTAGTAACTTATAAGACTTTTTAATAAGTCTTATAAGTAACATATAAGACTTTTTAAAAGTCTTATAAGTTAGTTATAAGACCTATTTGAACATTGAAAATTGTGTTGTAAAAAAGTCTTATAAGTAGTAACTTATAAGACTTTTTAATAAGTCTTATAAGTAACATATAAGACTTTTTTTAAAAGTCTTATAAGTTACTTATAAGACTTATTAAAAAATTCTTATAAGTTACTTATAAGACTTATTTATAAAAAAGTATTATAAGTTACTTATAAGACTTATTTGAACATTGGGAATTGTGTTGTAAAAAAGTCTTATAAGTAGTAACTTATAAGACTTTTTTTTAATAAGTCTTTTTACTTATAAGACTTATTAAAAAGGTCTTTTAAGTTACTTATAAGACTTATTAATAAGTCTTATATGTAACATATAAGACTTTTTTAAAAGGTCTTATATAAGTTTCGTATAACACTTTTTAAAAAGTCTTATAAGTAATTTATAAGACTTTTTTTATACGAAACATATAAGACCTGCTTTGAACAAAATATAACATAATTTTCATAGAATTAGTGTTGTACATCAAAAACCAATCTATAGAGAACCGACTGAGATATCAGAAGATCTCGCAGGTGAAAAAGCAAATACAAAATAAAATAAAATTGATCCGTTGTTATTTTACTCTAGAAGAAAAGAAGCAAGCAAATAACAAGATCTCAGGCTAATAAAGAAGTGGGCTTCCGCGTCTCACCGTCTGGTCCCACCAGGACGACTTGCTTCAAGCTTAATTCTCTTTCCTACAATATCACTCTTGTTCAATGCACGAAGAGCAGCATCTGCAGCTCTGATGTCATAAAACTCCACGAATTTATGATGACTTCTGTGTGGAGTCTCTCGGATCTGCACACGAAAGAGAGGTCAGCAAGTGAATTACTATGATCACAACTTCCATTAATCAGAGTCACTTTATAGTGCCAATGAAGCCAAGTGACCACAGTGATAGTAAATTTTCATGTCTAAAACACTAGTGTGAAAACAGTTTCACCTCTTTAATCTCTCCATAGACGTTAAAAATTTGACGGAGTTCATCATTTGCAACAGAAGAGTCGAGATTAAAAACCACAAGAGTGCCTTGGTTGACATCTTTATCCGACGGGTTATCCTAACAAAAGACATCACCACTTTCACATGTGAATAACAGAGCTTGTAGCATCAATAAATGCTAAGAAAGATTTTAAGCAGCATAAAAACAAAATCTTCAAATTTTGTCAATTCAATTATAAACTATAAATAAGACGACAGGCCATGAATAGAGGTATCACATCGTATGTATAACACAGATTCAAAAGGGGCGTTGAAGATGAACCTGCAAAATGGAGAATTCCTTTCCAATTTCGGAAGCCCTCCGGAGGTCTAATAGCCGGAAAATATGGAGATACTCCAGATCTGAGATCATCTCAGATCTGTTCAATCGATCAACCAGAAATGGCGGAGAAGTCGCAATCGTGCCGAAGACGAAGACGGAGACGGCAGAGTTGCTGCCAATCTGCTGCAATTGTGCCGGAGAAGTGAACTCCGGCGAGAGAGGGTTTGACGAAGGTGTAGGTGGCGATGGTAAATTTGAAGAGGGAGATAGAGAGAGTGTGGGTGTGTGGGTATTTACAGAGAGAATCTGGTCGGAATGGAGAGTAGAAACGTCGGAGATGGAGGACAAGAGACGTCGGTGCCGGAGTTTAGGTCACCTGAGAAGAAAGGGATGGTGGTGTTGAGATTGGGTTTGGAGAGGATGAGATTCACTGTGTGTGTGTGTTTTTTTTTTTTAGAGAGAGAAAATAAAATTGAGAAAAAAAATGATAATAGAGAGTAGGGAGGTGGGGGGTGTCTGGGAAATTTAATTTTGAAAAACTTTTTTTTTTGGAATTAAGGAAAAGGCATTTCTTTAAACGGAAATACATATGGACATGGAGGGCCCTTGGGAAAAATTTCCTTTTAAAAATTATTATTGATAGTATTTCTTATTGGGAAAAATTTCCTTTTAAAAATTATTATTGATAGTATTTCTTATGATTAATTAACAACAATATTTAGAATTGTGTTGAGATGGCTAAAATGTTTATAAAATTTCATCGAGTTAATCATAAAATTCAAAATGTGACAAACTTTCCATACGACGGAAGGTTTAGAGTTTCATTAGACAATTAGATGGAACTGGAACAACTCATACAGTCAATCTTATTCGGCTGATGTGCACAATTAGAAATGGGCTACATAAGCACTTTTCACAAGTGGACGGTTGAGATTAAATATCTGTTTGTGTTGGTCATTTAAAATCAAATTAATATTAGCCATTGATCGATCGAGAAAAAAAAGAGATGCAACTTAATACTCCCTCCGTCCCGCCCGAAGTGTCTCAAAATGAGATCGGCGTGAAAATTAAGAAAAGTGAGGTAAGAAAGAGAAAAATGTTAAATGTTGTGAGTATGGAAAATTAAATAGGAGAGAGAATGAGTGGGAAGAATAGTTAGGAGAGAGAATGTTGTGATTGTAAAAGTAAAGTAGGAGAGAGAATGAGTGGGGTAGGAAGAGTATAAAAATAATAAAAACTTTCCATTTTGGGATTGAGACACTTTAAATGGGACGCCCAAAAAGAAAAGTTGAGACACTTCGAGCGGGACGGAGGCAGTATTGACCACTCACAACTGCGTTGAAGCCACTTTTCTTTTTTCAGGTTTCACCAGTCCTCATGAGAATGTATCATGTACAATTATTCACCATTCACTTTTCTTTTTTTTTAACTACAAATATTATAAAAACTTAATTTTGCTGAAGAGAGACACAAGCATAATTAAGGCTGCAAAAATCTTGAGATACATACCACTTTTATAATTTTCATATTTTTTTATTGTGCGGAATTATGATATAGCATATCGATCAGTTGGACAAATAACGAGTCATCCATGACTGGAAGCGAGACCATGCAAGCTCAGCTGCAGCTTCATCGTCATCAGCCAATCCCATGCCCTTTCTCCGCTCCACACCTTCAGGAGACCTGTTCAAAAAAGCATGGCTAACCCCCGGATAGATATGTACCTCGTGGGGAACTCCTGAAGCCTTCAGCTTTTCCTCCAAAGTATTGGCAGCCTGAAATGATAGAAAATGGACATTAGATAGATCCAAAAAAATCTAGTCCCTCAGTCCCTCCAAATGAATGCCCAAATTTCATTTTAAGGAACACTCTAAAAATGTGTTTTTATATATTTTAATGGCCAAGAAGCATAAATATTCTTGATATCCACTTTCTAAACGTTTAGTTTTACGATAATAAAATGTATAGCGAAAAATTATTTCGTAAAAAAGCTTTTAGGGACAGTCTTAACAAAAATGACATTCATTTTGGGACTAAAGTTTCATGAATTTGGACATTCATTTAGGCACAGAGGAAGTAACAGGTTCAGATGTTCAATGCAAATGGAGTTCAATCAGTGATATACCTTGACATCTGAAAAGCCTACAAAGTTGTCGAGCTCCCCAAAATGAGCCTGCACAGGTGCCTTGGCCTTGACAGGGTCAGCTAGCTCTGGTGGAGGTACTCCGTAAAATGCTACAACAGCATCAACCTCTGGGACTAAAACAGAACTTGCAATAGCAAGAGCACCACCCATGCAGAACCCTGTCACACCAACCTATTTCAACAATCAATGTATGAGTCAGATTTTTTTTTTCTAATAAGAAATCAACTTATGAAGTCATTTATAGAGAATGACTGAAAAATTGGGCAGGAAATATACATGAAAGCTTAGCTTAATACCCAATAACCAAACAAAAACACCCAATTGAATAAGAAGTCATTTACAGAGAATGATCAGCAAAGCCATCAAGAATAGAAGTTTAAGATAAAGATTGTTGAATCTACCTAGTTGCGTTTACCTCCATACATAAGCGGAGTATGATTATGGGGACACAGCATATCACATAAAATAGTTATGATGCAAGTCAATGCATGAGGTTAGAGATTCCAATTAGCCAACAGGAGTTTGGTTCATGAGGTTTCTTGATCAACCAAAGTTACTGCAAACTTTTAGTTATTTATGTGGGATCAAGACAAAGTTAGTAAAGATAGCATGAAAGTAAATGTTCAAGTTTTTGGAAGTAGCTGGATTCATCTATATGTTGCACATCACTTTAGGTGCTATATATATGGTAGTGTGCTTGTGTCCTGAATTTACAAGGTCCTTGTGTCAATCCAAATTTCTTAGTTGACACTCGTAACATTATATCCCAAATTATGAAAAAAAAAAAAAAGTAAGCGTATATGGCACATGCATTATTTGTGCCAAAAAGTAGGCGTATATGCCTTTTAACCAACAAAAACAATAACTTTATCAGCATTGACTTCCTTTGGTCTAGAAAGTTCCACTATACTGCTCCCTCCGTCCCATAAAGATGTTCCCATTTGCCATTGTTGTTTGTGCCAAAAAGATGGTCTCATTTGCATAATTGTTAGATTGAAATCATTGAACTTCCGAAATTGCCAGCCAAGAAAGAAGAGGAAAAGAGGAAAGGTTGAGAGCCAACCAAGGAAGAAGAGTAAAGGAGTAACAAGTAAACATCAATAAGGTTGGTGATGGAAATGAAAATAGGTTGTTAAAATGTTTGACTAGTCAAATGGGATGATCATTATGAGACGGAGGGAGTATAATTCTGACCCACAGTTCAGCCAAATTCAAATCCTACAATCTGATTTTCTACTCTTCAATAATATTGACAATTGACCCACTTGCAACAAAATACTGACTTCCCTACTGACCACTGTCTCTACTCACTTGAGTTATATACTCCCTCTGTCCCGGAATAAATGTCGCATTTTCCATTTTGGTTTCTCCCAAAATAAAAGTCATGTTTCCAAATAAGGAAAGTGACTTGTTGTAATTTTAACATTGTACAAGTAATGTACAAACTAGTAAAGCACCTACCTTAAAAACGTTGACAAGTCAACTGCAATATTTATTTTGGGACGGAGGGAGTATAAGATAGAGACATGCATGCATATATTTTTTTTATTTTTATTTTTTGGAGAAAAGTATATTCTCACAGAAAATACTAGTAGAGCTCTAATTTCAAACAACTGAAATCATGGATAAAACCAGAAAACACCTCTCCATATTACCATGATCTACTAAAACTTCTAGCTTATATATGCCTTAAAGCCATAAGTCATGATTACATCTATATACATTTCAAGATAGGTTTTGATCCCTGAAACTCAAGCCCAGACTGAAAGCACCCTTCACTTCAGGTATCTAAGAATCCATTTGACTACTTTTCATTGGTTCTTTCCAGAATAACAAAAAAGTTTGGTAAGCACACCAAAGGCATGAGCAATGTGTGGCCATACAACTGCATGCATGAGACGTAGTACTACAAAGGAGCTACGACTTGTTTCCCTCTGACAAAAAAAGAGATTGTTGGGCTCATGGGAATCAGCATAGTAAGCATTGGCCCAAATAGCTGGCTTGAATAAACTAAGGGGCCGTTTGGTTCGATGGAAAAAAAGTGAAGGAATGGAATAGTCAATGGAATTAAATTCCTGAAGGAATTGGAATGAAAAAAACTGGTCAAACCCCTCCATTTGGTTGGCACGGAATGGAATGAAATTGTCATTCAATTCCTTGACAAATCATGTTTGGTTTGAAAATACAAATTATAGGAATGGAATTAAAGCATATAAATGTCCAATTTACCTTCTTTTAAAAAATTATTTCTTTTTTTTTTTTTTTTGATGGGGGTAGGGCAGGGCTGGGTGGGGTAGGCAAGGGGTATGCAAAATGAGTAAAAAAAATTTCGTGGGGGTGGGGGGTGGGGGGGGTAGGGCAGGGCGGGGTGGGGTGGGATAGGTAGGGGGTATGCAAAATGAGTAAAGAAAATTTTTTTTCCGTGTGGGTGGGGGGTACGTGGGGATGGTAGGGCAGGGGCTTGAAGGGGGGAGGGGGGTAGGCAGGGGTCTTTTAAAAAAAAAAAAAAAATTGGAGCGGGGTTGGGGTGGAGTGGGGGTGGTAGGGCAGGGGCTGGATGGGGGGGAGGGGGGGTAGGCAGGGATCTTTTAAAAAAAAAATTGGAGGGGGTTGGGGGAGGGGTGGTAGGGCAGGGGCTGGATGGGGGGGTAGGCAGGGGTCTTTTAAATTTTTTATTTTTTTTAGGGGGGTGGGTGGGTGGGGCAGGGGCGGGGTGGGGGTGGGTAGGCAAGGGGTAGGGGTGATTTGGGTTTGGGGTATTTTGGTCAAAAAAAAAAAAAAATTTCCATTCCTGAAAGAATTGACCATTCCTCCCTCCCATATATGGAAGGAATGACCAATTCCTTCGTTCAAAGGAATTTGCCATTCCATTGCCATGGAAAATGCAAACCAAACACGGGGCTGAAATGGGTCAAACGGAATTGACAATTCCATTCCGCCGCGGAATGGTCAATTACCGCGAACCAGACGCCCCCTAAGATGATTAGAGTAAATTAGGAACCATTTGGAATTCAATTTCATTTCCTTTGAGGAGGATTTCAGAAACCCCCCAAACTGACCTGTACTAATACCAATTAAGGTGGTTCAGCCCTTTGTTGATGTTTGAAATATTTACGAAATTAACACCAAGGTGGAGATTTGTTGTAACACACGCCTAATTCCTGTTTGGTAAATGAGATCTAAACAAGGTAGGTTTTCAGGTTATTGAGATTTTGCTTAGGATGTTGTAGCGTGCAAATATTCTCCTAGTATGATGTGGCAAAAATACTATCAAGCCTTGACTATGAACTACTCCCTCCGTCCCTAAATGATGTCCATTTTATCAAAGTTCCCTTAAAAATGGACATTCAGTTACTGACGGAGAGAGTAAAACAAAGACTACTTTCATAAGCTTTTAAAGTGGCTTTCAGAGTTTTAATTCCTAGGGTTCTCATATTCCCAATATGAAGGCATAAGGTCCTAGTTGCCTTTAGTAGAACATATCTCTAACAGAAATTTATAAGATAGTCTTGAAGGTTTCTATTCAAGTATTCAATTTGTCATGTACTCCCTCCGTCCCTAAATGATCATCGAACCCTTTTTGTTGTCAATACAAAGGTATTTTGAGCAATAATTTTAAGTTAATTTATTTATCCTAATGAAATTTTAAAACTTGTTATCGATACACCGTTATAAATACTATCAATAACAACAATTTTTAGATGTTCATTAAGATAATTAGATTAACCTAAAATTATTGCTCAAAGCACCTTAGTACTTGACAACAAAAAACTAAGAATATCATTTAGTGTGTCATTAAACTCTAGCTGGATAACATTAATCTTTAATGGAGTTGTAGCAGGCCTGGGTGTGGAGTCTTGGATGAAGATGAACCATGTTAAACATTATAATCTATTGTAGTTGTTCATGTGTTGTCCCACTGAATTCATCCTACATGTCATTCTTCGATTATTTTTTATTGTGAATTACATTCAAGATGAAACTTTGACAAACCTTTTGTGAGCCATTAGCCTTGAGCCAGTTAGCAGAAGCTTGAATATCCTTTACGGCACCTTGCCAATCAAGACCGTCCATCAAATGTTGTGCTTCGGTAACATCTAAGCCAACCTTCCCACGGTACAAACTAATAAGACAAGTAAATTACAAAATGTGAAAATACTAATCGATTACGAGGCAGATCGTAGCTTGTAGCTTGTACCTAACACATACAAACTTCAAAGTTAAACAAAGCCATAAATCAATTGAAATACTGGCACTGAGATAATTGCTTACTCTGGGATAAGCGCTCTGTAGCCAGAATTGAATTGCGAAATCTTCACAGCATGGTTCTTTACCTCAAAATCGACCCCCCACCACTCTTGAAGGACAACTATACCAGGAGCGTTAGCTTTACCAACCACATATGCATCAAATGTCTGCTTATCATTTTCCAACCAAAAAAATAAGGACAAAAGAAGTTCATTATTGCCATCTCAAAATCAACATTCTTGAGAAGAATAATGCAAATCATTTAAATAAGAACAAGCGAAAAATAAAAATTACGCCATATGAATGTTATATAGACATTGCTTCTGCGTACAATACCTATAGGGAATAGGGGCACAATGTACAAACAAATTCTTAACCCACTTGATTGCAATAGATTCATTAAGAGGCTTTAGAGAATTGTTATTCGCCCCCGCATTATTACTCAATACCCCCGCAATAATATTATAATAAAAATGCCATTAAAGGAAATAACAATATTAACCTTTTCACATCCCACCACTCATCAGTCAGCCCCACCACCATGCCTCCTACTCCGGTCATCGTCACCATTTTCAGATTCCGGCAACTTTGAACTCCGGTGATACTCCAAATCATTTCTCTTGGTAACCGCAACATCCTTCACCTTCAACACTATAACTGCCCCAACCATCTCCATCACTACAGCTATTGCAGCCACCATAAACACCGACTAGCACCACTACCATAAACTTCATGAAATTCGAATACACACACACATTCAAAACAAAATCAAACACATCTGTACAAACCCATTTTAAAAGCTTCTATTATTGAAAAAATCCAACAAATCTACCCATCCATAGCTCCTACTCAAATCAACCTCAATTATCTTTTCCATTCAATCGGTACACCCAATGCGGCCATGGAATTGAAGTAGAAGTAGAAGTAGAAGTAGAAGAAGATGAAGATACACTGCTGTTTGGTTTGCCAGAATCGGTACAATGAAAAGGAAAGGTGTCCGCTTTTTGCTTCAATGCGGCCATGGATTCTTCACCGTGTGGCGGTGAAGAAGTTGGTGATTGGGGAAGATACTGATTTGGGTTGGGTGCAGAACCAGCTAGAGAACTTGCGGCGGGCTTCAATGTGGTGCCGGAATGTTTGTACTTTTCAAGAACCCTAATTTTGTGTGTGGGAAGAGAGAGATAGTGAAGGTAGAAAGAAAGGGGTAAAATGGGAATAATGGTGGTAAATATAATGTTGAATGTCTATTTTTCTTGGTATACTTAGCAATGCGGGGGTATTGAGTAATGATGCGGGGGCGAATAACAATTCTCGAGGCTTTATTCAAGTAATCAAGATTTTGCAATGAATTTTGACTAACTAGTTAACTGGGTCATCAATCAGGCTAGATTCCATTCCTCAGTTACACCAAATAAACATCAATTGACATTTCATTATCAATTACTCCAAGAAGAACAAGCCTTAAGTGAATGCTCAACTCAAGCAACTGACAAATTTCAAAACAAAATAGAAATTGAAAAAAATTCGGGTGTATCTACCTAACCGCAGCCTACATCCAAGAAAACACTGTCCAATAATAAAGACCGTGGTTTTTTTTTCTTAACCCTAGTTCAATGAAGTTATGAACAATTCAAGTATACATTGTAATGAATGAAATGGAAAATGGGGGAAAAGATTTACAGTGTCGCCTCTCTGAATCTGGATTTTCTCGATCTGGGAAGAAGCGGAATCGGCCATTGAACGAGCTTGGAGCCGCCGGAAAAGGAGGGAGGAGAGAGTGTGAGGGTTTTGGGTAGGCCGAAAGCTGTGGAGCTGTTGAAGAAGATTCTTGAAGCAGAATACGCTCCTATCATTGTGGCCACTTGATGATATACTCCCTTCCGTCAGTGTCCCAGAAAATAGTTCGAGTATACATAATTTCTATCTAGGCCCATTTCCTCTAGGGCCCCTTGGGCGAGATTTAAACCCATTCTAAGAAACAACATTTTGTTATTTCCTCAGACACCCCTCCGCCTGCTTGGGCGACCGCCCATCCACATAGGGCGATCGCCCAAGCTCAATTTTTTTTTTTTTTTTTTTTTTTCAAGCTCAAAAACTGAAAATTATTATTAAGTCTTATATGAGACTTATTAAAAAGTCTTATAAGAAACGTATAAGACTTTAAAAAATTCTTATAAGTTAAAAAGAGTCTTTTTATAAGACTTTTTGTATAAGTCTTTTAAAAAAGTCTTATAAGTTACTTATAAGACTTCTTAAAAAAGTCTTATAAGTAACTTATAAGACTTTTTGTATAAGATTTTTAAAAAAGTCTTATAAGTTACTCTTATATTTAATAAGTCTTATATAAAACTTTTTAAAAAAGTCTTATAAGTTACTTATAAGACTTTTTTAAGAAGTCTTATAAGTAACTTATAAGACTTTTTAAGTCTTATATATGTTATAAGACTTATTAAATATAAGACTTTTTAAAAAGTCTTATAAATTACTAGGCGAGTTTTATAAGACTTTTTGTACAAGTCTTTTAAAAAAGTCTTATTTAAGTTATAAATAAGTCTTATATGTTACATATAAGACTTTTTTAAAAAGTCTTATACGTTTCTTATAAGACTTTTTAATAAGTCTCATATAAGACTTAATAATAATTTTCAGTTTTTGAGCTTGGGAAAAAAAAAAAATTTGAGCTTGAAAAAAAAAAAAAAAAAAATTGAGCTTGGGCGATCGCCCTATGTGGATGGGCGGTCGCCCAAAGGAGGCGGAGGGGTGTCTGAGGAATTTACAAAAAACTTTTCTTTATGGGGAATATAATTTGGTTTCGGAGGGCCTTAGGGGAACTAATCCTTCTATCTATTACTATCACGCTAGTACTACCGAGCCCGTGCCCGTGCCCGTGCCCGTGCCAATGGCATAGGAACAATATACTTCCTCCGCTCATTAGAATTCATACAGTTATAGTTATTGTATACGCGTGAATTAAGGAAAAAAATAATGATATAAATATTGTGAGTGTAAAAATAAAATAGGAGAGAGAATGAGTAGAGGAAATAGTAAATTATAATGGTGTTGTGAGTATTAAAATAATGTAGGAGAGAGAATGAGTGGAGGAAATAGTGATAAAAACTTTCCATTTTAGAAAGTGTGTGATTTGTAGTGAGACGCCCAAAAAGAAAAGTGTGTGATTTGTAATGGGACGGAGGGAGTACATGTTTGATCAAGTAAAAAGAATATAGAGAAAAACAACATTAAAATCTCTCAAATGTCTTGAATTGATCAAAATGTAAAAGCAAAAAATAAAACACTATAATATAAGATAATATTCACGACAAATTTATTACAATTCTATTGAACACAAAAGGGAATTTAGCCCATATGATTACATGTCATGCAAAAGTGAAGAATCACAATTCAAGTGTAAAACGTCAAAGAAGCAAATTGATACGAGAAATGGGTCATATAGAAACTTAAGTATGAACATTCAATATGCATTGTAAAATTGGCGGACCAAAACCCAAAATGTAAGGTAAAAACATGAAATTATTGCATTAAAGTAACGCTAAAATCTATTGCGCCAAACTACAAATCTAATTAAACAATTTGTTACTGTTCACATGACACTTGAACCACTTATAGTAATCTACTCTCATGGTAAAGAAGGTCGTAAGTGGACAATTATCCAAATTGAAATCCAGCACGACAAGTGGTCAGTAAGCTATTCCTCCCCATCGGCAAGATGGCTGTCACATAATATCATATTTATTCAACAGTAATTAATTAAAACAAAATTTAGAAAATCATTTAGAGCATTTCTAAGAATAAAAAAGAATGAACCAATCAAAAAACAAAATCTTTAGATTTGAAAAATAAATAGGAATTCTTCCATGACTCAATTGTTTCGAATGAAATCAATCATAAATTATTAAGAGAATAAAAAATATAGAAAAAACATCAATTATTTGCTTGAAAGTAATAAACTAATTTGTTGTTTCCTCTTCGACGACATGATCGGATATTAAAGTTTCAGCTTCAACTCTTCTAGCACATTCTTTTTGCACTTGTAAAAAAAAAAGATATCAACTACATTTATTTTACTATAAATGATGCATTATATTCGATTATATATATATATAATAAACATACCGCTTTCGCGACAAAAATTGGGTCATCCCAGATATCGTCATAAGTCAAGGAGGTGGAGAAAATTGTGAAGAATCAATCGAATGTTGAGTATCTTGTAAATCTTCTGTCAAACGTGTGGGAACCTATTTGAAATATGTTTTAGATTAATAAATATATAGTAACTACTTAGCATAACACTTTATATAAATATAGTAACAATTTACCATAACACTTACGTTAAAACCTTAAAGAAGAACTTATGGATAAACAATATTTGTGGTGTATGTGTCATCTTTTGAGGGCAAGAGGACCACTATCCTATTGAATGTAGTACATCGAGACAACGCAACATATAGTTGGCCATGAGTAAACACCGGCGTCCGAAGATCAATACCCACGAATTTAACTGATTGACCTTGTGATTTATTTATAGCAAGGTTCTAAAAAGCTAGGCGGATGCTAGGCGGCGGAGTCGGACCTAGCGCCTAGGCGGGGACTAGTGGGGATTAGTCGGGACTTAGGCGGGACTTAGAACTAGGCGTTGGAGAGGGGCCTAGCGCCTAGGCGGGGCCTAGGCGCCCTTAGGCGGGGTCTTTTAGAACACTGATTTATAGTCATTGCAAATGACAACCTAATTGGAAATTGTCGTCTTGTAATAGGAATAGTAAGTTCAGAAGCTTAGGGAGTAAGAGAAATTCTTGATATAAATATCAAGTTGCCTGCTTTATCTCCGGTAAGGATTTCAGCCTCAATAATATGTCGTCCACACCGAACAACCCTTAATCTTGTTCCATTACAAAGACCATCCCTTGGGGCAAGATTTCTCATTAAAATAACTGGGCAACCAACTTTCAATTGCAAGTCTAAAGGGGGAAGACCGGGAGGATTCAATGTGTTCAAATATTCTATTGGGTATCGATTTGCCACGATCAGATCGCTTGTATCATCATCCGCATATTTGTTGGCTGATAGATAACTTCTGATAGTACTGGGGAATATCTCTAATGCTTTAAGATTTATATAATTGACATCATCATTGCGTGGAGAGAATATTGTTCGATCGGTTAAGAACTGTGCAGTGGAAGTCCTCGATATATGAAATTCTGGATAAACTTCTCTTATTAGTTCATTGACGTCTTTACACTTACGAATAGTAGTCGAGAGTTCGAGTGTCTCATTTGGATTGGTTCCCACCTGTCATTGAAATTAATTTAACATTAATTATGAATGCTTATTAAAGAAAGATTTGTTTTAAATGCGTAAATATTACCTCGTTCAAAATTAAATGTTGCTTAGGTTCATTATTTCCTATTTTAATTACCAAAATTGTCCCTGTAAATATTATAAATCCAAAAATACCCCTTTCAATATTAAAAACTAATAATAAATGAAACTTAAAGATAGAGAGAGCTTGAGCCGTTTATTGAAAAAGAGAAAACGCAATGTTGTATTAAAAAAATGGTAGGCGTAGGCCGACTGAGTTAGTCTACGTCATGGATGTATATTTCTCTTTTTAATTTTTCTATTGTTTTCATATTATAAACAAAAAAAACCATTAACGCCCTTTCAACTATCTACATTTTTCATCCATAAAGATAATCTCATATAAATAAATAAATTAATTAATTAAACTTCACTCAATAAATTAGAGTAATTTTATTTACTTAATTTTTCATGGAGTTCGTACTTTGATACCTTGTTCAATGGCGGTCAAGAGCAAGATATTGGAGATTTAAATATCTCTTCGAGTATGGTTAATCGAGATTTTATGTGGAGATTTCAAAAGGATGAAGTGAAAATGGCAATGAAAAAGATGGGATTGAAGAAAGATGTAGGACCGGATGGAATACCAATTGAGGTTTGGAGATGTTTCGGGGAGAGGGGAATAGATTAGTTAACAACGCTATTTAACAAGATATGGAGAGTTAACACAATGCCATTAGAGTGACGGAAGAGTACTCTGATCCCTTTGTATAAGAACAAAGATGATGTCCAAGATTGTGCCAACTATCGGGGGATCAAACTTATGAGTCATACTATGAAACTTTGGGAAAGAGTGATTGCACAAAGGCTGAGAAAAACTGTGGATATTTCGGATAACCAATTTGGGTTTATGCCGGGAAGATCGACTATGGAGGCAATATATCTTATGAGACAAACCATGGAGAAATATCGGGATCAACAGAAAGATTTGCATATGGTTTTCATTGATCTGGAGAAGGCATATGATAAAATGCCAAGAGAGGTACTTTGGTGGGCATTAACAACGAAGGGTGTTTCAAAAAAATATATTGATATTATCAAGGACATGTATAATGAAGTTAGTACTTGTGTACAGACTAGTGTTGGGAAGACTGAAGAGTTCCCTATAGAGATTGGAGTGTATCAAGGTTCCACACTTAGCCCCTTTCTTTTTGGTTTGATAATGGAGGAATTGGCGAGGTCAGTCCAAGATGATATACCAAGGTGTATGTTGTTCGCAGATGATATTGTGCTGATTGATGAGACAAGAGAGGGTGTTGAAAGTAAATTGGAGTTGTGGAGACACACTTTGGAATCTCGAGGTTTTAGACTGAGCAAAAGCAAGACTGAATATTTGGAGTATAAGTTTAGCAGAGTTGAACGTAAGGAGGCAGGGGTGGTCACATTTAATGGAAATATTGTCCAAGCTTCTGAGTTTTTTCGCTATCTTGAATCCATTATTCAAAAGGATGGAGAGTTAGATGGAGATGTGGCTCATAGGATTAAAGGAGGTTGGTTGAAGTGGAAGAGTGCCACAGGGTTTCTATGTGATCGCGAAATGCCCCATAGATTAAAGGTAAAATTCTACCGCACGGCAATTAGGCCGACACTGCTTTACGGCACCGAATGTTGGGCCGTGAAACAGTGTCACGTGCATAAGATGAATGTGGCGGAGATGCGTATGCTGCGATGGATGTGCGGTCATATAACAAATTATCGATTGGGGAATGAGGTGATAAAAGGTAAAGTAGGAGTTGCGCCCATTGCGGATAAAATGAGGGTAAATCGTCTAAGGTGGTATGGACATGTGAGAAGGAGATCGAGTGATGCACCGATTAGGAGGCCGAAATAGTAGAGGAATGATAAAATGGCGAGGTGTAGGGGAAGACACAAACAAACTTGGATTAGAGTGATTGAAAATGATATGAGTTTACTTGGAGTTGATGAAAATATGGTGTTGAAGAGACCGGAGTGGAGTGCAAAAATTCATGTGGGGGGTTGATTTTATTTTATTTATTTATTTTGATTTTTTTTTCTTTTCTCCAACAACATTTTTACACGATGACATATGAAGATTCATGTTAGCCAACCCCAAATTATTTTGGGACTAAGGCTTTGTTGTTGTTGTTGTTGTTGTTGTTGTAATTTCACATGGATAATCTTATATAAATAAATAAATCAAACTTCACTTAATAAAGTTTTAAAAGTTGTTATAAGAATTTTAATAATGTATTAATAATAAGTTTTAAAATTACATTTGGACGATTTTTAATAACTTGATTAAAAATTAATTGAATAAACCACTAAAAAATTAAATAAAAATTATATAGTGAGAATATTACTCTCTTCGTTTGAAAGATACTCATTTTATTTTTAACCATCGAAATAAAATTTTAAGAAAATTATTAAATCACTTAGTGATTTAATAATTACAATTTTTAAATTTTTACTAGAATAACTATATTGAAAAGAATATATCAATGTCCACTTATATTAATCATCTAAAAATTAAATAGAAGTATATGTCCAAAATAGCGTAAAAAATATATTGAGCCTATTTTTATTTTTTTGAATAACGCTTGTTATTATTTTTAATAAAAATGAACAAAATACAAGGATTATTGTACTTATTTATTCATTTTTTAATAGACGATTTCATTTTTAACTCAAATATATTTTTCTATTTTTCTTTGATTATTCACTTTCCCATGATAATTATTGTACTTATTTATTCATTTTTAATAGACGATTGCATGCATTTTAACTAAAAAAAATCTGTCAAATTGTGGAGTATTAAGAAACCACTAATTTTAACAATATAATTAAATCAATAAACTAGTAAATTAAAGAGTCGTAGTACCTGCTACTCTATGAAGTTGTCTATAGTTAAGTTGCAAATCAATAATCCTTTTGTCACACCTTAAATTGCAAGAAAAATATTACTAAATAAAGGGTGAAATGATTTTGTCACTTTTCCCTCCAAAACTATCACATAGATATAATGTTTCCCAGGTTCATTATCTCTCGTTACAATTACCAAAATTGTCCCTGTAAATAGTATAAACCCAAAAATACCCCTGTCAATATTAAAAATTAATAATAAATGAAACATAGAGAGGGAGAGAGCTTGAGACATTTCTAGAAAAAGTAAAAAGGCAATGATGTATGAAAAGAAAATGGTAGGCGTAGGCCGACTGGGTTAGTTACGTCATGAATGTATATTTTTCTCTTTAATTTTTCTATTGTTTTCATATTATAAACAAAAAAAGTCATTTGTAAGTACCCAAATCTGGCTCATGCCTTCCGGTTAAATTTTCCGGCAATTCCGGTAAATTTCCCGATAATTCCCCAGACTTTCCTGGAGTTTCGGAACAATTTCGGAACTGTTCCAAATCATATAAGGGCTGAAGGGAATGTTTTCCAATTAAGAAACACGTTTTTCTTAATTTGGGAAAAGTTCTAGAATTGCCACCTTGCATGATTCTAGAAACATGCTGAGTCACAAGGGATAATGCCGCACGGCTGCATTAGCCAAGGATCTCTGGCTGCACGGCTTCATTTGCCTTATCCAGACTGCCTATAAATAGAGCCATCCTCTACCCATTTTAAAGACGAAAAAACACACACCACACTCCATATTCAGACTCAAAAATACTCCTAAATACTGCTGGGAATCCCATGGGTTGAAGAAGCAAGCCAAGAAGCCACCTCCCTCCTCCTTGAAGATCCCAAGATTGGTCCTTCCACCTAGCTCAACCCAAAGAAGAATAGGCCACCATTGGTAACCTCTCACTCCCTAACCTTGCATTTTAATATGCTCTATATGAATTAGATTGCTCATTGCATTCATATATTGTTATTATCTTTGCTTAGGACTTGGTAGTTTTCATTAAAGATCATATCTTTATCATACCCCCTTTCCCCCTTTTGCATCCTTTGCATGAATTAGGCATCATTTGTCATCAAAAATGTAATCTTTATACTCAAAGGTGCATCCTTTGCACCTAAGAATCCCCTTTACATAAAAATGTCATCTTTATGCATCATTTGCTCATAAAAATGCAATCTTTATATCAAAAATGCATCCTTTGCACATAAAATCCATTTTCATGCATCCTTTGCATTAAAGGTCATTCCTTCATCATAAAAATGCATCTTTTGCTTTCAAAATGCAATCTTTATGCATCCTTTGCATACTAAGCCCTAATTTCCTCATAAAAAAATGCATCATTTGCATAAAAATCATGTCTTTACATCAAAATGCATCCTTTGCAAATCAAATGCATCCTTTGCAACCCAAAAATGTCATTTTTTCACTAAAAATGTCATTTTTACATGCATTCCCCCATGTCCCCATTAGCAACCTTGGAACAGACCGGTGTAAAGATCCTATCTTTACATCGTTTCTTCCATTAAAAGTTCTATAATCTCTTTAGAAAGGGACAACCTTGAACCCTATATCTCCAATTATCACTTAAGACGAGCATGAAGCATTCATATAAGCTCGATCGTCTTAAGGTGTAGGATTGATGGGATAAGGACATTCCTTCCTAAAGAACCTCATTTTTGGGCTATAAAAGAGAGTCCTTCTCTTGATCACGCAAGTCCCGAGGTTAAAAAGCGATGATCACAAGTCCAAGATGAGGACGGGATCAAAATCCCGAATACATAAAATCCAAGAAATCCCGAGCGACAACCAATAAATGGTTTGTACGTCCGGAAGACAACTTGGGACATTCCCTCCCCTTTCATTCAAACACATGCACACAAGAAAGCATGCAAGCAAGCAAAATAAACGGAATCTAGGGAGACTTGCTACGGCAAGGCACCTTGGGTGAAAAACGATCCGTTCTTCCCAAGGGGTAACTTAACCTCCGAACCCATAAAACCTTTTTTTTTAAAGTTTTGAGGAAATCAAAATGGCGTGGCGACTCCGTTTTTCAAATTAAACCGGATGTCTTCAAACTCGCGTGAATTCACAAAATTTGGGCACACATTCACAGTTTGGCGACTCCGCTGGGAAATCCCAAAGGAGAAAAGCTTTCATTTTCAAAATAAACGATACTTGGTATATAGGTGGAAACCACTTAACCTTCCTGTATCGCTCCCTAACCCGGGGCTTGGGATAAACGGTGGTTTAATAATCCCACGTACTGGTATCAATTTACAAAAAAAAAAAAAAAAGCTTTTCCCTTTGAGCGGGTTAGACTCCCATCGCGGATTTCGTCTATTTTGCTTGCTTTCTTTGCCTTGCATTGCATCATTTGCATCTTGGGATCTGTGCATACTTTGAACGGGAAACAACCCGAAAAATAGCAAAGGAGTGGAACCTGAAAAATTGATCCATGCGCCGTACGGCTCAATCCTCCTTGGATTCTCGACCGGACGGCCTCGGTGGCAATTCCACCGGGAAAAATTGAGGTTAATCTGCGCCCCTAGCAGCTTGGGGCTATTCAGTTCCAAGACTGACTGGGGCTCCCAGAAAATTTACGTGCTTAACTGTTGCATTCTCCCCCGTCCCAAAAATCATTCCTTTAAAACACATTTATGAAAATCTCTGTTTTAACTAAAAAAAGGAACATTTTTAGGAGACCGCACACTACGCGCACCTTATATATCCTGTACACTTTGCACGCACGTCCCTTTAAACCCGGGGTGGTTGTTCACCGATCACGGAAAGCCTTACGATGCTCCCGGGCGCGCACGGAATCACCCCAAACTCCCCATGGCAGCAAGTGTCGACCAATGCACAGTCCGTGTCACACGTTTCAAAAAACCGTGACTTTTGGTTGGTTTTTGGTCTAGTCCGTGTCATATAGCCCAGTTGCATATCCCCGTAAAGGTCAAGCCTTAGCTCATAACGGAAGTCAAGGTCTCTCGCTGATGAGTGGATTTGATACATATCTTTTGCCTATGTTTCCGGATGCTTTACAATGATTTTTGATGTATTTAGTTTAGTTTTGATGTATTTGAGTGACATTTTGTTATGTGAGGTTGTGTGAGAAAACAATGATCTTTGAGGGTATTTTTGGCTTTTTATTTGTAATTGGTTGTGAAATCTTGTGGAGCGTGCAAGTTACTTGTCAGTGGAAAAAGGGCAGCAAATTGGTCGAGGTTCGAGCTCGGGGTCAAGCACGGTCAAGGGACGAAGGCCAGGTCAAAGCTGAGTCAAAATGGGGCAATTCTGCATTTGGCACGAGTGAAGCACGACTGAAGAAGGCCAGAGCACGACTTGGGAACGAATGGAGTCAAGCCAATTCCAACTAGCTACTCAGAACGAGTGGGCACCAGTGGCACGACTCGTTCTCACGAGTGGGATTCATGTACAACTACAGCAAAGCTACTCAGAACGAGTGGAGGGGTCTGGCACGAGTCGTTCTCACGACTTGGATTGAAGGGCACGACTCGTGCTAATTAGCACGACTCGTGCCAGTACGCGTTTAGTGACGTCAGCACGGATTTTTGAGCAGATTTTCATGGATTTGGTTCTTTTGTTTTCCTAATTAGAGTAGGACTGCATTGAGGAGTATATATACTCCCTTTATTATTATTATGGGGGACCTTTGTCTTATTTTTCTTGCTTAGGTTTTCAAGGATTGAAAGAGTTTATTTTCAAGGTTTTTGCAAAGATTTCAGGTTTGATGTTTTGTTGCTATTCATATTTTGTGATGTCAATCCGGAATATGAGTAGCTAATTTCTTTGTAGTTCACGGATTGGTGTAGCGCGTATTTGATCTTTATGCTAAATACTTAATTTTCAGTTAATTGTGGAGTTAGTTCATCCTAGTATTCGTAATTTATATTTGGTACAAGTCCTGCACTTGCGTGGGGAATTGTGCATGAACACTATTAGGATGATTAGACTCGATTGATGATCTTGCGTGAATCTATTGAGTCTAGGTTTCATTAATTCTTTTGTGCTTAATGAATTGAGTTGTGGTCAATTTGATCTTGCGTGATAATTGATAATTGCTCAGTAATAGAATTGCAATCCGGCAATCTAACCGTCCCAATTCTTACAAAAGCGAAGAAGCCCTAAAACCCAATTAATATTTTATCATTAAAAAAAAAGCATAAAGGGATAATATGTGGTGAACCCAATCCGTGGACTAGTTGTTAAATCCTTGAATTTCTTCTGCGAGCTTGCTTATTTGTTACTTTAGTTGTTTAATTGTCTTGTTTTTCTTTCATCTTTAGTTTCTAATAAACCAAATCAAAAACCCCATTTTGTTACTTTTAGCATTAATTAAATTTACTTGTTAAAACACACGAGTCTCTGTGGTTCGACCCTTACTATTGTACATTGCTACTTCGGTAACTTGTGCACTTGCAAGGTTTTTATTACACAGTGGAATTTTCTCCATCAAGTTTTTGGCGCCGTTGCCGGGGACTTGTTGTGATTTTTAACAAGTTTATTTAATCGGTGCATGTTTGGTCGCCGGTTATTGGATCCTAATTTGGTTCCTTTGAACGACGATATAGACAGAATTGAGAGAGGCATTCCCTCTACTCAAGTGAGCGAGACTGATTCTGAAACTTCGGTCACCGAGACAGAGGTAACTTTGAGTGAATTAGAAACTTCTTCCACCGAGGGAGAAGAATTTGAAATTGATATGGCTTTGCAAGCGCCCACCATGGATGCCTTCTCTAGGCCGCGGGTGGACACATCTGTGTCATGCATTGTGTTGAATGATGCAACAAAAAGTTATGAGGTAAAAGGCCATCTGTTTAACATGATTCCTCAGTTTCATGGCCTCGCCTCTGAAGATTCTTTGAATTTCTTGAGGGAATATATGATGATTGTGTCTAGTTTTCCATTGAGAGACGGTGTGACTGATGAGCACTTAAGACTAAAATGTTTTCCCTTTGCTTTGAGGGATAATGCTAAGAAGTGGCTCATGTTGCTCCCACCTAGGAGCATTAATACTTGGGATGAATTGCATGATATATTTTTGAGAAAATACTTCCCACATGCTACGTTAGCCACCTTTAGACAGAAAATCATTGGGTTCACACAGGACTTTTTTGAGGCATTTCATGAAGCATGGGACAGATTTAAAATGCTTTTGGTGCAATGTCCCCACCATAATTTTCCTTTGCCTTTATTGCATCAAACTTTCTATGGGGGGGTTGACACAAGCCGATCAGGCTATGGTTGATAATGCAGCCGGAGGCTCTTTAGGAGCCAAAACTGCGGAAGAGACCCAAGATCTTTTTGAGAGATTATCATCTAATTCGCAACAAAAGGGGTCAAGGGGTAAAACCAATGGTGTGAATGGATTAGGAATGAATGATGAGCTTGCTAAACAAATTGCACTCTTAAATCAAAGATTTGATACGTTGGCCATGAATAATACTTCCAATTTTGCTTCCAATGTGTCATCTGTTGGTAATGCCATGCATGATAGTTGTGTAACTTGTGGATCTAACACCCATTCTTATGAAGTTTGCCCCACCACTAGTCCCCATTTGTATAATCATGAGCAGGCACAGGCAATGCAAGGATATATGCAGAGGTTCCCGCAGAACAATCCATTTTCACAGACATACAATCTTGGATGGGGGAAGCATCCTAATTTTTCTTGGGGAGGTAATCAACAGCCGAATAAACCTCTCCATCCCCAACCACCACCGCAGGGGCCTTATGAAAGGAAGAAAGAGCCTTGGGAAGAGGCGATGGATCGGATGAGAGCGGAACAACTCCAAGCAAGAGCGAACGGCGAAGCAAACAACAATCAAGCTGCTGCAATGAAAAAGTTGGAGACCCAAATGGGTCAATTGGCGGAGGCATTACAGGGACGACAACCAGGTACGTTTCCTAGCCAAGGGGAGCAAACCAAGGCCATCTTCACCCTACGTGGTGGCAAACAGGTAGACAATCAGGTATAGACGTGGCCGGTTGAACAAACCGGCGGTTAGCCGGTTGAAAACCGGCGGTTTCAAACCTTCAAATCCCCAACCGGAACCGAACCGCCTAACCGGCTCAACCGGTTACGGTTTAGGCGGTTCACGATTTTAACGGTTATCCGGTTAACCTCCGGTTTGACGGTTTGGATATGCTCGGTCGAGTCTTTGGTGTTGCTCGGCCGAGCAACCCTTTTAGGGTTTAGGGTTTTGAGGGTTGCTCGGCCGAGTCTTTGGTGCTGCTCGGCCGAGCAACCCTTTTAGGGTTTAGGGGTTGAGGGTTGCTCGGCCGAGTCTTTGGTGTTGCTCGGCCGAGCATATCATTTTTCAGTTAATTTTTTAACGGTTTTTGAAAAAGTTAACTTTTATTTTTTTCAATTTTTTTTTTTGGATAGATAAGACTATTTTAAACTTAAGTTTACTACATACATTTTTTACAAAAAGGTTTATAAAAAAAGTTATGAATTTTTAAAGAAATGAAAGTTAACGGTTTTTTGAAAAAAGTTAACTTTTAATTTTTTTCAATTTTTTTTTGGATAAATAAGACTATTTTAAACTTAAGTTATCTACATACATTTTTTGAAAAAGGTTTATAAAAAAAGTTATGAATTTTGAAAGAAAGAAAACTTAACTTTTTTTAAAAGAAACAAGTATATAAAAGAAAAAAGGGACGGTACCCTTAAATTTTATTAATCAAAATAAAATTACAAAGAGGGGGACAACCAACCTTACCCTTTTATAAATAAGGGGGGACATTTAGGAGCCTTTACCTCAACCTAACTATTACAATTAATTAAAAATAAATCTAATCTAAAGTCTAAACTAATCTAATTAAAATAAAAATTAATCTAAAACATCATTCATTCATCACTACTTTTCGTGGAGTCCTCGACATCGTATTGATATCTTGGATCCAATAGATCCTCATCATAAGGCATGTCTTGTTGCCTTTTTTCCGCTCTAACCCAATCGCCAAGTAAAAGTTGATGTTCCAAGTTTTCACTTGTTAGTTGAGAACGTCTTTCATCCAAAACATTTCCACCAACGCTAAATGCCGATTCAACCGCCACCGTTGAAGCGGGAGAGGCTAATACTTCTTTAGCAACTATGGAAAGTATAGGATAAATGTCTTTCCTTCTTGACCACCATTGTAAAACATCAAATTCATTTGAATTTGGATCTTGATTTAATTCAAAGTTTGTAGTGAAATAGGTTTCTAACTCCACGGGAAGGTTTGATGATGATGAAGATGAACCTCGAGAAGGACCATATTTTTTACTATACAAATTTGCAATAAAACTATATGGATCCCCACTAGTAAAACTTGGTTGAGAAGTAGAGGAATCATATTCATGTTGTTGGCTTTGCGAAGTGTTTCCATATAAGGCATTATACTCATTAAAAAGGTTAATCAAATCATTTTTTGTGTCATTAACAATAATTGACGGAAGTTCATAAATACCGTCACCATCGGGATATAATTTCATATAATAATATGTTATAATGGACTCTAAATCATCTAATTTAACTCTAGGATCTAATAACATTGCAACCAAGAAAAGAGACGGAATAGTGTCAAAATATTTAAGCCACTTTTGTCTCATGTTAAAAATGCATTGTTTTAAAATAGGGCATTTTTTAAATTGTCAAAAATAGTAACAATTGCAATACAATGCTCTAGCACCAAAACGGAAGTTGGATAATAAACTCCCGAAAAAGCCAAAGTAGCGGTATTAAAAATCTTTAACAATTCACATAAATTAATGCATGCATTCCAATGATAAGTAAATAGAGGTTCATGATAGCTAATTGACATAAAAAATTGCGTTAGGAGATCTTTATAAGCAAAACCATCGCTTAACATTTTATAGGTGGAATTCCACCTAGTTGGAACATCGTAAGTAAAATATTTGTCCGACACATTTTTACTTCTTAAAAACTTTATCCATTTTTTTGTATTAGAATTTTTTTTTGAAATAAATTGAAAAGCTCGTCTAATTGGCTTAACATTAGTTTCTAATGCATCTAAACCATCTCTAACACATAAATTAATTATATGACATAAACATCTAATATGAAAAAACTTACCCCCAAGTGAGGGTTGACAAACGGTAATTAAATCGGGCAAACTAGCCGTATTAGCACTTGCGTTGTCAAATGAAATAGTAAATATTTTATTTAAAATACCATATTCAAGAAAAATCTCAAGCAATTTCGCACAAATATTTTCCGCGGAATGCGGTGGCTCAAAATCTTTGTAAGCAATTAATCTTTTTTGAATTTTCCATGAATTATCTATCCAATAACAAGTAACGCCCAAATAAGTATTTCTTTGCCAATGATCACTCCAACCATCGACACAAATTGAAACTTTATTTTCTAATTTTGATAAAACACCAATTAAATCTTTTTTATATCTTTCAACCACTCTAGTAATATCACGTACGAGATTCGTACGTGGTACTCTCGTGGCGGCGGGGTTCAAAGAAAGGCGAGCAAAATTTTCATAAAAATCACAATCCGCAAAATTAAAAGGAAGACCTTTAACGCAAATAAATTTGGCTAGTTCATCCCTATAAACCCACTTGTCAAATTTAAAAAGGACGGAAGAAGGGGAAGACGAACCTTGTGCACCCGAACCCGAACTACGTTGAAATTGTAATTGAGTTTGCGAAGCGGAAATGCCAAGTTTCTCGGGATGTTTTGCCGCCAAATGCCCGTTGAGCGTCCCATGCCCTCCACCTTTTTTCCATGCGTAAGTCGCATTACAATAGTTGCAACATGCTCGAAAATTATAATCATCCTCGGCAGTAATTTTTCTTTTGCTGAAATGGATGGCGAAGGTATCGGATTGTGGCTCTCTTTCTTGTCGTTGTCCCCGAGGACCCCGACCCCGACCACCTCCCCTAGCTCTACTTTGCCCCTACCACTCCTAGCATTACCACTTTCAATTTCAACTTGTTCTTCTTCCTCATTTTGTTGAATATTTGGATTTTGATGATCAAAATCATCGTTGGGGGAGGAAGAATCAACAACGGACTTGCCTAAATTGCTTCTTCTTTGATTTGCAGCCATTTGTATAAGAGAAAATGAAGTTTGAAAACAAAACTGAGCTTAAAAATGGATGAAAATGGAGAAAAGCACTAATTTCGTTAAAAAACTAACTGAAAATGGAACAATATTTAACTGAAAATTGGATGAGGGTGAGAGTATATGTGAATATTTGAGAGTAGAAGAGAAAGAGTAGAGAGAAATAAGGTGGAAATAAAATGGGAGGAGGAGGGTGATATTTATAGTTAGTAAATTAGGCAAAAAAACATTTTTTTTTTAATTTTTGAGTCTTTGAGTCAAAGTTAACGGCTAGTTTTTAAAAATAACGGCTAGTTTTTGAAAAAGTAGCCGTTGGAACATGTTCTGGCGTTATGCTCGGCCGAGCACCTCATATGACTCGGCCGAGCAGAACCTTCAGTTTGTTAATAACAAACTGGAAGGTTCTGCTCGGCCGAGCAACTCATATGACTCGGCCGAGCAAGTCAAAAATCGGCGGTTAACCGGCGGTTGACCGGTTTTTCAAAAATCTCAACCTTAACCGAACCGGCCAATAACCGGTTACGGTTAGCCGGTTCCGGTTAACCTCCGTTGACCGGTTTTGACCGGTTTTCAACCTCCCGATTGACCGATTCGGTTTATAAAATGGACATGTCTAATCAGGTAGCTTCTCCTTCTTCTCCTCCTCCTACATCCCCTCTTGTTGATTCCCCTGTTGTGGAAAACCCGAATGTGGAAAATATTGTTGTTGAGGATGTTGTGTCTGAGGGTGAGGGTACTAATGGATTGGAATAAAATGTGAATGTAGAAAAGTCCAACCCCAAGCCATATGTGCCCCCTGTTCCTTTCCCGGGCAGATTCTTGAGGAACAAGCTTGATCACCAAATGAAAGAATTGATTGACATGTTTTCAAAAGTTAACATAAATTTGCCTTTGTTAAATGTGATCAAGAATGTTCCTGCGTATGCCAAATTCTTCAAGGAAATTAATTCCAAGAAAATTCAGTATGGGAAAGATGAGAAATTGTTTTTGGGTGAGAATGCGAGCGCTGTAGTAAAACATAGTCTTCCACCGAAAATGAAAGACCCCGGGAGTTTTCTAATTTCCATCACTTTGGGGGATTCTCACACGGTGAGAGCTATGCTTGATCTTGGGGCAAGCATTAATCTGTTGCCATATTACATGTATCTTGAGTTGGGTTTCCCGAGCTAAAACCCACTATGATGGCCCTAAAACTTGCTGATAGGTCCATTAAAAGACCATTGGGCATCGTAGAGGATGTTTTAGTTCAGGTTGGGTCATTGATTATTCCAGTTGATTTTGTGGTTTTAGAGATGCCTCGCGGTGAGGGTAGTCGCCGTGATTCACCCATATTGCTTGGGAGACCATTCATGGCAACGACCAACACCGTGATCAATGTTGGTAATGGTACTCTATCTATGACCGTCGCAAATGAAAAGATTGAAATAAATGTTTTTGAAGTAATGAAAAATGTGGTGGGTCATGATGAGTCTTGCATGTTTGTTGATGAGTTTGATGAGGTTGATGATTGTGTGCGTGAGATTGCATGGCATGAGAGGGATTGTGAGGAGTTAGAGTCATTAATTTCAATGGGCGGTGAGAAAACTAGGGATAATGCGGATGCTCAACTGATGGCTGTGGATAAGGCCGACGAGCACCATCCTAGTGATGGCCCGTTTCACCTCCTAGGCCACTTCAATGAGAAGTTGGCGCCTTCTATTGTGATTCCCCCAGTCCTTGAGTTGAAAGTTCTCCCGTCAAATTTAAAATATGCATTTTTAGGAGAGGGAGAGACTTTACCTGTCATAATTGCATCTGATTTGTCCACTGACCAAGAGGCCTAATTGATTGCTGTTTTGTGTGAATATAAAGAGGCCATTGGGTGGACATTGAAAGACATTAAGGGAATTAGTCCCACAATGTGCATGCACAGAATTCATCTCTTGGATGGTGCTAAACCGTCTAGGGAGAGACAACGGAGACTGAATCCTCACATGGAGGAAGCCGTGAAAAAAGAGGTCCTGAAATTGCTAGATGCGGGTATTATTTACCCAGTGGCTGAGAGTGAGTGGGTAAGCCCGGTACAAGTTGTACCAAAAAGATCGGGCATCACTGTAGTTCAGAACGAAAAAGGTGAGGATGTGCCCATGAGAGAAGTGACCGGTCTTAGGATGTGTATTGACTTGAGAAAACTAAATGTCGCGACCAAGAAAGATCACTTTCCTTTGCCTTTTATTGATCAGATGTTAGAAAGATTGGCCGGTCACTCTTACTATTATTTTCTTGATGGCTTTTCGGGGTATAATCAAATTGCCATAGCCCCCGAAGATCAGTCCAAAACCACCTTCACATGTCCATTCGGCACTTATGCATTTAGGAGGATGCCCTTCGGGCTTTGCAATGCACCTGCGACATTTCAAAGGTGTATGACCTCCATCTTTTCGGATATGATTGAAAGGTGTGTTGAGGTTTTCATGGATGATTTTTCTGTTGTAGGAGATAGTTTTGATGATTGCTTAAAGAACTTGAAATCTGTTTTGAAAAGATGTTGTGAAACCAACCTGACGTTAAGTTGGGAAAAGTGCCATTTTCTTGTAAAGCATGGAATTGTGTTGGGTCACATTGTGTCAAGTAAGGGGATTGAGGTTGATAGGGCTAAAATTGATGTGATTGCAAAATTACCTCCCCCAAATTCGGTCAAGGGTGTGCTAAGTTTCCTAGGGCATGCGGGTTTCTATAGGCGATTCATAAAAGACTTTTCAAAAATTTGTAAGCCTTTATGTAATCTGCTTGCCAAGGATACGGAGTTTATTTTTGACCAAGAGTGTGTTGATGCTTTCAATTTGCTTAAGAAAAAGTTGACATGTGCCCCCATTCTTTCTAGTCCCAATTGGTCTCACCCTTTTGAGATCATGTGTGATGCCTCGGACTTTGCTATTGGGGCTGTTTTGGGACAAAGGGTAGACAAATTGCCTTCCGTGATTCATTATGCTAGTAAAACACTTAATGATGCACAACTGAATTATACCACAACTGAAAAAGAATTTCTAGCTGTTGTGTTTGCATTGGAAAAGTTTTGTTCTTACTTGCTAGGGTCAAAGGTGATAATTTATTCCGACCATGCTGCATTGAAACATTTGTTGAATAAAAATGATGCTAAACCTCGTTTGTTGAGGTGGATGTTATTGTTACAAGAATTTGATGTTGAGATCCGAGACAAAAAGGGGAGTGAGAATGTGGTAGCGGATCATTTATCGAGGCTTGAGGACTATTCGTATCTTAATATCGAGGAGAGTGTGATTCCGGTTAATGAAAATTTTTCGGATGAACAACTTCTTGCCATACATGTCCAAGAGCCTTGGTATGCTGATTTCGTTAATTACTTGGTGTCTAATATGTTCCCACCACAATTCACTTATGACCAAAAACGCAAGTTTAAGTCAGATGTGAAACATTATATTTGGGATGATCCTTATCTATGGAAAATTTGCCCGGACAAAATTGTTAGGAGATGTGTTCCGGACCATGAGCAGAGTAGTGTGTTGAGATTTTGTCATGAACTCCAATGTGGGGGTCATTTTAGTGGCCAAAAGACCGCTAGAAAAGTGCTGCAATCTGGTCTTTATTGGCCTACTCTGTTCAAAGATGCTCAAGAGTTTTGCCTTAGGTGTGATAGGTGTCAACGGACCGGGAATATAGGGAAGAGAGATGAGATGCCCTTACAACGTAATCTTATTGTTGATATATTTGATGTGTGGGGCATTGATTTTATGGGCCCCTTTCCCCCTTCCCACGGTTATTTGTACATACTTGTTGCTGTTGATTATGTTTCAAAGTGGGTGGAGGCAATTGCCACCCGAACTAATGATGCTAATGTCGTTTGCAAGTTTGTTTGTGAGAATATTTTCAGCAGGTATGGCATGCCACGAGCAATTATCAGTGATCAAGGGACCCACTTCACCAACAAAAGGTTCAATGCAGTTTTGAAAAAGTATGGGGTGGTGCATAAGCTTGCTACAGCATATCATCCCCAAACTTCGGGACAAGTGGAGGTGAGCAATCGGCAAATAAAGGGTGTTCTTGAGAAAACAGTGCGACCCAACAGAAAAGATTGGGCATTAAAGTTGGGGGATGCATTGTGGGCATACAGAACGGCATACAAAACGCCCATTGGAATGAGTCCGTACAGGATAGTGTATGGGAAAGAATGTCACCTCCCGGTGGAGTTGGAACACAAGTCGTATTGGGCTGTGAGGGAATTGAACATGGATTTGAATGCGGGAGAAAAGAGATTGCTTGCACTTGATGAGATTGAGGAGCTCCGACAAGATAGTTATGAGAGCGCAAAATTGTATAAAGAGAGGACCAAACGGTACCACGACAAAAATTTGAAGCCCAAGTTTATAAGACCGGGTATGAAAGTCCTTCTCTTCAACTCTCGGTTGAAGCTCTTTCCAGGTAAGTTGAGTTCTAGGTGGTCGGGCCCTTATGATGTGGTGCGTGTGTATCCGCATGGAGCAGTTGAACTCAAGAATCCAAAGGATGGGAATGTGTTTAAAGTCAATGGTCATCGAGTGAAACCATATTACGAAGGGGTGTCAATTTTGGAAGACATCAATGAGATTGACGTGATTGAGTTGGTGGATCCGGAGGAGGACACCTAGTTCCGTTGAGGCATAATGTCGAGCTTAACGACTGTAACCAAAGCCCTGATTGGGAGGCAACCCAATGGAGGTAACATTTACTGTTTTCCGTATTTTCGTTTTAGTCTCTTCATCGTTGCATTTGGATTGTGTTGTGTCTTTCTTGGTCTATGCCATGAGGACATAGCATGATTTAAGTGTGGGGGTGGTGAATTTTATATAAAAAAAAAGGGTCTTTCGCTTTTATTTGTCTTTTATTTCGTAAACGTGTCGAACTACGGTGACCTGAGCCTATTCTTGTGGGTAGTCCGCCCACATTAATGGGGACGTAGGTAACGAAAGTGCGGTCAAAATGTGTGTCAATGTTGGCATACAAATGGTCTAGCCAAAGACATTAAAAAAGGGCGGCTCACCGGGAGACAACTCGGATTTGTATTTGTATTTTTTTTCATTAAACTGGTGCTACTGAAAGGTATTTCTTTTGTTTATTGATGTGCAGGAAAACGTGCGTGGAGGAGCCAAAGCCAAAGTCCTGGGCCTATAAAAAAAAAAAATTATTAAAAAAAAAAAAAAAGTGAAAAATTGAAAAATTGGCCCAGGCAGAGCACGACTCGTGCTCCTGAGCACGAATGGGAGCACGAGTGGGAACGAGTGCCTCATTTGATCAGAACGATTTGGAAGGTTGGGCACGAGTCGTGAGAACGACTGGACAAGGGAGAACGACTCGTGCTAAATGGCACGACTCGTGCCAAATTCAAAAATTCAACTGTCAATTTCCAAAGCCCTTTCAAGTCGTGCCCTATTCCCCTTTTTCCCATATCACCGCCGCCCCCCCTTTCTCTCTCTACCCTAATTTCAAAATTCCTCCTCTCCCTCTCTAAAAATTCCCTACCCAAATCCGAAATTCTCCATTCCTAACCCACAAAAATCCCTTTCCCACCATATTTGGCCTACCCTAAACTGAAAATCATCCCCAAAATCCAACCTTTTGAGTGATTTCTTGAAGAAATTTGTTGAAGTTGAAGAAGTGGCGGGTTTTGTCGATTGCTTGGAGTGGAGTGCAAATTGAAGCAAAATTCTTTGGAGGTTGGTGTGGCATTGATCTTCTCCATTTTTTCCGACCTTCTTCTCAAGTTCCGGCGAATTTTCCGGCCAAACTCCGGCCAATTTTTTCCGGCGACCTAAACTGTTTGAAGGTAATATCTGTTTTTACTCCCTTTTCGAACTTTAAGTTGTGTGGTTGGTGAGTGGTGTACTTGGTGGAAGGAACATTGTTGTTTGGTGGAGTAGTATTATTGTGTGGAAAATTGTTGTTGTTGATTGTATTGATTGATAATGGGGAGAACAAAAGATAAGGGTAAAGCAGTTGATGCTCAGCCTAGAAAGAAAAGAAATATTGTTATTGAGGAGCCCCCTCGAGTGCCCGACGATTTCATGGGCTTAACTAAATTAACGGACTCTCAAAAGAATAAATGGAGAAACTTGGCAAATGGAAGGGTTGTTCAAGTGACTAGATTTTTATGCGTGGAAACATTGCGGAAGTTGGGTCTGTATGAGTTGGTTGCGGGTTTGTTGAATAACATTGGATTGGGTGGATTTCTAGGCAAGAGCGCGGGGGTATACAAGAGGGTGACACTTGAATTTTTGGCAACCTTGGAAAGGAGGGAGGAAAATGGAGTATGGAGTGTGCGTTTTAATATAAATGATATCCCGAGGATTTTGTCGTATGCTGCAGCTAGAGAGTATTTGGGCGTGAGTGAGCCCAGAGGAGAGTGGTCTGAGAGGGATAGGACTGTGGAGACGTTCTTCTTTGAGCTGACAGGCAAGTATATACAAAAGCCTTACGTGGTGATGAAGACCCTTTCCCACCCGGCGTGGAAATTGCTTTATAGAGGGTTATCGATGACGTTTTATGCGAACGGGGAGCCGGCTCAGATGAACGCCTTGCAGTTCGCGACTATGGAGTGTGCTTTGTCTTCCAATACTGTGATTCCGGATTGGGTTGACCTATTTTTCAGGCGATGTGAAGCTTTGGGAGTCAATGGGAATGGAAACATCCCGGTGGATGGCATGGTGACATTATTGGTGGAAAATTTTGTTCGTAATCACCCGCGATCGGTAGGCAATGCGGAGGGGCCTCTATTTTATGATCGGTTCTTTCTATACCGATATGACACTTTCGAGCGGATCTCTGGGCAGAATGAGGCATTGACTTTTACTTATGGTGGTGATAGGAGCTTTAGGTGTGCTCCGGGAGTGGTATTTCCTGCGGGCCCATATGCACGGGATTGGAGGATGCCATTTGTTGCCGACATGACATTGAGAGATTTGAGGAGAGATATGGGTGAGAGAGTGAGTGATGATGAAGAAGAGCAGCAGCAAGAGCAGCAGGGTGATGAGCAGCAGGGTGGTGAGGACCATCAGATGAGAGAGCAGTTTCAGGCTGGGACTAGTGGAGGCTTTGCAGGCCATGGGCAGGATCAGTCGAGGATGGCAGGAGCCTTTGATTATTGGGGTGATATGAGAGCATATTTGGATGCTCAATACCAGAGAGATGCAGAGGAGCGAGAGAGGAGATATAGAGAGGAGTGTGAGGCTCGGGAGGCGCAGAACTTGATGTGGCGCACTCGATTTGATTATGTGGATAGGCGTTGGGATGCGCAGGATGACAGATTGGAGGCGTTGGAGGACAGGCTGGATACCACGAATAGAATGGTATTTCAGCAACAGCTTTGGATGCAGCAGCCTGAGCCGAGGCAGTACGAGCAAGTCCCAAATGAGCATTTTCAGGAGACGATGAGGAGAGCTAATAGGAGGAGGCAGCGACAGTTGGCCCGAGAGGCCCAGTTTCCAGATGGGGGCTTCGGCCCGAGATATTGATGGTACCTAGTCTTATACTCTTCCCTTTTACATTTAAACTGTCCTATTTTATTTGTATGCACACATTGAGGACACTGTGGAGTTTAAGTGTGGGGGGAGGGCGGTGCCTTGTATTGTATGTATATGCTTAAAAAAAAATTAAAAAAAAAAAAATAAAAATAGAGTGGCTAAGTGAAAACCCGAAAGGGCACTTAGGCAAAAGGTGAGAATTTGAGCGAAAATATCCTTATTCACCGGCGTGGAGACATAAGGGGGAGTTAGGAGTTCGGGTAGGATCATTTTTTGGAGATGGAGGTTCGTGAGTAGAGGCGGTAGGATAGAAATCCTCGTACACCTTGGAGTAATAAGGGGGGTTGGAGAATAGCACGAGGTAAGTTTTTGTTGAGCATCTCTTTTTCTTAACATTAACTTTTGATCGAGGGTGTACATTGTGTAGTGTGAGCAAGTGTGGGGGAAAGTTTAGGACATTGTAGTTTCCCCCCACTATCATTGTGAGGGCCCTAGTTTGGACGTTCATTTTATCATGGAGCTTGATGTCAAGCTAGGGCCATTGATTTTTGTTTGGGGAGTCTTATGGAGACGGAGTTTTGTACACTCCGGTATCATTTTGTTTGATTAGTATTGGTGGTTAGAGGAGGCTAGGTATCATTTTCTCCCGCACATCTGCTTTAGACCAATTTTAGATTGGAGTTAGGATATTACTCAGGGACGAGTAATGGTCTAAGTGTGGGGGAATTTGATGAGTGGATTTGATACATATCTTTTGCCTATGTTTCCGGTTTACAATGATTTTTGATGTATTTAGTTTAGTTTTGATGTATTTGAGTGACATTTTGTTATGTGAGGTTGTGTGAGAAAACAATGATCTTTGAGGGTATTTTTGGCTTTTTATTTGTAATTGGTTGTGAAATCTTGTGGAGCATGCAAGTTACTTGTCAGTGGAAAAAGGGCAGCAAATTGGTCGAGGTTCGAGCTCGGGGTCAAGCACGGTCAAGGGACGAAGGCCAGGTCAAAGCTGAGTCAAAATGGGGCAATTCTGCATTTGGCACGAGTGAAGCACGACTGAAGAAGGCCAGAGCACGACTTGGGAACGAATGGAGTCAAGCCAATTTTAACTAGCTACTCAGAACGAGTGGGCACCAGTGGCACGACTCGTTCTCACGAGTGGGGTTCATGTACAACTACAGCAAAGCTACTCAGAACGAGTGGAGGGGTCTGGCACGAGTCGTTCTCACGACTTGGATTGAAGGGCTTAGCACGACTCGTGCCAGTACGCGTTTAGTGACGTCAGCACGGATTTTTGAGCAGATTTTCATGGATTTGGTTCTTTTGTTTTCCTAATTAGAGTAGGACTGCATTGAGGAGTATATATACTCCCTTTATTATTATTATGGGGGACCTTTGTCTTATTTTTCTTGCTTAGGTTTTCAAGGATTGAAAGAGTTTATTTTCAAGGTTTTTGCAAAGATTTCAGGTTTGATTTTTGTTGCTATTCATATTTTGTGATGTCAATCCGGAATATGAGTAGCTAATTTCTTTGTAGTTCACGGATTGGTGTAGCCCGTATTTGATCTTTATGCTAAATACTTAATTTTCAGTTAATTGTGGAGTTAGTTCATCCTAGTATTCGTAATTTATATTTGGTACAAGTCCTGCACTTGCGTGGGGAATTGTGCATGAACACTATTAGGATGATTAGACTCGATTGATGACCTTGCGTGAATCTATTGAGTCTAGGTTTCATTAATTCTTTTGTGCTTAATAAATTGAGTTGTGGTCAATTTGATCTTGCGTGATAATTGATAATTGCTCAGTAATAGAATTGCAATCCGACAATCTAACCGTCCCAATTCTTACAAAAGCGAAGAAGCCCTAAAACCCAATTAATATTTTATCATTCAAAAAAAAAGCATAAAGGGATAATATGTGGTGAACCCAATCCGTGGACTAGTTGTTAAATCCTTGAATTTCTTCTGCGAGCTTGCTTATTTGTTACTTTAGTTGTTTAATTGTCTTGTTTTTCTTTCATCTTTAGTTTCTAATAAACCAAATCAAAAACCCCATTTTGTTACTTTTAGCATTAATTAAATTTACTTGTTAAAACACACGAGTCTCTGTGGTTCGACCCTTACTATTGTACATTGCTACTTCGGTAACTTGTGCACTTGCAAGGTTTTTATTACACAGTGGAATTTTCTCCATCACTCGCTCAAGCGAAACTCTGCCAAAATTCCGACAAGGAAAAATTGGTAGAACCTTTACTCCGACATTGACTTTGACCTTGACCTGCACGGAACGCGTAAGAGTCGAGACCGAGTCTTTGCCAAGAGAAGTCCAAAGATCTTTCGCTCAAGCGAAGCTCTGTCAAAATTCCGACAAGGAAAAATTGGCAAGATCTTGACCCGGCATTGACTTCGATTCTGACTACGCCCGGCGTATGCAACGAAGTTCAATGTGACACTGTGTCATCCGGCTTTTACCTCCCGACCCATGCCTAGTATCTTCTCGGACATTACCGAAAAGTCAAAACGTCATTCGCGCAAGCGAAATTCTGCCGAAATTCTATCAAGGCTGAAAGACGAGACTTTCCCGGTATTGCCTTGACTATAATTCGCATCGCTCATGCGTTAAAAGTTCCTATGACCCGCTAGACCCATTAGGAGCGTTCTTTTCTCTCGGTCGATGGGATCCGCGTGCCCTATAGGACCCTCGCCCGGGGCTGTCCACCCTGGGAGGTCGAAATACAGGTGGAATACGAGGGGCTTATAGACGTAGTGACGGAACCCACTGATCCAGGATCTAGAGTTGTTGCGAAAAAGAAGGGCAAATCCCCTTTTCCAACCAAATAGAAATTAATAAAAGACACTGTTTTAAGTAAACTGGAAGATTCCTAATTTGCATATTGCTTGAGCCTTCAGCCTAAACACCTACCCCGAGTCTAAACCTCTCCTATCCCTTTCCCGCAGCGAGAAAGAAGTGGGTGAGAACACCGGGTCGGCCGACTTGTTAGCGCAGAATTCTCGAACAGCCGCCGTAATCCTCGCTTTGTCACCCGTAGAGTCAAAATGTCCGATTCGACAGAGAACAGTACTGGTTTGGGTAACCAGATGACTAGGGAAGAAGAGCTAGCCTTAGCCTTGGAAAACAGTCATAAGGCCCATGAGGAACAGGAGGCCATGCTCATTGATGCGCTCCGCCGTCATGGGGTCCAGATAGTGGTAGAGCCCAACGGTTCCTTGGTTATGGTAGAAGATGAAACTCCGTAAGTAACCATCTCAGCCCTAGCCTATAACCAATGCCCTCCTCCATCCACATATGATCCTTTGCCAAAGACTGTCCCTTTTCAGTCTTTTCCAGTATCCCAAGCCATCAGCGTCCCGACACCCTCTCCTCCTCAGATAAGACCCATCTTTGTTCCCTACCAACAGAGAACAAACGCCACAGCCATCTCCGCAACGCAGCCTCTGCACTACCCTATGGGATTCGCTCCCTCTCCCCAGTATGGGCCGTCCCAGACAACTTCTAGGCCTCAGAATCAATCAAGTGACCTTTTCAATCTATGCCCTTCCACAGCAGATCTTCCACCCCCAACCTTGCCAACAGGATCCCACGAGGCTCCTTTTTCCTACTTCTGCAACTACGAGCCCAATTCCTATGCCTCTGGCCAGCCTCAGGGAAACACATGACCAGGCCAAGTTTACACATACTTCTCTTCCAAAGATCCCCAAGCCGTGGTACCAGCTACCACTGTGCCACCCACAGTCCTGCCACTCAAATCTGACAAGCCCGTCGTAATCGAAACCGTCACCCGACCCCAACATGACTTGGTTAATGGAACAAGTTAAGACCATGCAAGAGAAGTTTGGAGAACTGAGCACCAAAAAGGCAGCATACCAGATCACTGATCCCAGCAAAATTGTCCCTCTTCCTCCAAAATTCCGGATGCCAGAAATTGAAAAGTTCAACGGCACCGATTGTCCCTGAACTCACATTGAAAGATACCTTCTTGCCATGAGAGCCAAGGATTGTACACATCAGCAAATGGTCGACCATTTTCAGCTGTCATTAAAGGGTTCAGCTCTTAGATGGTTCCCTGCATGTAAAACCAGAGGCCCGAGCCACCTGGGACCAGATTAAGGAAGCATTCCTGGAGAAGTATAAGGCCAACTTGAATTGGGAAACCAGTAGGAATGACCTACAAGGGACTCTACAACGCCCGAATGAGCCAGTAAGTGAATTCTACAGGAGATGGAATTGGAAGCTTAGTGAAATGATGACCCCGCTGAATGAAGAGGAACAGATGGAGATCTTCCAATCTTGCTTGAAGCCTCAACTAAGGGTCCAAATTGGCAATTACTACTATCCTGACCTTCGGGCAATGGTAAATGTCGGTACCAAGTTTGAAAATGCCTTCAATATGGCCCCAGCACAGGAGCAGCCAATTCCCACCGCTACAAAGCACCAGTTTCAAATACCACAGCTGTCACGATAAAAGGAAAAGAAACGGTTGGCGCTGTCAATTATATTCAGAATGAGAGGGTCGGGCAAAATTCAAGCCAAGTCGCTGCAAAGCCAAGGCCTCGCTTCTATACCGCAGAAGATTTTGGAATGCCACTAGAGAAGGTCTTTGACGGTTTGGTAGCCGAAGGACTCATCAGACCTTTGGAAAATTGGAAACCCAAGAACCCAGTGTCAGGATGGACGAAACCAAGCATTGCCGTTTTCACAAATATCATGGGCATAACACCAATGATTGCACCTATCTGAAGTTCCTGATCTCTCGCCTGATTGAAGAAGGCAAGCTGGAGCAGCCTAGGGGTCCCAATGTGGTCAAGAATCCTCTTCCTGCTAACAATCGAGTCAACATGCTCGAGTTCGGGGAGACCAATTGTGAATGTGTGCCCAAAATTTTTGTTTATTGGAATTCACGCGAGTTTGAAGACATCCGAGTTATTTGAAAAACGGAGTCGCCACGCCATTTTGATTACCTCAAAACTTTGAAAAAAAGGTTTTATGGGTTCGGAGGTTAAGTTACCCCTTGGGAAGAACGTTTGGCGTTCACCCAAAGTGCCTTGCCGGAGCAAGTCTCCCTAGATTTCATTAATCGTGTTTGCTTGCGTGCTTTCTTTGTGTGCATGTGTTTGAAAATAAGGGGGGGGGAATGTCCCAAGTTATCTTCCGGACGTACAAACCATTTGTTGGTTGTCGCTCGGGATTCCTTGGAATTTATGTATTAGGGATTATGATCCCGTCCTCATCTTATGACTTATGATCATCGCATTTTAAACCTCGGGACCCTCGGGACTTGCGTGATCGAGAGAATGTCTCTCTTAGTGGTCAAAGATGAGGTTCTTTAGGAAGGAATGTCCTTAGCCCATCAATCCTACGCTTTAAGACGGTCGAGCTCGTTGAGAGGCTTCATAGTCATTCTTAAGCGATAATCGGAGATTTAGGGTTCAAGGTTATCCTTGTCCTAAAGAAGTCACGAACCTTTAATGGAAGGAACGATGCAAAGATGAGAACTTTTACACCGGTCCGTTCCAAGGTTGGGGAAAGGAGGAATGCATGATGAAAAAATGACTCTTTAATGAAAAGATGACATTTTTGTATGTAAAGCATGTCTTTTGGTTGCAAGGGATGCTTTTTATACAAAGAAAAGATTCTTATGCAAAGAATGCATTTTTGCGTTGGAAAATAGCATTTAATGCACAAATGATGCATGAAAATGGCAAAGAATGGTTTTTTAATGCGAAGTATGCATTTTGAGTATGAAAATGGGTTTTTGGGTGCAAAGAGTACATCTTTAATGTAAAAAGGGATTTAAAATGTAAAAAGGATGATTTTTATGCATGAAAATGAGATTTAAGTGCAAAGGATGCATCTTTATGTATGAAAATGGTATTTTAATAAAAAGATGACACATTATGTACATAGATGTTACCTAAAATGCAGATAGACATCAGATTATAGCATTATGGGGGTTAACATCAGATTGCAGCTTGAAACTGTGAAGCTTCTGCAAACTGGCTACTTATGTCGCGTGACATAGGCTGCCTATGTCGCGTGACATAACTAGCCATTTTGCAGAAGCTTCAAAGAAATGAGATCTACAGAGGTAACAAGGCCTTAAAATAGCCAAGTTACTTCACCAATAGATCCTGTGGAGCATGTTTATCACTAATGAACACTTCAAGAGGGTGTGGATATGAGGGATCCACACTCATCTTGAGTGTTCATGCAAAACCAAGCCAAAACGGGGATTTTATATGAAATGTAATGAAATGAAATGTGGATATGGGTAATATGACATAAAGTATGCAACTTTAATCAGAATACTACATTATGAAGGCATTTAGCATGGAGATTTCACATTTGAATGAAAATAGAGAGTGGAAAAGGGGTAGAAACTCGTTACCCTCGAAGATCCACAACTCCTATATCAAGTTAGATATAGGAGTCTTCTAGCGTCCTCTTCCGGAGTTGGTGTCCAGCCTTGGATCCTTGGGAACTCCTTGATTTCTTGATGTATGTGAGAAGTGTGTGTGTGGAAAGTGTGTGTAGAATTGATTTAGGAGGATTGGGGTGATTTGGAGGGTATGTGAGGAGAGAGGAGGCTTCTGGAGCGTATTCCCTATAGAGGGGGACTGAGGGGTGGAGGAGGTGTGTTTAAAATGAGAGGTGAAGGCCTCTATTTATAAGGTCGCTCGCATGGGCTTGTTATGTCGCACGACATAATAAGCCATAACCGTTTTCCTTCTAGAAACATGCAAGGTGGCATGGTTCTAGAACTCTTCCTGGCTGGTTATGTCGCACGACATAAGTGGCCAGTTCTGGATTCTTCTAGAAACATGCAAGGTGGCAGGTTTCTAGAAGGTCTTTCTGGCTGGTTATGTCGCACGACATAAGTAGCCGCTCTGACTCTTCTAGAAATGTGCAAGGTGGCAGCCTTCTAGAAGGGTTTTGGGATTAAGAAAAACGTGTTTCTTAATCACCAAGCATTCCCTTCAGCCCTTAAAAGGCTTGAAACAGTTCCGGAATTGTTCCGGAACTTTAGGAAAATCCGGGGAATTACCGGAAAAATTGCCTAATTACCGAAAATTAACCTAAGGCATGAGCGATTTGGGTACTTACAAGCCCTCGGCAACGTCACTTGCAGGCGAGTGGGGTTGTCGATAGAAAAGGATCCAATCTCGGCGAATGCCGAGATGGATTGGGTGACCAAGGTGGTCGAGTGGCCGGACCTTTTATAAAAGGCTACCTACGTATCCCGGAGGAATCAAGCCAGGTCGTAGTTCGAGGATCACTAGATAGTTAGGAACGATGTCTAGGATCCTTGAGATTTTGACAATTAATGGAGGATGTCACCTGATTGACAATTACTGGAGGATGTCACCTAATTGACAATTACTGGAGGATGTCACCTAATTTGACAATTACTGGAGGCTGTCACCTAATTTGACAATTACTGGAGGCTGTCACCTAATTTGACAATTACTGGAGGCTGTCACCTAATTTGACAATTACTGGAGGCTGTCACCTAATTTGACAATTACTGGAGGCTGTCACCTAATTTGACACCATTCTTGGAGGCCGTCACCTAAAAATTATTTCCTTTTAACAGAAGCCAAAAGCTACGGCGCTATCTCTTTATGACGGAGATAGAGGTAACTTAAGTTGGGAAACTTGAGCGTACGTCACTATTCGCGGATAGTGGTATCACAAGTTGAAATAATTTGGGCATTCGTCACTATTCGCAGATAGTGGTTGCACAAATTGAAATAATTTGGGCATTCGTCACTATTCGCGGATAGTGGTTGCACAAATTGAAATAACTTGGGCATTCGTCACTATTCGCGGATAGTGGTTGCACAAATTGAAATAATTTGGGCATTCGTCACTATTCGCGGATAGTGGTTGCACAAATTGAAATAACTTGGGCATTCGTCACTATTCGCGGATAGTGGTTGCACAAATTGAAATAACTTGGGCATTCGTCACTATTCGCGGATAGTGGTTGCACAAATTGAAATAATTTGGGCATTCGTCACTATTCGCGGATAGTGGTTGCACAAATTGAAATAACTTGGGCATTCGTCACTATTCGCGGATAGTGGTTGCACAAATTGAAATAATTTGGGCATTCGTCACTATTCGCGGATAGTGGTTGCACAAATTGAAATAATTTGGGCATTCGTCACTATTCGCGGATAGTGGTTGCACAAATTGAAATAACTTGGGCATTCGTCACTATTCGCGGATAGTGGTTGCACAAATTGAAATAACTTGGGCATTCGTCACTATTCGCGGATAGTGGTTGCACAAATTGAAATAACTTGGGCATTCGTCACTATTCGCGGATAGTGGTTGCACAAATTGAAATAAAGAAGTAAGAAGGACTCAATGATTTTTTTGTAAAGAAAGTAGGACGTATCCTGATAATTTTTGTAAAAGAAGTGAATTAAAAATGCCAAAGGCAAATAAAATGAGCCACGAGGGGGTAAATTTGTAAAATAAGCCTCTGGAGGCACCGGAGGGAAAATTTAATTGAAAATGTTTGAAAATGCCAGGGCACAAAGGGTAAAACAAATTCCTACGGGGACAAAATTGTAAAATGAAGCCTTCAAGGGCAAAATTGTAAAAACAAGCCATAGAGGCCTACTATGTCGCGCGACATAAGAGGCCCATTTGACAGACTCATTAAAATACGCACAGCCGCCATTTGAAAATCAATTGAACTTGAAATTGAGAGGGAGGCGGCAGTGAGAAAAGAGAGAGCGACCTCAGAGAGGGAGACTCGAGGGATATTGAGTGAAATCAAACACTTCTTAGTCCGATTCCATCAAGAATGCCTCCTAGGCTCTATCCGACCAAGAGGGGTTCTCAACACGCCAATCTAGCCGCTCGGAGAAAGGGGGTGCAAAGGAATCAACGGCCGTTTCTACCGGAAGCACCAAGGGGAGATTTTTACCCACAAATGAGCATACCTCGGATGTCACGAAGAAGAATGAGGTAAGAAATCTAGGGTTTCTTGAAAAATTTTTCAATTTGTGCGAAATTGATTTGAACCGAGTTTTTCTTCGCATCGCATTTGAACTTCATATGGATTGGCCCGTGAACATGAATGAATCTAGGAAATGCAATGCGTAAATGCATGCCATATATTGATCCATTTTGTCCTACTTTTGCTTGAGATGATTTCAAGAAATAGCACGAAATATTAATATTTGTGCCATGTTTTCTTGCAGGATTGCGCACCCGTGGCTCCCCGAGGTGATTGGCAGGCTATGGGATAGCTTGCCTGCAGCCAGGAGCAGGTGGACTCGCCTAAGGGCCCGATTTACGCCGCCGGGCTAGGGCAATTTTTTGAGATGGCGAAGGCCATCTGGGGCACTCAGAGGAGTGTGGATCTAGCGAGGGCATTCAGAGAGTTCTGGTGGGAGACCACTCACTCATTTCACTTCTCTTGGGGTGAAACGACGCCACTCCGCTGGACTTTGCGGTCATCACAGACCGCCTTTACGGATGAGCCACTCTACATAGAGGAGCCTGTACAGGAGTCGAGCCCCACCTATTGCTGATGATGATTTTATGGGCTTACTTGGTTTCGTTCCCCGGATCAAGAAGGGGAATGGATATGAGTTGGGGGTGCTACATGGCCTGATTGAGGGGCAGAGCAGGGACTACACTGTGGTAGATGATCCTGTTGAGAGCCGGCTGAGAGCCGAGAGATTGGCTAGAGCTTTCTTATGGGTGGGCTTTTCCGACATGCTGTTCATTAACAGCGCCTCTACTGCCTTGATTTCTTTGTTGGAGCTACTGAGGGCATGGGATACTGTCGGGAATCTGTCTTGGGGCGAGGCCGGCTTGGCTGAGATGTATTTGGCCCTAGATGACGTCAGCCGAGGGAAGGCGAAGTACTTCACCTGCTTTCATCTGGCTTTTGAGGTATTCCCTTACCTTGATCGCATTTCATTATATCCCTTGTTTTCCCCGTTTTGACTTCTTCTTCTCCTTTTCAGGCTTGGGCATACGAGTATTTTGGCTGTTATGAGTGGCAGATCAAGGATGAGTTTCCTGCCACCACTTTTCCTGCTCTTCGTCGGTGGACGAAGGATGCCAGGAAACAGACCAGGACGCCGGAGGGCTCGAGGTGCAGGATTACTGCTTCTTATCATGATACGTTGACGTGCCTGAGAGGGGTTCCACAGAGGATGAGCTTGTTCCCCTGGACTGGTCGTTATGGCGCTTTGGATTTAGATCACGCTGCGCACTTCACAGAGTGTCGCAAGCTACTGGTGGGCTTGTCCGGAGACGCCTTGTATCTAGGAGAGAGGGTGTATAGACAGCATGGGCCGAATAGGCATGCTCGGATCCCTGATGATCCCCCAGCTAGGATGTGGCTGCCTCGCCAGTTGGCGAATGTAGATGCTTTGATCGTAGGCATGGCGGCACATCTTTACACACGGGAGGGGGACTATACTATGTACGTGGCCATGCATCTTCAGTCTCCACAGACCAGGGTTGGTTATGGTGCTCATAGCGCAGGGCCTTCGACTGGCTACGTAGCTAGACCTCCTTTGCCCCCGACTTGCAGTGATTATCAGGGTGGTGGTCGCATGAGGCGAGCTCACATCGATATGTCACCGACTCATCCTCATCTGGTGCTACCGCGAGGTTCTAGATCTGTAAGTATTGTTCCTTACGCCTCTTTGGATTGCTTGCATCTTTTTCTCGTTATCAAGAACCGCATTTTGACACATATTATGTCCGCTTGTATCGGCTCAGCTTACAGTGCACTTGACCAGGGCATATACCGGTGCCGTGGGCATGATTGGCAAGCTCCAGTAAAGGTATGAGCTTCGGAAGAATCGTGCCGATCACTGTGGTTCGATTGATATTTCTCCACCTCGCGCCCGAGGAGGAAGAAAAGCCGCTCTGACGACGTGGGCACCAGCGGGAGCACTAGAGGACCGACGCCTCGGACCAAAACTGCAAATGTGCCTCTTTACAGACCCATTGAGATTGACGATGACGATGATGAGGAGGATGGTGGAGCTGAGACAGCCACAGATTATGAGCTTGACTCTACTGTTATCACCGAGCTCGACGACTATTACCGCACGGAGACCATAGCCTACGAGGCACCTTCGGACGATCCTGATGATGAGCCAGAGGAGGCTGAGGATGATGACGAGGATGGAGATGAGGAGGGTGATGGAGATGATGGAGAGGATTCAGAGTAGCCCCCTTCCCCCTTTAGACATTTGTGGCTTTTGATTATTGTACTCCCTTCGGGGAAAACACATGTCATTTATTTTTGCTATGCACATCTTTTTGACTTGACCTATTTCATTTTGTACGTACATCGTTAGCCTTTTGTTGCACGCACTTATGAAATGACAATGGTATGGCATTTGGCTTGAATATGAATGATTTGAATGGATTTTTGGCTTGAATATGAATGCATGGGTGTATACGGGGTAAATGAACCCTTCCTTATGCATTTGAGAAGTGTATGAATGGTATTTGCAGCTTTTGACATGTCGGGGATTGCCCTGGGGAAAGCAGCATGTTGCTGATGTCTGCTGTCTGATGTTGGCTAGTTATGTCGCACGACATGGCTAGTTATGTCGCGCGACTTAATAAGCCAGAACTGAGCTTTTCACTGCCTTTGGAACTGGAATGAAACTGCAGACACCGGTTAGAATTAGATGACCAAAGAGGTCACCTACCTGGTCTCCTTGGGTCAATGGCAAAGACACATTTGGTCCTTTCCTACAGAAACGGGGCGTCCTAGGAGGTCAAGCAACCAATCCTTCACAGGAAAGTGCCAAATCAAAAGAGGTGACCAAAATGGTCAGAAAATTGGACTCTCATGAAGAGCTTACGCACCATTGGAGAATGGAGGACTAAAAGGGTGACCAAAGTGGTCAGATGGCTGGACCTTTATGAAAGGCTACCTACGTATCCCGGAGGAATCAAGCCTTGATCGTAGTTCAAACTTTACCTAGACAGTTAGGAATGATGTCTAGGATTTTCGACGTTTTGACAATTAGGAAACTGTCGCCTAGAGTTATCTCGAAGGCACTTTTTTGGGAGAAAATGTTATCATTAGCAATTGGCACGTTACTTGAGCCTAGGGGTGATTTTTTTTCTGGAAACATGGTAGGGACTGGGTCTGGATGTACATATGGAATGTATTTGGGAATTGTTTGAGACGGGTTTCAAACAGGTGGGGTTGTATCCCTTGGGTGCGGACTGAACTGTTGCTGTTGTCAACGTGGACGAGAATTCCCTCTTGAGCTGAGACTGGGTTTGAACCTCGGGTCTCTGTGACTATTCTTTTCTCACACTCTAGCATTTGAAGTTGATGCTAACAGATGTCGAAGTGACCAATCCTCTCTTCTAGGGATGGATGCAACTTATCGAAGCCCCGGTCTAAGGAAATACTCTCTGCAAAAGCCCCATATCTTGTTGAAGCAAGGAAAGATCCTTTCATTTGGCAAAGCCCCGGTTGAATGAACTGAGTAGGCGAAGTGACTTGGCGAAGCCCCAGTCTGGTGACCTAGCGAAAATCCCAATATGACTGGTACTGCGGAAGTGATCCTGAGGTTGATCTGAACAAAACTGAACCCATCTAGGGACCTAGTGAAGAACTCGATGCGAACCCCGAAAATGGCTAAAGAAGCCCCAGTTTAAAGGAATGCTTTGACAGAGTTTTCGAGGCAGCCCTAATGCGAATTGTGGCAGAAGAGGGAAAACCTATCCTTCTCTCTCTCTCTTTTTTTTTTTTTATATTATTTTTTTTTAGTCACTCAGTCAACCTTAAGAAGATGTGGACGAAGAGAAGAACTTTTAGGAAGATATATACATGCAGGGGCATATTTTTTCGAAAAGTGGGAATAGATCCCGATTTTTGTGTTATTTCGACGGCCTTTATTCGATGTAGGCACAAAACTCGCTTTGGGTTTGACTCTTTTGAGAGAGTATAAGCGTAGAAAGGTTGGTAAAAGTGTATGGAAGCCCCTGCTGACAGAAAATCAGTGTTTAGCGCTATCTTTCCTAAGATGTAGAAAAGGAAGACTTGTCAAGACATCTGAAAACTTGTTTTATTTACAATGATCACAAGATTGCTTAAAACCCTTTATTAATGTTCGGGTTATTCAACCACTAATCTCGATATGAACAAACATTCTTATTAATCATGAGGAGAAAGTCAACCAGTGTCGCGGATCAAAGTTGGCTGGTGTGAAAGAAAGGTTTGTGTATAAGGAGGTCGTTGATGAGACCGGGTTTTCTGGGATTTGACTGTGTCTATGGGAGAGGTCATTTGATGAGACCTGGTTTTCAGGAATTTGGATATGTTTATGGAAAAGGTCATTTGATGAGACCGGGTTTTCAGGAATTTGGATATGTTTATGACCGGACCATTGCTGGTTGCCTACGTTCCCCTCATTGTGAGGAGCTCAGGTCGCCGTAGTTCGGCCTTGGCCGGACTGTGTAAGGCTTTGGGATTTGTGGTTCCTTTAGTGAAAAGGCTAGGATTGAGAAGACTGGATGATGAGGCATGGGCCTCGGGATGATTCCTTGACCAAGTCATTTTTTGGACGGCTGCTTCAATTGCTTCCTCTTTCACGTGCCTACAGGCTTATGAAATACTTCTGGCTTTGCTTCGACCACCCCATTGTTACCGACAACTTTCATTCTCCGAGCTTTGATCTTACCTGTCCGTCAAGCTTTTGATTGGTGACGCTGAGTACTTGGCCTCCTTTTTTTTTTTTATTTATTATGTGCAACCCTGTTTTTTTTTTTTTTTTTTTTTTTTTTTTTGCCTAGACCGCCTTTTTTTTGGGATTTTCACTAGCTGGGCATTACTCTTTTTGCACCAAGATTTCTTCTTTTTTTTTTTATATATATGTGCAACCCTGTTTTTTGCCTAGACTGCCCTTTTCTGGGATTTTCAGTCTAGCTGGGTATTACTCTTTTTGCACTACATTTTTTCTTTCTTTTTTTTTTTTTTTTTTTTGAAGCACCTGGGGGCCAAGGCAAGCCCTGCTTGAACATTCTTGGAAAGCTCTTAGGTTGTTGTCGACACGGGGTCAATCTTTCGAAGCTGAGTGGCCTTTTGTTGTCCCTTGTTGCCGCCGTCGTTGACTTGGTCAAGGTGATGGTGAGGACATGGTTTGGGAAAGTGTATGGCTTTGATGAAGGCCTTTTGTGGGGTAAGGAAAGTGTATGGCTTGATGGCATTAGTTGACTTTCTCACACTGATTAATCGGAACGTGAATTATTTCGAGAGATTGTTTGTTGAGCAATGCAAGTGATCATATAAAATAAAACCATTTCATTAAATGTAATGTAGGTGTGCAAATAATGTCTTAAGTCTAGCAAGAAAAGAAGAAGACTTTTTATAGAAAATTGAAGATTCAATACAATGTCCGTAGAGGACTTAATTGAAAGATAAAAGTACTAGGACCTACGAAGGTTGACTGAGAGACTATTTTTCTTTTTCTTCTTTTTTTTTTTTTTAAGGATAGGTAAACCCTAGTCTAGCTACTCTTCACGGGTTGGACTGCCAGGGAGCTTGAGCCTTCCTTCGTAGATCAGCCACTGAATTTCTTTCTTCAGCTCCACACACTTGTCTGTCACATGACCATACTGCTTGTGGTACTCACAGAACTTGGCCCTGTCAACTCTACTTGAGTTTCTTGGCTTATGACTCTCGAGAGGTGTGAGAAGGCTTCGTTTCACCAAATCATTGAAAACTTTGCTCATGGGCATCCCAAAATCATCAGGCTGACGTTTCTGACCTTGCACTTCTTGAATTGACCTCTTGTCATAACTTTCTGTCTTTGGCCCATGGAGGTTCTCAAGCTTCCCATCTTCTATCAACTTTTGGATCTCATGCCTCAAAGCGGTGCAATTGTCAGTGTTGTGCCCATGGTATTGATGGAAGCGACAGTGTTTGGTCTCGTCCATTCTGATACTGGGGTTCCTGGGCTTCCAATTCTCCAGTGGCTTTATCAGTTTTTCTTTCACTAGCTCTTCCAGAATCTTGCTTAAAGGCATCTCTGTATTGTTAAAGTGAAAGGAGCGAGGTTTTCGGGGGACCTTGTTATTCTCAAGACTCAGATTCCCATTGTCCAATTGGTTCCACTGTTGGATTTGGCTGAAGGAAGCTGTGACATTCTTTCCTTTGTGAGGTACTGGTGCTGAGCCAGGTACGGTTGCTGCTTGGTATTGGGTTATGCTCGGTGGAGTCATTTCCTTGCCTGGTCTGACATCTTGGGTCAAGGGAGTATTGATACTCATCATGAGGTCAAGCTTCTCTTGCATCCGTTTCACTTGCTCCATCAATATTGCCACATGGGGGTCAACGGGGACTCTTGGGCTATCGGAACTGGCAACAGGACTTGTAGTAGCGAACTGACGGCTGAATTCATTAAGTCCGGTAGGTGGCAGCTGAAAACTTGGATCATCCTTTGGCAACTCATGATCGCATTCAGGCGGGTATAGGGGTTTCAGAACATAGCCGCATATCTCAAACTGATTATGTGAAGCTGGAGCATAGACTGGCAGGTATTGCTGAAACTGAGGGATAGGTGGGGTGAAGTCCAATCCGTTCTGAGGAGCTGAGGGCGATGGGGTCCTGATGAGCTGGGATGTTGGAAAGGACTGAGGAGAAATGGTCCTTGGCAAGGGATCATATGTGGATGGAGGAAGGTATTGGTTATAGGCTGGGGGAACTGAGATGGCTACTTCTGGAGTCTCATCTTCGACCACTACCAGAGAACCATTGGACTCAATTGTTACTTGGACTCCATTGCGGCGAAGAGCACCGATAAGCAATGACAGCTGCTCTTCATGAATCTTCTGGGCATTTTCCAAAGCCAGGACTAACTCTTCCTTCCTAATCATCTGATTTCCTGCGCCCTCACTGTTTTCTGTCAAATCTGCCATTCTGACTCTCTGATGAACTGTCTGAACCTAAGGTTTTCTGAAAAGCCGCTGACCCAGTATTCTCGTCCACTTCTTTCTCACTGCGGGAAAGGGATAGGCAAGGTTTAGACTCGGGAATAGGTAAGGTTTAGGCTCGAAGGTAAGTGCTTAGGCTTAGAGGTAAGTGTTTAGGCTGAAGGCTCAAGTAACATGCACTTATCGCTTTAACTTTTGCTCGAAACACATTTTCTCCTAATACTAATTGATCGGAAAAGATGAGACCTTGAAAGGTCAAGATTGAAAATGGAGATCGGACCGAGGGGTCACGATTAAGGATTTGACCATGAAAGGTCGAGACGGGAAATCGGAGATCGAACCGAGGAGGTCTCGATTAGGGTTTGACCATGAAAGGTCGGCAAGAAATTGGAAATTGGACCAGGTAGTCTCATGAGGATTTGACCATGAAAGGTCGGGACGGAAAACGGAGATCGGCAGGGAGCAGGTCTCGAATTAGGGTTTGACCATGAAAGGTCGGAAAAGAAAATCGGAAATCTGGACCCTGGTTAGGTCTCGATTAGGGATTTCAGAGATAGGACCATGCAATTATGATTACACTAATTGTTCAAGTTTACTTAAAACAATGTCTTTTATTAATTTCTATTTGGTTGGAAAAGGGGGTTTGCCCTTCTTTTTCGCAACTACTCTAGATCCTGGATCAGTGGGTTCCGTCACTACGTCTATAAGCCCCTCGTATTCCACCTGTATTTCGACCTCCCAGGGTGGACAGCCCCGGGCGAGGGTCCTATAGGGCACGCGGATCCCACCGACCGAGAGTAAAGAACGCTCCTATCGGGTCTAGCGGGTCATAGGACCTTTCAACGCACGAGCGATGCGGATTATAGTCAAGGCAATACCGGGAAAGTCTCGTCTCTCTGCCTTGACGGATTTTTGACAGAGTCTCGCTTGAGCGAAATGACGTTTTGACTTTCGGTAATGTCCGAGAAAATAATAGGCATGGGTCGGGCGGCAAAAAGCCGGATGACACAGTGTCACATTGAACTTCGTTGCATACGCAGTGCGTGAGTCAGAATCGAAGTCAATGCCGGTCAAGATCTTGCCAATTTTTCCTTGTCGGAATTTTGGCAGAGCTTCGCTTGAGCGAAAGATCTTTTATTTTGGCAAAGACTTGGTCTTGACTTTTACGCATTCCGTGCGGGTCAAGGTCAATAGTCAATGTCGGAGTCAAGATCCCACCGATTTTTCCTTGTCGGAATTTTGGCGGAGATTTCGCTTGAGCGAGAATCTTGGCTTCCGTTATGAGCTAAGGCTTGACCTTTACGTGGGTATGCAACTGGGCTATATGACACGGACTAGACCAAAAACCAACCAAAAGTCACGGATTTTTGAAACGTGTGACACGGACTGTGCATTGGTCGACACTGGCTGCCATGGGGAGGTTGGGATGATTCCGTGCGCGCCCGGGAGCATCGTAAGGCTGTCCGTGACTGCAGCTGGAACCACCCTCGGGTTTGAGGGACGTGCGTGCAAAAGTGTACAGGATATATCAGGTGCGCGTAGTGTGCGGTCTCCTAAAATTGTTCCTTTTTGAGTTAAAACAGAGATTTTCATAAATGTGTTTTAAAGGAATGATTTTCGGGACGGGGGAAAATGCAACACATAAGCACGTAAATTTTCTCGGGAAGCCCTGGCCACGTGGAGCCGAATAGCCCCAAGCTGCTAGGACTGCCAGATTAACCATGATTTTTCCTGGTGGAATTGCCACTGAGGTCGTATGGTCAGAATCCTATGAGGATTAGCCGTACGACTGCATGGATCAATTTTCCAGGTTCCACTCCTTTTGCTATTTTTCGGGTTGTTTCCCGTTCAAAGTATGCACAGATTCCAAGATGCAAATGATGCAATGCATGGTAAAAGAAAGCAAACATGTTTAATGAAATCGGCGATGGGAGTCTAACCCGCTCAAAGGGAAAAGCTTTTTGTATTTTTTTTTCAAAATTATTTTTTTTTTCAAAAAGGGATACTGGTACGTGGGATTGTTAAACCACCTTGTTATCCCAAGCCCCGGGTTAGGGAGCGATACAGGAAGGGTAAGTGGGGTCCACCTATATACCAAGTATCGATTTTTGTTTTGAAAATAAAGCTTTTCTCCTTTGGGATGATCCCCAGCAGAGTCGCCAAACTGTGAATGTGTGCCCAAAATTTTTGTTTATTGGAATTCACGCGAGTTTGAAGACATCCGAGTTATTTGAAAAACGGAGTCGCCACGCCATTTTGATTACCTCAAAACTTTGAAAAAAAGGTTTTATGGGTTCGGAGGTTAAGTTACCCCTTGGGAAGAACGTTTGGCGTTCACCCAAAGTGCCTTGCCGGAGCAAGTCTCCCTAGATTTCATTAATCGTGTTTGCTTGCGTGCTTTCTTTGTGTGCATGTGTTTGAAAATAAGGGGGAAATGTCCCAAGTTGTCTTCCGGACGTACAAACCATTTGTTGGTTGTCTCTCGGGATTCCTTGGAATTTATGTATTAGGGATTATGATCCCGTCCTCATCTTATGACTTATGATCATCGCATTTTAAACCTCGGGACCCTCGGGACTTGCGTGATCGAGAGAATGTCTCTCTTAGTGGTCAAAGATGAGGTTCTTTAGGAAGGAATGTCCTTAGCCCATCAATCCTACGCTTTAAGACGGCCGAGCTCGTTGAGAGGCTTCATAGTCATTCTTAAGCGATAATCGGAGATTTAGGGTTCAAGGTTATCCTTGTCCTAAAGAAGTCACGAACCTTTAATGGAAGGAACGATGCAAAGATGAGAACTTTTACACCGGTCCGTTCCAAGGTTGGGGAAAGGAGGAATGCATGATGAAAAAAATGACTCTTTAATGAAAAGATGACATTTTTGTATGTAAAGCATGTCTTTTGGTTGCAAGGGATGCTTTTTATACAAAGAAAAGATTCTTATGCAAAGAATGCATTTTTGCGTTGGAAAATAGCATTTAATGCACAAATGATGCATGAAAATGGCAAAGAATGGTTTTTTAATGCGAAGTATGCATTTTGAGTATGAAAATGGGTTTTTGGGTGCAAAGAGTACATCTTTAATGTAAAAAGGGATTTAAAATGTAAAAAGGATGATTTTTATGCATGAAAATGAGATTTAAGTGCAAAGGATGCATCTTTATGTATGAAAATGGTATTTTAATAAAAAGATGACACATTATGTACATAGATGTTACCTAAAATGCAGATAGACATCAGATTATAGCATTACGGGGGTTAACATCGATTGCGGCTTGAAACTATGAAGCTTCGCAACCGGCTACTTATGTCGCGTGACATAGGCCGCCTATGTCGCGTGACATAACTAGCCATTTTGCAGAGCTTCAAAGAAATGAGATCTACAGAGGTAACAAGGCCTTAAAATAGCCAAGTTACTTCACCAATAGATCCCAGTGGAGCATGTTTATCACTAATGAACACTTCAAGAGGGTGTGGATATGAGGGATCCACACTCATCTTGAGTGTTCATGCAAAACCAAGCCAAAACGGGATTTTATATGAAATGTAATGAAATGAAATGTGGATATGGGTAATATGACATAAAGTATGCAACTTTAATCGAATACTACATTATGAAGGCATTTAGCATGGAGATTTCACATTTGAATGAAAATAGAGAGTGGAAAAGGGGTAGAAACTCGTTACTCCTCGAAGATCCACAACTCCTATATCAAGTTAGATATAGGAGTCTTCTAGCGTCCTCTTGGAGTTGGTGTCCAGCCTTGGATCCTTGGGAACTCCTTGATTTCTTGATGTATGTGAGAAGTGTGTGTGTGGAAAGTGTGTGTAGAATTGATTTAGGAGGATTGGGGTGATGTGGAGGGTATGTGAGGAGAGAGGAGGCTTCTGGAGCGTATTCCCGATAGAGGGGGACTGAGGGGGGGAGGAGGTGTGTTTAAAATGAGAGGTGAAGGCCTCTATTTATAGGTCGCTCGCATGGGCTTGTTATGTCGCACGACATAATAAGCCATAACCGTTTTCCTTCTAGAAACATGCAAGGTGGCATGGTTCTAGAACTCTTCCTGGCCGGTTATGTCGCACGACATAAGTGGCCAGTTCTGGATTCTTCTAGAAACATGCAAGGTGGCAAGGTGTTTCTAGAAGGTCTTTCTGGCCGGTTATGTCGCACGACATAAGTAGCCGCTCTGACTCTTCTAGAAATGTGCAAGGTGGCGGCCTTCTAGAAGGGTTTTGGGATTAAGAAAACGTGTTTCTTAATCACCAAGCATTCCCTTCAGCCCTTAAAAGGCTTGAAACAGCTTCCTGAATTGTTCCGAACTTTAGGAAAATCCGGGAATTACCGAAAATTGCCGGAATTACCGGAAAATTAACCTAAGGCATGAGCCGATTTGGGTACTTACACCAATGCACCGCTTTGGAAATCCAGAGATCATAGACATCCCGAAATTCAATGTTCCTTATGCCGAATTACAAGGAAAGTGGAAAGATTTGATTAATGCCGCCGCCTACGGAAGGACAAGCTTTGGGCCAATAGTCTAACCGATTTCGTTAATGTTGTCAGAGCTCGACCTCTCTTTTATGACATCGAACCAATGACCATGGTCAAGATTACGTAAGAAAGGCTCACTTATGAAGACCGCGAGTTTGAAGTAAAACAAGCTATGTTAATGAAAGTCTCTTCGAACCCTTCATCACCCATGATGAGCATAATGTGTTTGTAATGGCTCTTACTACTCCCGAAAATCGCTCCCAACCCCGTTTGGGGAAAAGGTGGAAAGAAGAGTGAACAAGCCGAAGGCTTTTGGGATGAAGAAAGTTGCCTCTCGTATGCCGAAAGTACAATTGGTCCCACTACCCTGAGGCACGTATGGATATAGTCGATTCGGAAAGGAGATTGTTACAGATCGGGCCTGGACATCCCCCACGGGAATGGTGACAACAAAGGCAAGAATGACCCACAGTGATGCACAACCAAATGAGAGCGCCGACGAGACCGCTACTCCCTGTGGCAACAGCAGAAGGAGCGAGATCCCTGGTCCAATCCTTGTCAAAACACTCTCGAGTCAATAAGTAGTGTAGGGTCCAGAGTCGCTGAGTCAGAATCTTGAATTCCAGCCTCCGAGTCATTCGAAGGCCTCACGCCCGAGGATTACCAATATGTAATCGATGTCATATTTCGCTTTGAATGAAATGACAGATCTTTCTCGATTATCCCCTTATTGCCAACTTAACAAATGATAAATTAACTCAAAACTTAACAACAGCTTAATAATGAATCATTTGAACAAGATGCAAACACACTAAATGAACAATACATTAAAGAAATCTTTAAGCAAAAGTTACGTAAAAGAGGAAAACCTAGCCCAAGCCGCCGAGGAGGTTTTTGACAAGATGTGAACTCGGGTACCGTGCCGAGGAACCTAAAGAGACACAGATTGGAAACTTCTTCCGTGGGGTTGAACGGGACAGCACCGGTTAATCTCGCTCGTAGAATACATGGACGTCTTTGCGTGGTCGTACAAGGATACGCCGGCTAGATAGCTCAATAAAGTGGAGCAATGTAATCCTCTAGCACCGTATGCTAAGCCGCAAAGCGTAAATTGAGGAAAATCAAGCCGAGTGGTCTCTACAGTGTCAAAGAAGAAATTGAGAAGCTACTGCGGGTAGGATTCATCGTAGTCATCGAATATCCAACATGGTTATCCAATATTGTGACCGTCACCAAGGCCAATGGGAAGGTGCGCTGTCAGGATTTCGTGATCCGAACAAGGCCACCCAAAGACGATTACCCCTTGCCAAACATAGACATCCCGTGGACTCCACCGCCAACTACGAAGTCAAATCCTTCGTTGATGGCTTGTGCTACAACCAGATCAAGATGGCCGAAGAAGACCAAGAAAAGATGCCTTCACCACACCGCGGGGAACTTACTGTTATACAAGAATGCCATTTGGGCTCAAGAATGCCGGGCTACTTATCAAAGGGCAACGACCGCGCTTTTCCATGACATGATCCACAAGGAGATTGAGGTCTACGTAGATGACATGATAATCCACTCCAAAGGCGAGGACGGGCAAGATTTTGTCGACTCCGCGAAAGTTCTTTCGAGAGGCCGAGACAACATTCCATGAGACTAAACCCTGCTAAATGCACCTTCATAATGACAAGGGGAAAAGTGCTTGGGTATATGGTCACGGAGCGAGGTATCAAAGTCGACCCCCGAAAGATCAAAGCCATTATGGACATGAGGCCACCTCAAACCTGCATGTTAAGTCAAGAGCTTTATGGGTAAACCGCAAGACATCACCGCTTTCACAACCGCTGACCACTACGCGCGAGCCCATCTTCAAGCTTCGAAAAGAATGTAGATACAGAGTGGACCGAAGAATGCCAGGATGCCTTCGACTGCATCAAGGCATACTTAGTACATCCTCCAAGACTATGCCCCCACATAGACAAACCTCTTCTCGCTCTATCTCACCGTCACCGATACGGCAACATGGGCTATGCTTGCTCAGAAAAGAAAGACTCTCGTAGAGAATGCCATTTACTTTGTCAATTTGGAAGTCAGCAGGAAGTAAGCTCAATTACTCGCATATGAAAAGACTCATGTAGACTCGGTCCGGGTAGTCGGCAAGTTGAAGCATTATATGCAAGCCCACCCCGCGAATTTGGTCTCGAAAATGGACTCCCATCAAGTACATCTTCGATAAGCCTTCCCTCTCGATGCATCTAGCAAAGTGGTCCTTCTTCTTAGCGCAGAGTACGACATCGCCTACGTGACCGTAAAGGCCATCAAGGGCCAAGCATTGTCGATCATCTCGCGAACTTCCCCAAGAATGAGGACCGTGGACCCGAACCCCAATTCCTGTGATTTAAGGGATCTTCGCAATGAGCCCGAAACCGATGGTAGCTTTTCTTTGATGGAGCCGCTAATAAAAGAGGAAATGGCGTAGGTATGCTACTGGTCGATCCGAAAGATGAGCATACACCCATAGCCCTCAAGTTGAACTTCCCTGCCACGAACAATGTCGCGAGTACGAAGCTTGCATTACTCGGGTTCGAGGCTGCCCTAGAAAGGAATGTCAAGGAGCTCGAAGTTTATGGAGACTCACTCGATCATCAACCAGTGTCTCCAACAAATGGAAGACTCGTAGACCCTAATCTTCAGCGGTATCATGCCCATATGGAGGAGTTGGATCGGACGCTCGTAGAAGTGACTTTCCATTACTTGCCAAGGGAAAAGAATAGATTCGCAGCATGCCCTCGCTTACTTTAGCCTCACCGGTAGAGATTCCCGAGGAAAAGCCATAAAACCCTTCGAGTAGGTAGAAGAGAAGCCCCAGCTTTCGTTGGCGAAGTAGACCTGGGACCCGAGCCTATCAAGGAACCGTGGTACAATCAAATTTACCAGCCTCAAAGATGGAGAGTCGCCTTTCGAGACGAAGAAGGTCGGCCAAAAGAAGGTGTCAAAGCCAAGAGCTTGCAAGCCCTGAAAAGGTTGGCCTCCCATTATGTCATTCTAGGAGGCAACTTGTACAAGAAGCGGTATCAAGGACCACTTCTCTTATGCGTCACTCAAGAAAGGGCCAAAGAGTTGATGACCGAAGTCCACAATGGTCCCCGCGGTCCTCATATGAATGCTAGAGCCCCGATGCAAGTGATCCTCGAATGGGTTACTACCGGATTTCCATGGAGACAGACCGTGTCCAAGATGTCCGAGCGTGCACAAATGCCTGGTTTGCCAACCTCAACCATCTCCCGCCTCATGACCTCGTACCGCATGACGACTCCTGGCCGTTTGCAACTTGGGGTATTAATGTAATAGGAAGATAGCCCCTACAGAAGCAATGGGCATGAATTCGTGTTAGTAGCAGCCGACTACTTCACCAAGCGGGTAGAGGCCAAGTCCTACAAGGTCCTCACTTCCAAGAAGGTGGCCCAGTTTGTCAAAGAAAACATCATGTGTAGATATGGGGTGCCCAATGAGATCATTTCTGATAATGGGTCACACTTTGAAGGGGACTGCGGTAGATTGCTGTCAGAATTCAGGATCACTCGCCACAAGTCATCCCCATACAGACCTCAGACTAATGGAGCCGTGGAAGCTGCCAATAAGACGCTCAAACGGATCATCCGGAAAATGGCCACCCGTGGTCGTGATTGACCCGAAAAGCTACACCTGGCTCGCGCGTAACGTTCCGTCGAATGTACTCCACAGGAGAAACCCCTTTTGCCCTAACCTACGGGATGGAAGCAGTGTTACCAGTGGAGTTGGAAATTCCGTCATTGAGGGTCCTCCTGGAAAACGATATCAACGAAGTAGAATGGTTGCGTAGCCGGCATGATGAGTTGGCCCTGCTTGACGAAAGAAGGCTTAAATCCATGGAACACACCCGAGCCTACCAGAGGCGAATGGCCAGAGCATTTGACAAAAAGGTCAAGGCCCGAGACATCAAAGAGGGTGACTTAGTGCTGAAAGTAAAGCCCCTACCGAGACAACCCCTGGGAAAATGGGAACCCGTTTGGATCGGCCCGTATGTGGTGCAGAAGATACTATCGGGAGGAGCCATGAAACTTGCAGACCTGGACGTCAATCCCTTTGTCCACCCAGTCAACGGTGATAAGCTCCGAAGGTACTATGTCTAAGAAATAAAAAAAAAGAAAAGAAAAAAAATATTAGTGCAAAAAGAGTAATGCCCAGCTAGGCTGAAAACCCAAAAAGGGCGGTCTAGGCAAAAAACAGGGTTGCACATAAAAAAGGAAAAAAATATATATATATATATATTAGTGCAAAAAGAGTAATGCCCAGCCTAGGCCGAAACCCAAAAAGGGCGGTCTGGGGCAAAAACAAATGTGGCCGCACATAAAAAAAATAGAAAAAAAGAGTTCACCAGAATGAACTACGAAGACCTGAGCCCCTTAGTCTTTCTTGTAAAAGGGGAACGTAGGCAGCCATATATGGTTCGGTCTAAATAATAAAAAGGGCGATTAAGTTTCCATGAAATGCGTCCTAAACAATGAAAAAATAAATAAAGGGTATTCCAGTTTTCATAAAACGGGCCCCAATCAATAAAGACATTTGAAATGAAATTGTGTCTTGATTAATTTCTAAGATAATATCTCTTGTTCATTACAAGTTTAAAAATTCCTTGATGAGTTCAAGCACGGTCTACTCTTGACTCTGCTAACCTGCTACAAAGATCTAAAATACAATAAAATGCCTAATAAAACTACTCGTGTTTGCAAAATGGCAATAAGGGAATCCTAAGAAAAGATCCGTACCGTCATTCGCCGAGTCTTCTTTGGTCTTCTTCCTTTACCTCGACCCCGTCGAGTGTTCTTTCTTCTTCTCTATAATGTCGGTCTCCTCATTCCGACCTCAGTATACTCACCGGAGCCTCTATCAAACCCGTGTCAATAAGTGCCCTCTCTACCCGAGCACGAGTCCGCACTTCCTCCCTCCGAGCCTCGCCAAAGGAGCGACCCTGACACCTCAGATCGAGCCTCCATATCTCTCGATCGTGTCACCCGACCGGTTATGGCAACTCGCCTTAGCCTCGCCTCCCTCAAAGTCCTCGCTGAGTCCGCGCCCCCCAATAAAGCCCGACATCTCTCCCCCAAAATGACCCGAGTCGCTCCCATCTCCCACTCGTACCAATCCAAGTGACAGCCGGTCAAGATGGTACTCTTCCCGCTCCCGAAGATAGCCCTCATGGGAAAGCAGTATGTCCAAGCCCTCGAGAAGAATGAGAAGCCGGGCCGGATCTCTCATGTCAAAGGGCACCACCTCCATGGTACTGGATGTCCTCCCAATCGCTCAACGGCTCCTATAAGGCCTCAAACCGCCCGGGATACCAAGGCAGTGCATAGAAGGATGACCAGCTGGTAACCCCGGAACCCTCACTATATAGGACTCCCGAAATATCCTCCTCGGTCCGCAACCTCCAGCGAGGTACCCACCAGCCGGATGTCCGAAGTGGATAACCTAGCCATCATCGCCTCCCGGGCCTACTCGGTCCCGCCGTCGAGGCGCACCTCTCCGAGAAATCACCCAAGGGCACCGAGTCAAAGCCCCCGGCAAAGCCCTCCCGAGCCTCTCCCTGCAGCCTACAAAGCCGCATAGCTGACTCCTGCACCTTCATGAAACGGCTTCTAGCCATCCTATCAATGCCATGCAGTAGGTCTCACCTGTAACCAACGGACAATGTCCTTCCCAGCCCTGCAATCTCTGACCATATCCAAGAGACCACCATGACAGATCCCCACGGACTCAGCGGTGAACAGAGAAGAGAATACGCAGAGGATAAAGGCATCCATAGCCACCGTGGTCGCAGCCATAGCCGGAGACCCAAACCTGCCCGGGATATTAGAAAGGTCAATCCTATCCGAGGCTATCATCATCCCCTCGGCCTCTTCCAGAGAAATCTGCAGAAAAGATGCAAGCTTTGCCGCCACCGGCACATCTTCGATTAGAGGAATCGATATAGCTTCAATTTCTGGACCCCCAATCAAGGCTCGGAAGTCTTCATGCGTTGGGACAATCTCATTGTAGGAAAAGCAGTAAACGTGTCTCCGGACGTCCCAAAACTTTGCTGCTGCTCTCAAAAGGTTCCACCTAAGTGAGATCCCTCAAATACCATAAAGACTTGATCTTGAAGGAAGAATCAAGCAACCCCTTGTGAGATTGAAAGTTGTATCTCACCCAAGACTGAAGATCGGACAGAAAGCGGTCTCTTTTCCCCCTTTGCAATCTAACGGGCTTCTCCATCGCAAAATGATCAAAGATGGTGTCTTTGGGTCCAATATGTGCTCTGGGAACAGTTGGGACAAGTCTAAGTTGAGAATGAAATGAAATGACCAAGCCTTGGTTTTATTCTGAAAATAACCAGTCCAGACAGAACTGTGAGCCGCACGGCCTCATTTGCTCAGGAGACCATGCCGCACGGCTTCATTTACCTGATGTAAGTGACAAATCTGCAGCAACCAAGTTGCTGCCCAAAGGGAGTTTTCACCCCACTTTTCCAACCAAAACCTGTACAAAAACATGTTCAAAGACCATCCAAGCATTTATACATCATTATATATCATTTTGGCCCGCCACCCCCCAATTCCAAGCAAAAAACTGCCCCGAGGCTCAAGCAATATGCAAATTAATAAAAGCATAAATAGAAAAAGCAAATAAAACAGTATTACATTGTTTTCGCCCCATCGGCGCCCAAATAAAGCAAGAAATAAACAAAATGTGCATAAAAATTTGTTCATTGTTTGTTTCCTTCCTAAGTCAACTCTAGAGACCTCCTAGGCCTCCGATTCTTCTTCTTCATCGCTGCTCAGCTCGTAAACGCTAGCCTCCCTCATCAAATCCTCCGCGTCGCTCACATCAAAAAGATGGACATTGTCATGCTCGTACTCATCCAGCTGCTCCAGGATGTCAGCATTGGATCCCCGTCCCCGAGGCATGGCACTGGAAGAGTACTCCGAGGCCGATGAGGTAGACGCTGTGCCCCCGACATGCCTTCTCTTGCGCCCGGCTCCCGTCCCGTCGCCATTTGAAGTGCAGCGGCTTCCTCGAAGGACCAAGCACATGCTCTTTCCAGCCCTATTCCCTCGCCCGACCAATCTGTCATAAGTGCGAGCCGGAACTCGAGAAAAAGAGAAGAAAATCTTTAAAAAATCTTTAATTGCAAAAAAGCAAAGAAATCGAAAGAGGGAAAAGACCCTAAAGTGTACTTACAGTGCTGTCTCGCGGCAAGGTATACTGGGGCTCCCTAGCATCGGGGACAGGTATCCTCAACCTCCTCGGTATTCCGTGGACCACATATGAAAGGTGAGCAGGAGGGATCGACGGATCAGAAGGCTCGTCCTCCCCATATCCCTGAGTGACCGTGTTAGTACCCGGTCCGAAAAAAGGAATTTTAAATATTTTGGACTGGTTTGGTTAGGGTTTCTTTGCGTTTGATTCCCAAGTTTTATGTATATTTGATATGGTTTGAGTACAGGAACTGAAGTGCAATTCAGGAAAATCTGGGACTAAACTGGCATTTGGAAGCTTTTGGACCAAGTTGGAATTTATTGAAAATTCAGGGACTAAATGGAAAATATGGAAATTTGGGACGAAATTGATATATAAAAATTCATGGGATTAAATGAAAAATAAAATTCCAAAGAGCGAGGTGCAAAAGAAGTCATTATAGTGGTCAAAGTGCGACTGCAAAATCGCGGGACGAACCGAGTATATTAATTGGTACAAAATAGAAATGAGGCCATTACATTGCACAGGTTGGCCGGCTAATTCATGGGCATGGCCGAGAGTTCTAGGCAAATGGGGGCCAAGTTGCAGGCTGATTGGGCCAAGGCAAGTTTGGGCCGATCGACTCTTTGTTGCTCAATTTGGGCCGATCGACCCTTTGTTTAGCATAAACTTTATAACTGCCGATCGAACCTTATTTTAAGTGCCGATCGGACCTTATTTTTAAGGCCGATCGACCCTTCCTTTTTGTGCCGATCGACCCTTTTCTCGGTCCAGCCCATTCCCCGAAGCACTATAAATACGTGCAGCCGGTATCAGCTTTTGACACACAATTTATTCCGGAGATTCAAGACTACACTTGATTTTTCCATATCTCTCCCCACGTTCTTCGAATCGCCCTAGATTCGATCCCAAAGTCTTGCTACAATTGGTAAGGCTCTTATTAATATTTTTGTTCCCAATTATTATTATTATTGCCATATTATAATAATATTTGCATGCTTATTATATTTTAATTGTGCCTTTATGCTAGATCTAGGACCTTTTTAATATATTTAAATACGCAATAGCCGAGGATGATCCAAGGTTTCGCCCAAGAAAACCCAATGGATCTAGGAACTATTTCTTACCTTCCACCTTAGTTATAATTATCCCATGATCAACAATTCCCCAAGGATGAACGTTGATTAGTGCACCTTCCGAGGGCCTAACTCAAAGGTTCTAGGGTGTGATCATCAATTAATTCTTTCTCTCCCCTCCTCCTTATGCATGATCCCGTTTCTTCTATCTATTCCTGTAAACACCGCACACAACCAACACCCCACATGCTAGAAAGACCGATCCGTCTGGGCAATAGGAGTGATAGCGTTTTCTTCTTCTGTAACTTGACCCCGAACCCAATTAACTGTTTAGCCTTTTTTCAAAGCTTTGGGCTATATCAAAGTGGCGTGGCGACTCTCAAAACTTAAACTAATATTTTAATATGTTTTAAAGCGAGTGTCACTAAATGAATATCCCATTTCGATTCGACATTATATGATTAATTATTTCAAACCTTCCGAATGCGCGTTGCATCGGGACGGTGTATTCACAGACCGCCAGCTTCACTAGCTTCTGTGGCGTCCTCAGTCGCTGCTCCACAAACACAGCATATGGGGTATCCATGTCAAAGTACTCCTCGGCGGCCACGCCTGCCTGATATCTAGCAATGTCGTCCTCCTACCAATCCCTGGGCTGTAGCATCCGTGCTGGAGGATCCTGGGGAGTAATGGCGTCCAATGGAGGGACATGACCATGCTGCCTAGAAAATCGGTCCCCCAGATAGATGACATCGCATGTCAGCCATGTCAACCATCTCCTCTGCCTCGTCGCCTCCACGGCCTCTTCTAGCAAAATCTCGGGATACCTGCCCCACGGGTAGAAGTCCACCCCGTCATGTCCATCCCTGTTGATGACCGGCCTCACCATCTTATAGTCAAAGGTGATCCGGGTCTTCCCGTGAACTTATCCTCGCATCTCCTCCAAATGGGATCATAGCGGGAAAGATGGTGACATCGCTCTGTTGGTTCCACGGAAAGAACCTGATCACCTCACAAAACCAGACCTGCATGTTCAAAACATCAAAAAGGTCATTTATCTTTCGTAAAAAGTCTCAAAGACAGAAAGTAAAAGAGAAAAGAAAGTGAGACTACCTCAAGGGCGAAAGAGAAGCAGTCCATGGAGGCAGCCTTGTTACGGCTGTACATATCCAGAGAGAAGTAGAGCTCTGCCAATCCGGCCTCGCCCCACGAGACTGTCCCAATTCCATCAACATCCTCCAGAGAGTCGAGGAGGCAAGTCATGGCCAGAGTCCCAGAATTTGCAAAAATAGTGACAGACAACATCAACCACACAAAAGCTCTAGCAAGCCGCGGGCGCCACCACTAGCGGCAAAGTCCCGTATGCGCTCGGGATCGCCACCTCAACGTTCCTCGTCTCCATTCCAAGCCCCTTGGGGAATCAGCTCAAACCCAACCAAAGCCCCCGAACTCCTCTAAAGGATATGATCCTCCAAGTCACAGCCTCCCGTGAACCGTAAGCCCGCGATAGCAGTGAAATCGGCGGAGTCATCGCCGCCTCCCCTGCCTAAGATGAAAGCTGTGGGTGGTGTCCCACCGTAACTCGGATAGGGCTGGACCAAGCCCTCGTCTTCGAGGTAATATGGATACCTCCGCCAATGGCCTCAATGAACAAATCCAAGCCGGTAGCCCTCACCACCGCCAGGTTCGCCCCATTCTTCTCGAAGTCGGGCATCCTCTCCCATAGCCTGACTGCAATCTCCGAAGGCCCTCTAGACTTGTTCTCCTGTAGACAAGCACAGCAAAGAAGTGTGTCAGTCCTTCATCTCATTTCAAAAGCATGCATATATTCAAAAGTGCACATATTTTCAAAAGTGCACATATTTTCAAAAGAAAAGCATTCATAAAAATTTTTCTAGCATCCTATGCATAGAAAACACGTCTTTCATCACTTGAAACACATCGTGTCAAGCACATTGCTTTCCTAAAGCACAAAATCACAATTTTCAAAAAAATTATTTGCACATAAGCATTATTTTTCTCAAAAAATGGCATGCATAAATCCTTTTCATCATCCAAAATCCCGTTTTCTCATCTGTGATTCAGATTTGACCTAGTTTTAGCACATGCAAGAACTTCGTCACATTTTTAGACAATTATTTTCGAAAAAAAAGTGAGTCATTCTCATTATTTTGTCAAGTAAATTGCACATGCGTGTTTGTTTATCTTTTTAGCCTCATAGGTTAATCATCAATATTTCAAAATCATCAAAAAAATCCTAGGAAAATTCGAAAAATTCCTAAAGCTCGGGTCAAGCCCTAAATCAATCAAAATCCAATCAAAATCGATGGAATTGAGCAAATTAAGAAAGCTTACCCCAACCGATCGAGGGTTTGTCGATTTATGCTCCCTTCTCCCTGGATAGAACTCCGATGGAGGCGTAAGGAAGTCATACTTCCTCTCCGTCCGAACAAGCTCCTTCCTCCTCCTTCTCGCGGCCGCGGAGATGTTCCTTCTAGCTTGCCTCGGCATCGGGTTCCCCTCCGGATCCATTCCAAATCAGTAGAGGCAAAGGGAATTGAAGGATTTCGAAAATTCTTTCTCTCCCTCCTCTCTCTCTTTCTCGGCAGTTCAAGGGCGGCAATAATGCCCAATGACCATTCAAATCTGTTTTAAATAATCTGGAAAAAACAGACTTCTAGCCGTACGGCTTCTTTTGCCCCCATCTCATGCCGGGCGGCCTCTTTCGCTCTGAGCAGAAATTACCCTTTTGCCCCTGGACTTTCCACTTGGGCATGTAATTCCCGTTATCTTTTAACCAAGATAACGTTTTTTTCAAAAGATATCCCTTATCTCTTAAGCAAGTAAGTTTTCTTCCCCAGTCGCCTCCGTTACTTCCGTTATAACGGGATAACGCTAGGTGACAACCTCCGAATTGTCAGAACTCTAAACTTAGGCTACCTCTATCTCCTCGATAATGAAGTATGCTCAAGTTCTCCAAACTTAAGCTACCTCTATCACCGATAGTGAAGTATGCTCAAGTTCTCTAAACTTAAGCTACCTCTATCACCGATAGTGAAGTATGCTCAAGTTCTCTAAACTTAAGCTACCTCTATCTCCTCGATAGTGAAGTATGCTCAAGTTCTCCAAACTTAAGCTACCTCTATCTCCCCGATAGTGAAGTATGCTCAAGTTCTCCAAACTTAAGCTACCTCTATCTCCTCGATAGTGAAGTATGCTCAAGTTCTCCAAACTTTAGCTACCTCTATCCCAGATAGTGAAGTATGCTCAAGTTCTCCAAACTTTAGCTACCTCTATCTCCTCGATAGTGACGTATGCTCTAGTTTCCTCAGGTGACAACCTCCATTAATTGTCAATCAGGTGACAACCTCCATTAATTGTCAAAACCTCAAGGATCCTAGACATCGTTCCTAACCTATCTAGTGATGCTTGAACTACGATCAAGGCTTGATTCCCCCGGGATACGTAGGTAGCTTTTCATAAAAGGTCCAGCCATCCGACCACTTTGGTCACCCTATGCCTTCGTCGCTCCTCAGTGATGAAATAGCCCCTCATAAAGGTCCTGACATCCGACCACATTGGTCACTTCTAGCATATCCCCAGTAGGATCAATTGCTTGACCTCCTAGGTCATTTTCTCTGCTATTTCCCCATCAAGAGACCAGTTTTCTCTTTTCTATTCCTCAGAGGATCTCTTCAGAACTACGGCCTGGCTTGATTCCTACTCGGGATACGTAGGTAGCCTTCCAGAGGTTCAGCCACTCGACCACCTTGGTCACCTAGTCCGTCTCGACACTCGCCAGATCAGATCCTTTTCTATCGACAACCCCACTCGCCCTGCAAGTGACGTTGCCGAGGGGCTTCTGTAAGTACCCAAATCTGGCTCATGCCTTCCGGTTAAATTTCCCGACAATTCCGGTAAATTTCCCGGTAATTCCCCAGACTTTCCTGGAGTTCCGGAACAATTCCGGAACTGTTCCAAATCATATAAGGGCTGAAGGGAATGTTTCTCAATTAAGAAACACGTTTTTCTTAATTTGGAAAAAGTTCTAGAATTGCCACCTTGCATGATTCTAGAAACATGCTGAGTCACAAGGGATAATGCCGCACGGCTGCATTAGCCAAGGATCTCTGGCCGCACGGCTTCATTTGCCTTATCCAGACTGCCTATAAATAGAGCCCTCCTCTACCCATTTTAAAGACGAAAAAACACACACCACACTCCATATTCAGACTAAAAAATACTCCTAAATACTGCTGGGAATCCCATGGGTTGAAGAAGCAAGCCAAGAAGCCACCTCCCTCCTCCTTGAAGATCCCAAGATTGGTCCTTCCACCTAGCTCAACCCAAAGAAGAATAGGCCACCATTGGTAACCTCTCACTCCCTAACCTTGCATTTTAATATGCTCTATATGAATTAGATTGCTCATTGCATTCATATATTGTTATTATCTTTGCTTGGGACTTGGTAGTTTTCATTAAAGATCATATCTTTATCATACCCCCTTTCCCCCTTTTGCATCCTTTGCATGAATTAGGCATCATTTGTCATCAAAAATGTAATCTTTATACTCAAAGGTGCATCCTTTGCACCTAAGAATCTCCTTTACATAAAAATGTCATCTTTATGCATCATTTGCTCATAAAAATGCAATCTTTATATCAAAAATGCATCATTTGCACATAAAATCCATTTTCATGCATCCTTTGCATTAAAGGTCATTCCTTCATCATAAAAATGCATCCTTTGCTTTCAAAATGCAATCTTTATGCATCCTTTGCATACTAAGCCCTAATTTCCTCATAAAAAAATGCATCCTTTGCATAAAAATCATGCCTTTACATCAAAATGCATCCTTTGCAAATCAAATGCATCCTTTGCAACCCAAAAATGTCATCTTTTCACTAAAAATGTCATTTTTACATGCATTCCCCCATGTCCCCATTAGCAACCTTGGAACGGACCGGTGTAAAGATCCTATCTTTACATCGTTTCTTCCATTAAAGGTTCTATAATCTCTTTAGAAAGGGACAACCTTGAACCCTATATCTCCAATTATCACTTAAGACGAGCATGAAGCATCCATATAAGCTCGATCGTCTTAAGGTGTAGGATTGATGGGCTAAGGACATTCCTTCCTAAAGAACCTCATTTTTGGGCTATAAAAGAGAGTCCTTCTCTCGATCACGCAAGTCCCGAGGTTAAAAAGCGATGATCACAAGTCCAAGATGAGGACGGGATCAAAATCCCGAATACATAAAATCCAAGAAATCCCGAGCGACAACCAATAAATGGTTTGTACGTCCGGAAGACAACTTGGGACATTCCCTCCCCTTTCATTCAAACACATGCACACAAGAAAGCACGCAAGCAAGCAAAATAAACGGAATCTAGGGAGACTTGCTACGACAAGGCACCTTGGGTGAACGACGATCCGTTCTCCCCAAGGGGTAACTTAACCTCCGAACCCATAAATCCTTTTTTTCAAAGTTTTGAGGAAATCAAAATGGCGTGGCGACTCCATTTTTCAAATTAAACCGGATGTCTTCAAACTCGCGTGAATCCACAAAATTTGGGCACACATTCACACATTAACGCCCTTTCAACTACTTGAAAATAAGAACATAATGATAAGAACAAAGAATATTGCTCTCTCATATTTTTATATATTGAATATGTAATTGTACAATCTTTATATAGAGCTAGACCCTAGAATTAAACTCTAGAATTAGGCTAATGCATCCCGTAAATATCTCCTACAATCAAGTCCTATGAATAGTTATACAACTCATATAATCACTAAAGATGGGAACTAAATCAAATCAGTATGATCTTAACATTCCCCCTCAAGTTGGTGCATAGATGTCAAACATGCCCAACTTGTTCAATACATTTGTAAACACTCGACTTGAAATGCCTTTGGTGAGAATGTCTGCTAATTGGTCCTCTGATCTGATCATAGGCAACTCCAATATTTTCCCTTCCAGATTTTCTTTAATGAAGAACCTGTCAACTTCTACATGTTTTGTGCGATCATGTTGAACTGGATTTTGAACAATGTCACGTGCAGCTTTATTGTCACAATATAGGTGAATTGATTGCTTAGGTGAATAACCCAGGTCTTGCAATAATAGTCTCAACCATAGTGCCTCACAAAGCCCAAGTGTCATACCTCTGAATTCAACTTCTGCACTTGACCGTGCTACAACGTTTTGTTTTTTGCTTTTCCATGTAACCAGATTTCCACTAACGAATGTAAAATACCCAGATGTGGATCTTCTATCAGTATATACATTTATGGTTTGACAATCACTGTGTTTCTTGAACATAATTCCTTTTCCAGGAGTTGACTTCAAATATCTCAGAATACGCATAACTGCCTTCGTATGTTTTTCTCCAGGATTGTGCATATATTGGCTAACAACACTTAAGGCATAAGTAAGATCTGGCCTTGTATGAGCCAAATACATCAGTCTCCCTACAAGCCTTTGGTATCTCCCTTTATCAGCTGGTATTTGATCCTTCTCGATACACAATTTCAACCCGTCTTTTACAGGTGTATCACTTGGCTGGCATCCTAACATTCCACTCTCTTGTAAAAGATCCAACGTATATTTTCTTTGAGATAGCAAGATTCCTTTATTTGATCGAGAAACTTCTTTTCCAAAAAAATGTTTCAACGGACCAAGGTCTTTCATTTCAAATTCTTTAGAGAGATAATTCTGCAATGATTTCCTTTCATATCATCTACATAAACAATGGGTGCAGTGATCTTACCATGTCGTCTTTTCGTGAACAATGTGTGATCTGAATTGCATTGACTATAGCCAAAATTGAGCATTGCCTTTGTGAACCTTCCAAACCATGCTCGAGGGGATTGTTTCAATCCGTACAAACATTTTCTCAATCTACAAACCTTTTGACTATGCGTTTGAGGAGTCCAACATCTAGGAGGGAGATCCATATAGACTTCTTCGACCAATTCACCATGTAGAAAGGCATTTTTCACATCAAATTTTTGCAATGGCCAATCTAAGTTTGCAGCTAAAGACAACAAAACTCGAACTGTGTTGATTTTAGCTACAGGAGAAAATTTCTCTGTGTAGTCTATTCCATAGGTTTATGAGTACCCTTTGGCCACAAGTCTCGCTTTATAACGTTCGATAGTACCATCTGCATTATACTTCACGATATAAATCCAGCTGCACCCAACAAGTTTCTTTCCCGCCGGACAATCTACAAGTTCCCAAGTTCCATTTTTCTCTAAGAATATCATTTCGTCATTCATTACAGCCTTCCATCTTGGGTCAGTTAAGGCTTCCTGCAGCACTTGTAGTTGAACAAAGCGAAGGTGATACTATGGCTGAAAAGGCATCTGTACACTGGTGACGGCCACAGATAATGCTGGTAAGGTTTTTAATGTTTGTGTACCTGTTTCTAATAGTACATGGATAATTGATTCCGGTGCAACTGATCATATGATATTTGATTTTCGACAAATTTCAATCATTAAACAAACTTTAAAAAATTTTGTTTCAACAGCCAATGGTAACACCACACCAGTTATTGGTGAAGGACCCTTAGCTCTTACTGATAATTTACAATTAGATTCAATTTTGATTGTTCTATCATTAGATTATAACATTTTATCAGTCTCCCAAATAACAAAAGCCTTGTATCTACATTTTTCATCCATAAAGATAATCTCATATAAATAAATTAAGCCAAAATCTTACAAAAAATGTGTTTTTCCTTAAGATTAGGAAAAACGTGTTTTGTTTTCCCTGTTAGTGCCAGTGCCAGTGTAACAAAGTGCCCGTGCATGTGTAACAAAGTGCCAGTGTAAAAAAGTGTCAGTGCCAGTTTAACAAAGTACCAGTGTAACAAAGTGCCAGTGCATGTGTAAAAAAGTGCCAGTGCCAGTTTAATAAAGTGCCAATGTAAAAAAGTGTCAGTACATGTATATTAAGTGCCAGTGTAAAAAGTGCCAGTGTTAGTGTAATAAAATGCCAGTGTTAGTGTAACAAAGTGCCAGTGTAAAAAGTGTCAGTGTATGTATATTAAGTGGCAGTGTATAAAAGTGTCAGTGTTATTGTTATTGTAAAAAAGTGTCAGTGTTAGTGTTATGAAGTGCCAGTGTAAAACACGTTTTTTCTAAGCTTTAAAAAAAAACACGTTTTTTGTAAGACCAACTCATTAATTCATTAATTAATTAAACTTCACTCAATAAACTAGAATAACTATATTGAAAATAATATTATATCAATGTCCACTTATATTAATTATCTAAAAATTAAATAGAACTATATGTCCGAAATTGCGTAAAAAAACATATTGAGCCTATTTTTATTTTTTTTGAATAACGCTTGGTAGTTGTAGCGATGCGATTTTTATGAACACAAAGTCACCACTTATTATTTATTTAAAAAAACAATAAGAAAAACCTTTTTGAAAAGATTTGAGTTCGGGACTTAAGTGATGGATTTGAAAGGTCAATGAGCACCGTATTCACTCAATCCGAAGATCGGTCTTGCTTAAGGGGGATAATCAATCAAACAATATAATAATGAAATAGGAACAAGCAAATCATAATTAATTTCTTAATTAGGAATGTCGGGTTGTATGCTTCGAGATCACCTCCATGGATTGAAGGGACTCTAGGCTAACCCTTTTGATGGGATTACACTACTCTAAAAGCAATTAGAGAGAGATTGAGAAGAAGAGAATAAAAATATAGGAGTTTACCTTGTGTTTAGGGAGGATTTGGTTTAAAACGTGGTTATAAGTGTTTCTTTCCTCCTTCCTCAGTCGAGAAATGATTTGGACAGAGTTTTGCCTTGATTTTAGGCTTGAGCCTTGATGTTCGTCAATCAACAAGGTTGATGGATGAATTTGGGTGTTTGTTTATGAGTGATTTACACGAATCTTTCAAGGAGAGAAACCAGTAAATTGTCTGTCGACCGTCCTCTGAAATACTGAAAGTCATCAAGTATTTATAGGGGTTGATTTACTTGGTCACCAAGATAGGATTCCACCCAAGAAAGGTTTCAGAACTCTAAAATTAGTAGAGACCCGGATTGGATAAGAGTTTATCAACAAAAGAGGTTGAAATCGACAAGGGAAGTGAATATGCATATTCTGCAGAGGGGTTGTCTTGCGTGAGACACGTATGTCCCGCGCGGGACAACTAGTCAATTGACCATTCTGTCCTCTTCAGTTATTTCGTTAGTCAGTTAGGTTCAAAACTAACAAGGTTAGTTAAAAACTTAACGAAACATGACGAAACTAATATGCTTTCATCAAAACACAAAAGAGAGATGAAGAGTAGTGTAATTATGTAATTATTGATTCAGAATGGGGTGTCTACAGTAGTATTTTTTAATAAAAATTAACAAAATACAAGGATTATTGTACTTATTTAACTCAAATATATTTTTCTATTTTTCTTTGATTATTCACTTTTCCATGATAATTAATGTACTTATTTATTCATTCCTTAATAGACGATTGCATGCATTTTCACTAAAAAAATCTGTCAAAATTGTGGAGTATTAAGAAATCACTAATTTTAACAATTTAATAAAATCAATAAACTAGTAAATTAAAGAGTCGTAGTACCTGCTACTCTATGAAGTTGTCTATAGTTAAGTTGCAAATCAAATACTCCTTTTGTCCCATCTTAAATTGCAAGAAAATGCTATGTCACGATAATTTAGAGAGTATGTAATATGTGGATAATGAGGTAGGAGAGAGAAAATGATGTAATGAAGTATTTAGTTATTGTTATTATAACAAATGAGTCATATTAGTTATTAAGTATTAAAAGCTTTACATTTTTAGATTTTGCAAATTCTAATGGGACACCAAATGAGGTAAATTTTGCAATTCGAGGAGGGAGAGATTATTAATATTTTCTCGCCCAATTTTTTTAATGGTCAATTTAAATAAATTTTGAACAATAATTTATGTTATAATAGACATCACAAAATATTTTGTGTCATTTATATTAAATCTTGACCATCATTTTATGAATAATTATTTATGTTCATGAAACTCTTAAAATAGTGTCTTCAAAATTATATTTTCTTAAATTATTAATTGTTTTTATAAAAAACTTTTTTTCCTTTTCTTAATTAATTTTTCAGTATTCCTAAGTGGGTTTTTTAGCTAATAGTTATAATGTATATTAAAAAAAAACAGGCTTAAAATCTTATTCATCCACTTTTCTTAGACAAATTTAAGTTTATTATTGATAATTTATTAGTTAATTAAAAATTCAAGAAAAAAATAAAATAAGAACTGAGATTTATTCCCTTATTGAATCATCTTTTTAAAGAGTAATAAAGACATAAGTTTCAATGAGTGTTATATATGTGAACTTTCACAAATAAAAAAAAATTGGTGAACAAAAAGTACGGGAGAGCGGTTGTAAAAAACTGAGATAATTAATTTGCATTGAATGTTTAAGTTGAATTTTTTGGGATAGTAAATTGTTTATTTATTGCTAAAACAATAAATAAATTGTTTATTTACCATTTAAAAATATTTTATATAAAAGCTATGTTATAGGTTTTTTAAATAAAAAGCTATAATATATATATTTTTTTAAATATATAACATTAGTTAGAAAATGCGGAGTATGACTTAATAAGATTAGACAAAATGACTATTTTAAGATATGTATAGAAAAATAGAGTTGTTGATAATAATAATTTCTTAGAAATGAGATAATAGTTTATTTAATAATATTACGCAAATAAAATGAGGTAGTTATAGTAATTTTTTAATTTAGTTCCTGTTATTTGTCAAAGTTTTTTGACCGTGCGTTTAACACACGGGTGTTAGACTAGTTACTAAATAAAGGGCGAAGTGATTTTGTGTTTTTCCCTCCAAAACTCTTACTTGTACAACCTCTTGACTACATTCATTTGTTCTTGTTCCTGATTTATTTACCAATAGCACCTTATAACTATTTAAATATCAAAAATGACCTGGCAATTCTGGACAATCAACATTTAATTGATGTACAATTAATATAACATTTGAAAAAACTCTTTGTTATCTTAGATCAGGAGGTGTTATGATTTCTGGTTACTAATTATGTGTATACCCCGGAATCTGAAAGATTTATTGATCTATTAAATGTATGCACACAATCCTGTGCAAGTTAGCTATTATCCTTATTGTCATTAAAAATAATAATTCAAATAACTAAATAAAAATGAACCGTTGACTGATTATTACAAAAAATGAGCTACTTTTCAAATAACAAATTTTAAACAAAATAAATTAATTCCGAAAATTTCTGGCATACGGACGGACTTTCTGTCTTACGTATAAAAGCTTGACTACCTTTCCATCTTGAGGGTTGATTTTCTTTGACTAATATTTTTAGCATACAACACATAGTAAGTATGTCCATATCAGTCTCCCTCATCAGTAGCCTACACAAAGGAAGATCAGATTTGAGCATTAAAGTAAGGGTGGCACGTAATTGGAAAATTTCATTTGACAACAAAATGAGCATGCCCATATCATATGAGCTGATACTTGTAGATTCAAAAGTAAGAAACATTTAATTATGTTTTACTTTTTTATTGTTTTGTTGTTCATATTCATCTCATTTTTCCTGCCATGTGCTTCATAGATAGCTATCAACCTTCCCCATCTTTTAATATATCAATTAAAACTATCTATTTAGATACTCAATTATGTGACTGAAAGATGTATATAAGGAGCATCTTATCTGGTTTATCAAGCTCAAAAGGTTGTTTTCTAAGGGGTGAAATTGAAAACCTATATTTACGTTGAGTTGTTGTAGAGTCTTAGGAATCGCCCCAATCCCGTTCCAATGGTACATATTCTTGGCCTTCTTTCAAGAACCTGCTCAAGAAACTTGAGAAATTGCCGCAAAAATTAAAAACCCTTAACAAATAGGGGAAAAGAAAAGATTCTTACACACGTAAACAATACTTACTTGGAACATAAAATACCAAGGGATTTTTGTTTTCGACTATAAGTATAATCCCTAGATCCAAAATCTTTAGCATCAGAAATTGAGGGCAAGGCCATTTCCTACCGCCAGATCTATATGGACTAAACACAAATGAGGTATGTGTTTAACTATGAATTTGGGGGAGAGGGAATGGAGATTTACAGATATTACTAAATCAAAGGCGAGTTTCACTACAAGAAACACACTCTTTAGGGTCGGTCCGTCACCGTCCCTAAAGGCCATTTTGTCGTCCCTAAAGGTATTTAGGTCGGCCTTAAGGACGGGAAATTGGGGTCCGGAATAAAGGGCGACTCTAAAACTTTGGGACCCCCGTCACCGTCCCCAATAATGTATTAAAGACGGCATGCATCGGTCCTAAAAATTAATTTAGCGGGTAATATATTTGGAGCCAATTTTTTTTGGGACGAGTTATTAGGGTCGGATTTTCCGACCCTAATATTAATTTAGCGCCAATTTAATTATTTCCCGGGAAATTATTAGGGACATGCGTCGCCGACCCTAATATTAATTTAGCGCCAATTTATTTTTTATCCCGGGAAATTATTAGGGACGCGCGTTGCCGATCCTAATGTAATTTTGCGCCAAAATATAATTTTGGAGGGAAAGATTTAAGGTCGGCTTTCAACAACCCAAACAAGCTTGTATCCCAAAATATAAATCTTTTATATATACTAAATGAATTGTAAATATATAATAAAACCAAACCTAAAAATCAAAATTCAAACACACTTTGCAATAAAATTGCTATTATAGATCAAAAGACAACAATTTCATTAAGAAAAACTCAACCTAATTTGGTACTCTAATCATGCCGCCAAGATCAAAAGGACATCATAAATCTATAACACATCCATGTTTAGTTCAACCACTTAATATTTGAACAAAAAATGTCAGTCAAAACTCAGTAAAACTATGATAAACAAAATAAATGCATCAACGTTGATAGTGCTTAACTTGGTTGCTCAGCATCTACGATCTTTTTCCTTCACATATCTACGATGAGAAAAAACGCAAACAATTACTACACAGGTTAGAAAGAGCACAAAACTAAACAGGTGCATATATGTCAGTTATAGAGCAAAACTGAATCCCATGAAAATATAAATGAATAAACTGATATGCAAAAGAGTATTTAGCAAATACTACAACCACCAAGACTTTAAGAAATGTAACAGCTGCTCTGAAAGTTAAGATTCTATGGATGAATATTCATTAAAAAAAGTCATATTGACTTTCAGGAAATAATAAAATGAAAATTAGAAGTCCTCTTCCTAGTACATACTGGGCAAAATTTATCAACTGTCGTCAAAAGGCTAATGTGCACAGTATGAGTGAGCACCACAGCAAGTATCAACATGTCTTAGTTAATAAAAGAGGAACGGAACTTACGTGTTCTTGATAGTCAGAACTTCCTCCATTTGCTTTCCTTTAACCCACTCGGTAGCTGAAAGTAACACACCAAGTAATGAGAACTATCCTCAATGCATACCACATTACATTTAAAACTAGAAAGACATCATACACAACAGGACAAGCAGTTATCATGCAACTCACATTTGATAAACAAAATAAATGCATCAACAAGCTTACTGCTGATGCTAAGAAACAACATGGCCTAAATCTGACATGTTGAATGTAGGTAGAAGAAGATTTTGGTAGTTTGCAAGAATACATTATGATGATCCATATTTCATATTAGTCAACGACCAGGCACCTATAGCATTATTTTAACCTCAACAAAGGTAGAAGAAGATTTTGGTAGTTTGCAAGTACTTTATAGACACACACACAAATGTCATTAGACCCCCTCCCTAAATTGTTGTTTTGGTTAGTCCAGCAATCCACTTATCAGCAACACATTAACCTCAACAAAGGTCCCAGCTCTTGTTCCAGTTACTTGGTCTTGATGAAGGTACATTGTCCAAAAAAATGTATTGACAAGCCAAAAGATGACTCTTTTTGTAGAGTGTGGCAAAGCTCAACTATCATTTGACAAAGCATTCATACAAGCCTTACAAATAACAAAGTGTGGCCTCCAATCTCAATTATTTGCAGTAAATCAGAGCACAAATTAATCAACAACTGAAGTCAAGTTACAGGCTTTTAAGGATCACAATAAGAAAATCCACAATAATTTCTCAAAATGTTCATTAAACTTTGGCCGAAAAGAGCCATCCGGAATACTGATCCATGCACTGCAGGACTCAACCAGTATATACATATAATTGTCTTTTTCATACTAATAACAAAGCTTATAGACTGGAACTACTAATCCCTTTAAGAGATTTCCACCCACAGAATGATGAAATCATAGGTGCCTAATGAATATCTTCGTACCAGCCTTAGACATGATCTTGATGGATTGTCTCATTTATAGTTGAGTTGGCCTACGCGGACAACAATTTATCTACTTCACCAATAATCCCATGAATCCTTTTCCACCATTCTGTTTTATCCAATGCAAGATCACAGACCACGCACCTATAGCATTATTTTAACCGTTGTCATGTTTGTGATTTCCCCATACTTTGAATCTAGTTACTTTTAGCAAAACACAACTTTGTCTACATTTGTGAGTAATATCTGGTCTGCTCCTACTGACAATAGTCAGGTTTCCAAAAAGAAAATAAGCTAGAAAACCAATAGTATTCGAGTTAAAGATGCTTAATTAACATGTGCTATTATCTTTTGATTTTCTAAATATAACTTTCGATAATCAAAACAAAATCCATTCATTGAAGACATTACCAATCCTAGGTGTGATCATATATAATCCAACAACTATAATAGTAGGGAAGACCAAAACTAACATGGGCAGCAACAATCAAAATGGCTATGAGCTAGTATAGGTTGAGGACAGGAACGACATTATAGAAGAGAAAGCATGTACCTCTATATCAACTGATTTCTGGTGTTTGACCCGCCACTTGAATTCCCGCGGATTGGAGTTGAACCATTTGAATTTATCCCTGCAGCATTCAATGCCTGAATAACTCGAGCCTCAGAATCCATTGCAGATCGCTGAATAACTTGTAATAAAGCCTTCAACGAAGCCATTTCACTCCTTATCTCCTCCTCATAACGGTCACGTGCTGCATCACGAAGATCACGCTCTAGATCACGCTCTGCAATACGACGATCACGTTCTGCAAGCTCTTCCCTTAATTTTGCAAGGTCAGCCTCAAACTCCTGAATAGATGAAGGCGATGTCCCATCCAATGTTGCAGACGAGGTATACCCTAATCTAGTACCCACGCCACCACACAGAACTCGTCCGTGTCCATCATTTCCGATTATATCTACGAAAATCCTTTCCCTTTTCTCTGGATCATCTTTTTCCTCTTCTGGTAGCTCATCAAGGCGTCTTTTAAATTGTTCCTGTAACAGAATTCAAAAAAAAAAAAATTGACTAAAAAAATAGATATGAGGACAATAAATGTTAGAAATCGAGCATAATTCATGATATACATTTATGCCAGCAGCTCCATCATCTTCGGTGAATTTTCCTTTCTTGGCACGAGTTGCTCTCCATATGCTAATTCCATCTGTAGGCTCATTATTTTCTTTCCTCTAATAAGCCATTTGTCAGCGCACCAAAAATAATATAAGATAGTAGTTAGCTAAGTTATAAAATAATTCATTAAAATAAGTAAACTACTTTAGTAAACATAACAACACTTACCTTATGGACAATATTTGGAATTGAATTCCTTCCAAGTCTCATACTTGAACCCCAAGTCTGAAGTTAGCTTATTAGCCAAATAATAAGATTTTGGAATTTTGCTAAAGGGAAAATCTTTCTTAAGAACTTCAAGATTTGCGTGATAGCTTTATTTGTCATATTATTGACCTGCTTTATATTCAAGAGCTCGGCGACAAATGAGGATTACATTACTCATGAGGACAATTTTCATACAACTCGCTCTCGGCGTCCTTTAAGCGTCAATAAAACTTTCGCATAATAAGATTCATTGGAATTTTGCTAAAGGAAAATCTTTCTTAAGAACTTCAAGATTTGCGATTTCAAAGCTTTAATTTCTAGCATTTTCATCATTATTTATGGGTTCATTATATGTTTTGTTGTTGATCGAGATATTGGTGGAACCCGTCCCCTCTTGGACTAACGATATTACCATGTGGAGTTACATCGACAAGCCTCACGACTCTTGTAGCGGCATCTAACATGTCCTTCTACGATAATGAGAATCATCAAAATCATCTCAAAAAGCATCATCATCATTAAAAGTTCTCCCATGATTATCCCATGTTTGTTGTTGATCGATATCCAAAAGCCGTGCTTGGATCTGCATATATCTTGGACCAACGATCGGGAATACTTGATTGAGCACTTGGTTACACGGGCGACAACAACCTCAACTCTTAGCGCCGTGCATATCTTTCTCCCTAAACGCCGAAAGCTTGGGAAAGCATCAACCCCTCTGTATGTATCTTTACAGGACTCCTTCTCTCAAATACGATTTATTAATGCAATCCAAGAACTGATATCCAAGTTCTCTTTAATGATCCCATTTGTTTAATGTTACGAACGCACGTAAGCTTACTTAGAAATGTATCTTTACCCATAGTGTAACCCCATCTTGAAGTGGAACTTTCTAAGTATATAACATGCCTAATCCAAGTCTTATCCATTGGATGGAAAACTACTTTAATGAACCGTTAACATATACAAACACATAATATTAATCACTTAGAAGCTATAATATTTCTTACATCACATATTACTTTCTTAGTATATAACATGCCTACGCAAAACATACTTTGGATGGAAAAACATAATATAATCGTTTAGATTGACCTAGTAAGCTAAATATTTCTTGCATCACATATTTTATGGTATGAAATCATGTTGTATACATTTTTAATGCTGCGACTTATGGTGATGAAAATCATGTTGTATACATTTTTATTGCTAGCGCCTTGACAAGTTTTATCACTTGACCCGACTTTTCAGAAACTTTTAATTGACTGACAAATTCTAGGCTTCTGTCTGTCCATGAAAGTTTATCGGCGGTAACAAAAGTGTAAGGCAAGAAGAATCAAAAGCATTAATAAAATTTGTAACAAGCCTTGAGCTGCGTTTAGAGCGAAACCCGAGAGAAAGGCTTAAATGATATACTGCCCAGAAACCTCTTTTTATTGATCTTTACGGTACTTGCGGTTGAAGCTATCTGTCCATGTAGTCGTATGTAAAAGCAGTGGCAATGTACGAGAAATTCACATATGCAATTCTTTCTATATTAATAAAATTTGCAAAATGTTGAGCGAGACGAGAATATAAGTTACGCGGTGGAATGAATAAAACAACCTTGCCGCGAGCCTGGGAATCCATTGCGAAGCCTAGATTTCTCGAGGTTAAAATAACAAAAACGGCTTTGTCTGCGAGTAGAAGAAGCGCAAACACCACTGATCCTATCTAACCTTAAAGCGATTACACACAAAGGGAACTGGGAAAAGAAAAAGAAATTCAAGTTTCATAGAAATTAAACAACAAAAATTTAAAGGCACAATTACACCTGAAAGGAACTAGGAAAAGAAAAAGAAGCACATTACAAAATTTACCCTTGGAAATTTAACCTTAAAGCGATTACACACAAAGCGATTACACACAAAGGGAACTAGGAAAAAATTAAACAACAAAAAGGCCCGGGATACGAATATAACTAGAAAAAGAAATTCAAGTTTCATAGAAAAACTCGGACAATTGATTTTCCACTTTACTCTAGTTTTATTCCGGACATTTACAAAACAAATTAAAAAAAAAAAACAAAAAATTGGACGGCTATTAACAAAAAAAATCATTACAAATAAGTAGAGAGAGAAAGTACCTTCTTGACGATTGCGCGGATGAAATCGATTAGAGAGGGGCGAGGGAAACCTTGACGACTGCAGAGAAAGGCTAATGAACAAGAAGAATCGAACAATAGAGGGGATTATTACGGTTTACAGACGGCTAATCGAACAATAGAGGGAAACCTTGACAACGATTGCAGAACAATAGAGGGATACCTTGATGACGATTGCAGAAACCTTGACGATGACGACGATTGCAGAAACCTTGACGACGACGATCGCAGAGAACGGTGGTGGAAGTTGGCGTGAGATTAGAGAGGGATGGTGCGGAAGAGGCGTAGTGGGCGAAGAGCAGAGGGTTTTGGGAGGTTTCCTTTTTTTTTTTTTTTTTTTTAATTTCATTTATTTGCTAACGTTAAAGACCCAATTTGGCCGTCCCATTAATTTCATTCGCGTACAGCTGACTTATTAAGGGGATAATAGGGACCAGAGAGTTCTCCCGACCCAAAAAATTCAGTCCCTAATAATGACTTTTTTTGTAGTGTTTTTTCCCTAATGCGGGAACCATCATGTTGTCATGGATTTCAATTAACTTTTTGATACGGCACTAACCAAATGCAAGATAGCATTTCATATAAAAAAACCTTAAGCAATTGATAAACAAAAATTAAAGATGAATCAATGCATATTACTTGTTAAAAGGAAAGTGAGAACTTTTTTTGTAAGTTGTAATACAATTAAATATGAGGAGGGAGTAATTATATCATATTAATATCTTCTACTTTAAAGTAACTATTTCTAACTTATCATACACTTGTCCAATGCATGCACACCCTTTCAATAAACTGATGTTATTTGTTATTTATTTTCTAATAAAATTCCTTTTTTTTTTATCATTTTAGGGAGGAAGGATTCAAGCAATGATCCCAAAACCTTTAATGAAAAAGTTTGGCGGCATGTTTATGGAGCAATCGTGTATGTAGTTTCTAACGTTCTTGTAGCTCACAATCGTGGGAAATACAAGACAGTGTTACACAAATACAAGCTTATGTTAATGGATTATTTGTCATCATAAGTGTTGGAGGGAAAAATTTCCGAAGGCAATTATTCCGTATAATGTCATTTTCGGATTTTTATGCTATCCAAAACGTTTTGAATTCTGAGCTTATAGGTAGTACTTAATCTATCGGTTTAAAAAATATTTGTATCTAAATATTTTAATATGAACCATTAAAGTCCTATATCCTAATATACTTGCATGTTGTTTTTTCAGATGTGATTGGCAGATTAGTTGGGAATGGAACACTTAGTTATCAAAGTGGTACCAAGTTTGTTGAAATAGAACTTGAAGATCTAAGATATTAGTTAACATTTCAAAAATAAATTATATGTATAAAAAACTATTTTGAAAAATTATGATTACTTGATATAACAAAAATACTACAACCAAAAAACATGTATAAAAGGCACAAAATCATACTAAACATAAATATCAATTTACGATGAGAAAGTACTACAAACCTCTAAATGTCTTAGTCTTTTTCCAACGAGAACATGATTGCACTCACATCCACTTCCTTGAATTACACGTCTATTTGTTACATTGTTGATGTCTGGATCACTTTCTCAACCTGAGCATGTATGGGAAAGTTGCTTGAAATATTTATCAGATGACATTATCTATATGCGTAGACGTGTTTTAGATCATCAAGGTAATAAATCTTTTTTAAATTACTATTTATTTTATAAGATCAAATTTATATTTTTAAGAGATTTTAAAACTAATCGAATTTACATAATTTTCTTGCAAATATACCAGGATTACAGCTTAGTGCAGAAGAAATTAAAAACTTCAATTTACTGGAAATTGAAAAGATATTGAGCAACAGGGGTAAAAGCCATAAAGATTTTCCAACTATGCCCTATCCTGAGGATTATGATTCGTCAATGTTTAACAATCGTCTAATATTGGATGAATTGAATTATGATAGAGATTTATTATCGGATGAATGCAATAAGTTATTGGGATTGTGTACGGATGAGCGGAAATACGCTTATGATACGATCATAAATAGTGTCAAGGCCGGTAATGGAGGGATTTTTTTTCCTTTATGGTTCTGGGGGTACATGTAAAACTTTTATACGCAGGATTCTTTCGGGTGCTTTAAGATCAAAGGGTGATATAGTTTTGAATGTGACATCCAGTGGAATATCATCTCTTTTGTTGCCTAAAGGTCGAACTGGTCATTCTAGATTCGCCATTCCATTAGTTTTATACGAGGATTCAACTTGCAATATTAAACAGGGCAGCCCACTCTTTGAGCTTATGGTACGAATAAAGCTTATCATTTGGGACGAGGCACCAATGGTTCATATGCATTGTTTTGAAGCCCTTGATAGAACTTTATGAGATATTATGCGATTCAAGAATTCTGATAACTTGAATCAACCTTTGAGAGGAAAAACTATTGTTATGGGCGAAGATTTTCGTCAGATCCTTCAGGTGATTCCTAAAGGTACTAGGCAAGACATTGTGATGACGACAATCAATTCATCACATTTATGGTCTCATTGTAAGGTTTTGAGGCTTAATAAAAATATGCGACTTAAAGCTATCGTTAATGATCCGAGTGGATTGTAGCTTAAAATTTTCTCTGAATGGATTTTAAGTATCGGAGATGGGATGTATGGGGGAGATAATGATAGTGTTGCAACTATAAAAGTTCCCAAAGACCTGCTTCTACACTCATCTAGTGATTTGATCAAGCCTATTGTTGATAATACATATCATTTGTTCACTGATCATTTTGATGACGTCGATTATTTACAGGGAAGAGCTATACTTGCACCAACTCTTGATGTTGTCGAGAAAATAAATGAGTACATGGTCTCTAATAATCAATCGGATGGTAAAATTTATTTGAGCTCAGACTCAATTTGTAGGTCTGAGAATAATTCAAGTCTTTTCGCCGAGATACATTCGACCGAGTTTTTGAATACAATAAAGGTTTTCGGTTTGCCAAATCATCAGTTGAGCCTTAAAGTCGGTGTTCCAGTTACGTTATTGAGGAACATTGACCATAGTGCAGGGTTATGCAATGGAACGAGACTAATCATTACAAGGCTCGGTGAGCATGTTGTAGAAGCAAAAATTTTAAACGACTGTAATGCTGGAGATAAAGTTTTTGTTCCGAGGATGTCATTAAATCCGTTTGCCATTCAAGTTTCAGATAACACAGTTTCCGTTGATTGTATCATATGCAATGGCAATCAACAAAAGTCAAGGTCAATCACAGACTCATGTTGGTTTGTTTCTATAAAGGCCAGTGTTCAACAATGGCCAATTGTATGTTCCTCTGTCTATGGTAACTAATCGTGTTGGGTTGAAGATATTAGTATGTGACGAAGATGGAAAGACTGTGGATGGAACAACAAATGTTGTTTACAAATAAAATTTTCAAAATTCGTAGTTGTTATTGGTAATTCCATTATGAATATTTTAATGACATTTTAGCAACTCTTTAAATTTAGTTTTTGTCATTTATCACAGTTTGTTGGTCGTGCGTTTAACGCACGGGTATTATACTAGTTTTGTACTAACATTAGTATAACAAGACTAGTTCACTTCTGATTTTTGATATATAAGAGTCATTTTTTCAAAATTTTTTCAATTTTTAATAAAACAAATAAAAAAACCCTTTGATATTTATTAAGAAATGGACTCTTATACTTAAAATATAAGACAAAATAAATTCTTATACCAAAAGTATGTATAAGAGTCATTTTCACTTTTTTTCTCAATTTTTAAAAAAATAAATAAAATTATTTAAACTATAAGACTAAAATTAGTCTTTACATAATATTAGACTAAATTTGGTCTTACACATGAAATATAAGACATAGTTTTGAATAATAAACAATATAATTTTCATAAAAATTAACAATCTTATGTAACAAATATTTAAACACATAAACACATTCAATTTAAAAAATCATACATATTCAGATGTATATTTGGTATAATGTCAGATTTAATTTTATTAAGCTCCAGTTCTATCAAATATAATTTTCTGCAACATTACCAATAAGCATATGGTCAAACTTTCAGTTATTTCACCGTACCCTATCAACAATTTGACCGAAAGTTGCTAGCATTTATAAAATATTAATGAATACAAAAAAAGAATGAGGAAAAGGTAAAGCTTCGATAGATGAAAAGCATGGCAAAACTTTGATATATGCAGAGGTAGACGACCATGGTGGTTATGGATGTTCGAAGGCCAAATATGAGACGCACAAAATTAGATCTGGAGTTAGACTCGCCAAATCTCATACAAGAAGGAGGTGGAGATGCTATGTTTTATAGTCGGTGGCACGGTGTGGCCGAAAAAGTTGAGCCGGTCGGTGATGTTGGTGTGCCGGAGATGTGCCAGAGGTTACCAGAGAGGATGGCCGGAATAGTGAGGGGGCCAGCAGATTAGGGAATGGATTTGGAGAGAGATTGTGTGTGTGTGTTTCAGGAGAGAGAAGAAAGATGATAAATGATGTTGAGTTAGGGTTTATTTGGAATATTGATTTGAATATGTATGATTTTTTAACAACTTTGGATTTAATTCGTACATAAACTGCCATTATGCTCATACTACGACGTCGTTTTTAACAAATATACATCTGAATATGTATGATTTTTTAAATTGACAACTTTGGATTTAGTTCGTACATAAAGGCAATTTATTGGAGTCTCCTTTCGGAACTACTTCTTTTCCTTTTTCTATCCGCTATCCCATCCACTAAACTGTCAGTATCGAGACAAGTTCGAAATGTTGGTTGAGCGTAGACTAGTCTGTTCAGGCAGTCACAGGCTGGCTAAAGCCAAAAACCTAACAGATAAAAGGACTATTTTGACCTATTTAGATGTCGGAAGATCAGTCAACTTACCGATCCGCCTATGCCCAGTTCGATTACGCGGTCGCTCGGTCATTGGGCAGTCTCTATCGATCCATTTAGTCAGAATTTCTTTATCTCAGTCGATTCGATGCGTCGTAGATAGAATGGAGTCAGCTAACTTTCATTATAGCTTTCCATTCATACTCCCCGATTTCTAACCAGCGGCAACACTTATCCAATCATGCACCTGTGATAAAGAACGAAACAAAGCAATGTGCCGATGTGCGTGTACTTAACACACTCAGCTAGGAAGTCTCGCGACCCGATATGTGAGAAAAGGTGGCTAGGACGCTAAATGAAATCTTTAAGTAAGGACTTTTTGTGCGACAAATCACGCATTGTAAGGTCAAACCGTCAATCATCAGAGAAATTCTGCTTGTACCCTTTCACTAAAGGATCGAACTATGTAGCCATAATAGGATGATGAATAAAGACTTGCCTTTCCTGACTGTGGTAAGGATGCGGAACTCTTTTTTGATTCGATTTCAGGAAAGTTCTTGTTCCTTCACCTCTACAATTCAGTAAAGCGGCTTCGCCTCCTCGCTTTTGTTCAATTACTAGTACTCTCTATCCCGTGCCAATGGCACAGGGCAGTATGACAAAAATGAGAAAATCAATAAGGAAAAGAAACCCAAAATCATATCTATATATAACTAACTCTCCTATCTCAGTCAAACTGCAGCACGACTGAGTCCAGCAAAACCTTTGGCAAGATAGCCTTCAACCCCACGTATAGACTCGGAACAACACGAAGGCCTACTGATGTGTTTAACAATTTCCATGGCCTCCACCATAGCATTTCCTGGTGTTTCCCTCCCACAATTCACCAAGTTCTCAACAAAAAATTGATCTACCTTCTTTTACAAATCAAAATGTTGCTAAAGTCCGCAAGTTTATTAGAGGCTTCATAATTATGGGACAGAAGAGTTGTAAATATTGACCACTTTCTACCTATAACATTTTTTTTTCATTATGATCTTTAAAAAGATTTAAGTATCCAACTATGTGCTATTTCAGGTCAGGTTGTTTTGAGTCCATGTGTGCACACATAAAGTCACCACTATAAGAAAACTGCTACAAAGACCAAAAACCAACAAAAAGTTCCCCGTGCAAAGAGAAAAAATAACCTTAGCTAGAAAACATCAATAAATTAATTGCGGGAGGAAAGAAGGAAAGATTATTCGGCCTGGTCAAAATCCCCAAATGGCCATGCATGAGGAGGTGGGTTAAAAGGTAATGAAGGATAGCATTGACAGTTGAAGACTTTGTTTCCATGTTGAGAAAAAGATTAATGTGCGCATAACCATTGCAGTTGTGGTGGGTAAGAACAAAAATTTGACATTCATTTTGAGACGGAGGAGTATAAATGAACACTCACAAGAAATATCAGTGACAATCAAAATTAGAAAATAAACAATAAATTACACTTCAACATAGATCTAGTTGCTTCTGGACTGATGTGAGACATTTCTTGGGCTGTTAATTGAGTCTTGATCTAGTAAAAGTATGCACATTCCCCTCCTGCCAGAATTGAAACCGAAAGAAACTAATTAAATTTTAATTTCACATCAAAAGGGCACCGCTTTGATAAAGAATTAAGTTGTATACCAACAATATAGGAGTAGATGATTTAGATTTTTAAATCTCTAATTTGACTCGTCTCCTCTTAATAGTCGTACTACCACACGTTCTCGCTCGCCTGCTAACTAACATGTAATTGTACCAAACGAAAAAACATTACAAAATACCATTTAAATAATCTTGAACATCAAAACCCTTGCGAGTCATCTTTGGAATCATCCTGAAATCAAAACCTTTTGGTGGTACACGAATTATCAATCATACAGTAAAACAACCTATTGATGGTACATGAATTTTCACAATTACATACTAATGGGGGGTAAATAAATCACTTTCCAGTTGCCTGAGAGAAAGAAAATTAAAATGAATTAGCTCATCCATGCTTATACCTGAATATCATCTAATGAACTCTTGGGCCTGAGAAGACAAAAGTGTAGGGAGGGCCAATGTTAGTCGGCCCCTATAGAAAACTACATGCATAAACGACCACAACCCTTTGCGAATGACGGGAACACCAGTTGATGTGTGTCCCATATACTGTCAAAAATAAACATAAACAAAATTAAATACACACATAAATGGAGATATAGAGATTGATATTAGAGAGAGAAGGGAGTTCTGCCTGTGCTGCAGTAAGAAACAATGCAGGGTAAATAAACAGAAGAACCAAAGAAAAGGCTATTGACTGTCTGGGAGTCATTAATCATGGTTGTAGTGAATTTTGGGCACCAGGAGGAAGGGGGAGAAGGCGTAGGAGTAATTACATTTCTCATAAATCACATTCATCTATTGGCTCTTTTTCTGTTTAGAAAATAAATATGAAACAGAGAGAGGAACAAATTCAAGTAACTTATGTTGGAATATATAATTGCTCGTTGCTTATAGAAATCCCTAAAATACAAAGTTGAACCAAATCCACTTCAAAATACAACTGTCTAACTCTGTCAAAAGATTTCAAACCCCTATCATAAAAAATTATTGACAATCAAATCAACTAAAAACAGAAATATAATGATAAGTTACTTGTTTGATTAAATTTCAAACATTGGGGTTTTATTGGGACCCTGCAAATGAAATTATGCCCAAAACAGGATATAATGATAAGTAATAACATGAGAATTTAAGAGAAGAACTGAATAATTACCTTTATTAACCCTAATAAATTTCAGAGTGAGAGTGATGAACGTGAGAGATTGAAAAGTTGTAATCAATGGAGAAGAGGGGAATTCAGAAGAATTCAAACCTCTATTCAGGGAAAACAATCGACCTTCGTCTTTTTTGGTCGGTTAGAGGGAGGGGTTTGGGGTGGTGGGGTTTTTCTACCTATTGCGCTGTGAATTGATCGAGTAGTGGGTTACAGTTATGGGAAGTTTTTTTTCTCAAAATATTTCATTTAAAAAAAATATATCTCAAAATAACAACCCTTCCAAAATATTGACCAAAATGACTCATTTTTTTGAAACTCGCTACACGGTGTAGCGACTTTATAAATTGTTTCATTTAAACTCACTAAACCATTTAGTGAGTTTAAATTTTAATATTAAAAAAAAACTAAATTTGAACTCACTAATTGAATTAGTGAGTTCTAAGTTTCTTTTCTTCTGTGTGAACACAACCACATTACTAATTCATTCTCCGTTTCGCTTTAAATTACAAAATAAAAATATAAAATTATGTTTTAATAAAGAAAAATAAAAGAAAATATTATTTTTTCTGTCTCAAATAAATACTTAAAAAAATATACTAATGTAAAAAAAATATTTTCTTCATATCAAAAATGAGTATTACTTTCGACTCAAAATGAATAACCAAAAAATACTACTACATTTTGGTCCAACAAAATGAATATTACTTACTTCATCCCAATGAATTTTTTATAAAACAATACTACTTCATTAATTCGCTTCTAAAATTAATGTTTGTAATGTTAGTGTATTCGTGCCAAAATATGAAATTAATTTTTGAGACAAATGAAATAGTATTATTTTCTAAAATATTCATTGGGACGAATGAAGCAATATTTTTTCAAACGAATTAGTATTCTTTTTTAAAAGTTAATGCTTATAATGTTAGTGTTCTCGTCTCAAAAATGAACATTAATTTTTTATACGAATAAAGTAGTATTATTTTTTAAAATGTTCATTGAGATGAAGGAAGAAATGTTCATTTTTTTTGACATAGAAAGAAATTCTACTTCTTTTTTTAAAAAATCCTTCATTTCAAAAATGAATATTACTTTCATCCCAAAATTAATACTACTTTCTATATAAAAAAATGAAAATTGCTTCCTTCGTCTCAATAAACATTTTAAATAAAAATTATGTTTTAATAAAGAAAATTAAAAGGAAATATTATTTTTTTTCAGTCTCAAATAAATACTTAAAAAAATGTACTAATGTAAAAAAGTTATTTCCTTCATATCAAAAATGAATATTACTTTCGACTCAAAATGAATAAACAAAAAATACTACTACATTTTGGTCCAACAAAATGAATATTACTTACTTCATCCCAATAAATATTTTATAAAACAATACTACTTCATTAATTCGCCTCTAAAATTAATGCTTATAATGTTAATGTATTCGTGCCAAAATATTAAATTAATTTTTGAGACAAATGAAATAGTATTATTTTCTAAAATATTCATTGGGACGAAGGAAGAAATGTTCAATTTTTTTTTTACATAGAAAGAAATTCTACTTCTTTTTTAAAAAATTCCTTCATTTCAAAAATGAATATTACTTTCGTCCCAAAATTAATGCTACTTTCTATATAAAAAAATGAACATTGCTTCATTCGTCTCAATGAACATTTTAAAAAAGAATTATTTTTTGAGATGAAGGAAGTAATGTTCAATTTTTTGGACAAAAATGTAGTATTATTTTTTGGTTATTCATTTTGAATCGAAAGTAATATTCATTTTTGATATGAAGGGAATAATTTTTTACAGTAGTACATTTTTTAAGTATTTATTTGAGACGGAAAAAATAATATTTCTTTTTAGTTTTCTTTATTAAAACATAATTTTAATATTTTTACTTGTAATTTAAAGCGAGACGGAGAATGAATTAGTAATGTGGTTGTGTTCGCACATAAGAAAAAAAAACTTAGAATTCACTAATTCAATTAGTGAGTTCAAATTTAGTTTTTTTTTTTTTAATATTAAAATTTAAACTGACTAAATGGTTTAGCGAGTTTAAACGAAAAAAAAATTATAAACTCGCTATACCGTGTAGCGAGTTTAAAAAAATGGGTCATTTTGGTCAATAGTTTTGAAGGATTGTTATTTTGGGATATATTTTTTTAAAATGAAATATTTTGAGAAAAAAATCGTTTTGGAAGGAGAGATCATAACCGCTGGTAACTGCTGTAGTAAATGAGATCCGTAGATTCAATCATAGCCGTTGTTTATCTTTTGTGAGATTGAATCCTGACCGCTCTTTGTGTGGCGGTTGAAATCCACCTCTCTCTATTGTAATATAGACTAGTACTCTGAGCCCGTGCGGACCGCACGGGTCAGTACCCCCACTTACATCCTCACCCGCATCAAATACTCTCTTTCTCATTATTCCAAGTCACTCCATTACTCCCCATCTACTACCTTTCACCATCTTTCCAAGACATTTATTTGCCAAAACAGTGAGTGAGTAACTGATTCATTTACATAAGATTAAAATAATACCCTTAATAGTCAGATTGAAGTAAATAAATATAAAGATACCAAAAAAATTTGAGAATGAAATGCTAGTTACTACTCCCTCCATCCGGTAAGATAGTAATCATAATAAGTCATAATTGAAATACACAGAGAAAATGTATATCAATGTCATTCATAAGTAACAAATAGTTCTCATTCATTATCACTCAATACCAACTTGGAAGTGTCAAGTGAATAATCAATATAAGAAATTATGCCGCTCAATCATGTAAAATTGCTAATTGTATTGAATATACACATCATACAGTTTTTTTTTCCAGCAAGACTCACCTTTTGCTTCTCTCTTTTGTTGATTGTACTGTTCTGACGCCTTTGTTACCACCTCTTGTAAAAGTCAGCTTTGAATTAATCTGCTTCCTGTATTTCCTTTGCAATTTCTTTCTCCCTCTTTTCTTCTCCTCAAGTCAAATCACATTATTCCCTAGCTCATCAAGCATAGTTGCAGCATAAAAAATATTTAGATACTCTAATTAAACAACAACACAGCTAGTATGGACACAGTCAACAGAGGTTATCGAGGCTCTGAGATAGTCCAACTTAGCATTTAAAAAATTCTTCGCGAATAACAGGAGCACCAACTCAATGTGTACATCACATCCGGGAAAAAAAAAACACCACTGCCATAGTGAGAGTGAGGCTATTCCATTGCTTAATAATGCCTTCATTTTTCATAAACCACATAATTTAATACTAAAAAACAACCATTAACTTAGAAGTGTGTATCAGCTATAACATCAACAAAATTAACTTAATTATGACAGTAATCTCATTGGTATCCCAAAACAACTCAACTCAAAAACCTCTTATTCTACGTGCATCATTGTTGAATATGTATACATAGTTTTCTGCAAAAATTATCAAACTCACCTGTATCAATCAGGCAAGATGAAACTTTTCTGACCCGCTGTTTGAAACCAGAGAAAGCAAAAAGGGATATGGTTAGCAAATAAGATACCAAGAAGTTAAATATCTTCCCTTGTACTTCAAAATTATTTAAACACAGTGAGATAAAAGAAAATGCTACACGCAACATACTCTAATATCAGACATCTGGAGGTACAAAGAAAGAAGAATCATCGCTAAAAAGTATTAGACTGTCAAATTTATCATAAAGAAACTTGAATCATTGAAAGTCAAACACCAATGACAACAAAACTTAAGAACAGTTATGCATTAAAAATGGCAGTGTAATGCAAGATAAATAAATCATAAAGTTGATTATTACTTCTCCTACCTGGCACAGGGATGAAGATCGTGTCTCCAGCAATTGAGTTCCATAAATTTGAACAGATGAAGAAAAATAACAAATTACCTTTTCTCGCCACCAATATAATACTCCTGAGGCCCATCGGAATCACTACCAGAATCATCATCACTACCGGGTCGATTAAGATCAGAAATCGTCCGAACACTACGTCATTGCCACCCAAGATTGACTATAATTTTGTTTCCTTCGTCTCCTTGCGGCCAAACGGATGTGCCTGAATTCATAGGAAAAAAGAAACAAAAGTTAGATTAAATTGCGAAATTAAGAACAAAAACCGTAAACCTTGAGAGAAGATTGTGAAAATTGATTGAGGGAGATACGGCTGGAAAAATCTGTGAGAGGGTAGGAGAGGATATTTCATAACGAAGATAATACCAACTCCAATATTCTTAATTTCTTCTTCGTCCAAACACATAAATCAACTCAAACCTCGAAACCGTTGGAAGCGGCCAACCGAGGGCAGCAGGTGGTTGTTCGTCTCCACCGACGAACGCTGCAGTGAGAGGGATCTGTGGATTTGCCGCTGGGATGGAGAGGTTAGATCAGTTCAGAGTTGGAAAGAAAAGAGAAAGTGTGGGTTATTCGCTGGATGGGGGGTTAGCGGCTGCTCAATGAGAATGAAAACGGCCGTAGCGGAAAGAGAGATCGTGGGATCGTGGGTACTCTCAGATGATTTTAGGCCGTAGGATCAGATTGCCAAGATTAAATCTCAGCCACCACTTATCCCTAGCTAAGAGGCAGTTAATACCTTCTTCTATTGTATATTAGATTACCCTTATGTTGGGAGAGGCCGTTACATAATTACCTTCCTTCTGTGTCATATGCTCCGGAGTCACTGCCACCCTTGCCTTTGTGTATGTTCTTTACGTAAATGGAAAGGCGGGGAGAAGGAATCCATCCCTATAAATTATAAATGTATAGATAGTAGTGACCACTATGGCAGGAAGGAAAACAATTGATGATATAAACATAAAACTATGAGCTAGTATAACTTGGCAAACTATTAAAGATGCAAATATAGTTGAGGGGTCAGACTGTACAAAGTCAGAAAGTGAAGGACATGAATGAGAGATAGATGGTACTGATTCATATTCATTGAGTTCGTTAATACAGAAAGCCCTCTTTAGTCTTCTACATTGAACACAAACATGTAACAAAGTGTTAACTTCATTTGAAGCTTACGTCAAATCTGTGGTTTAATACCGTAAGTTGATAGCAGATATATTTGAATTAATTTAAGTATACTCTTGATCCCTTAATATATGGTTACAAAACTATTGTATCGTATGTGTGAAACTGTGAATAAAACTTACTGGCTGAGTAAGGTAGCTAAATGCAGCATTGATAATGATTGACCCCATGAAAGCGATCAATGGAAACACCCCGAGATCTCGAAGTCCTGAATGAGCATGGTAACTAATTAATTGAGTAGTAACTAAAGAGATTTAGGAATTAATGGATGGATAATGATATGTATAGTGAAAACGTGTAGGGAAACACCATAGCGAAAACGTGTAGTCCGTTGGATTGTAACAAATCTTTGTGTACCCCACTAATAGAAACCCATCCAACGGTTTACACATTTTCACTATGAGTATTTGAAATTACCCGGATCCGAGAGGCAGCGACGGATCGCGCCCCGGCATCTGGCATCTTTCGCGTTGGAGCGGTTGTCTCGCCGTTTTTGTTTTCGCATTCGTAGAGTCGCCACGCCGTTTTTATTAAGCCCAAAACATTGAAAAAGGGCATCAGTTTAAAGATAATTTTAAACTGTTTTTGTGTGATGAGATTTTGAGTTCGGAGGTCAGATGACTCCTCGGGAAGAGAATATTAGAATATTAGAGCTCACCCGAGTCGCCTCGTAAAACGAGTCTTTCGGATACCCCTAATATCCTTTAAATGTTGTGTGTGTGTGTGTGTGTGCTTTTAAAAATGCATGCTGTATCGGATGTCTACATTGTATACTATGTATTGAAATGTATTGAAATAGTAATAGAAGGAAGCCTTACCAATGTTGGTTCGTGTCTGTCTTCCGCTGAGGAATAGTGTTTGAGGTCGGAGTAGCGTTCCGCACGGATCGGGATTGCTTCGGGAGATGCCGGTTGTCCGCGACGAGTTTCGGCGTGAGTTGATGTTGCAGCTGCGCGTTCGGGCAGAGGTTCGGCGTGCGTGGGGATCGTCGGGATCACTGGGCAGAGGTTCGTGGCGTGCTGGGGTGGCGGTGGAGTCACTCGGGCGTAGTTTCGGCGTGATTTGGGATCACCGGTTTGACTCGGAAAGAGCCGGACACCGTGGAAAGACCGTGCAAGGCCTCGGAGTACCACGAGGGGCCTCAGTAGTACCTCGAGAGTGCCTCGGGCAGCGCGGGAGCGTCGCGGAGCGCTGGGGAGGCTTCTGAGCACCACGAGGGAGCTCCTAAGGCCTCGGAAGGATCCGAAAGGGGCCGGGAATGCCTCGGAAGGACTTAGAGGGGAAGCCAGAAGGCCTAGGGAGGAAGAGAGAAGTGGGAGGTGTGTGAAAATGAGGAGGGGGAGCCCTCTATTTATAGTGCCAGATTTGGTGCAAAGAGGTCCGTACGGACCTCCCTGGTAATCCATACTTTTGGTTTTCCTCGATTTGAGGGAATCTCGTGATGATGGTGAATATTCTCGAAATCATGATGTCCCCTCGAGCAATAAGGTCCGTACGGACCATCTTGACATGCAAAGAGGTCCGTACGGACCAACTAAGCAAGAGGGTAATCATTTTTCCCAGGATTTGAGGGAATATTGTGGACTTTAAGAGGATTCAGTAATTATTAAAGCAAAGAGGTCCGTACGGACCATTCTTGCTTTTCCAATTTCCTGAAAATTCCCAAAAGGTCCTTTTGTCCCTTTTTATCCCAGGAAGGCTCCTCCCTTGGTTTGGCCGGGGTTTTGAGAGGGTTTTGAGTGCCGAGGTCGTCGAGACTGCTGATGAGTCTGCGGTGTTTCCCGTGTGCTTGAAAGGGGGTGATCCAGATTGGGGTACTTACAAAAGCCCCTCGACGACGTCACTTATGAAAGAAGTGGGGTCGCCGATAAGATAAGGGTCCTAATCTGGATCGCGTGCTGGGAGATAAAGTGACCGGGGAGGTCATGTGAGGATGTGGTGGTGTCCTATTGTGTGACCGCATTAGGCCGCAGGGCCGGACCCCGTGATAGGATTCCTACGTATCCTCGGGAATCAAGCCCGGTCGTAGTTCGGGTGTGGGGTGAGTGTTTTGTGAATGCGGGCGTGGTGGTGCCCCGAAGTGTCGTGTGACCGCCGAGGCCGGGCCAGAGGACGTGGTGGTGTCCTCGGGTGACCGCATAGGTCGATGGCCGGACCCCGTGATAGGATTCCTACGTATCCCCGGCGGGAATCAAGCCCGGTCGTAGTTCGCAGGTCGTGACCCGTGAGTGCGGGCGTGGTGGTGCCCTGAAGTGTTGTGTGACCGCCGAGGTCAATGGTAAGGACGTGGTGGTGTCCTAAGATGTGGTGACCGCCGAGGTCAAATTGTGAGGACGTGGTGGTGTCCTGGGATGGAAATTTTACGATTTTCCTAATCGGGTGGTTTAAGGCCTTCCGGGCCGGAGATAGTGATTTGGGAGATTTATACGGTCTTCCAGACCGAGTGGTTTAAAGCCTTCCGGGCTGTGAGGACTTGAATCGTCTTCTGAATGTGGTTGCGCCACGCGCGAGGACTTTGAATCGTCTTCCGCGGCGGCTTGGTGCCACGCGGGAGGACTTTGAATCGTCTTCTGGCGGCGGTTGGTGCCACGCGGGAGGACTTTGAATCGTCTTCGCGGCGGTGGTGGGAGGCAATGGCCGCCTTGAGCTTCGAGAGGTTTAGATGTCTCATGCTTTGTCGGGCTGGGAGAAGGTTGGACTTACGATGGCCGCTGTTCATCCGTTGGGGATTTATCGTGGCCTTGTAGGGGCTTGCAAGGATTCCCTTTTGACTTGTTGGGGAGGAGCTCGGGCTTACTTTGATGGTCGGTGTTTGTGTTGTTGATGAGTGGGCAAGGATGATGGCCGGTGATTGCTTCATCATTTGGCGTTTTGGAGGCGTTTCGTGCCTTGGGATTTGTATTCGAAGGTGTTGGCTCCTTCTTGCGCTTGTTTTGCCGTTGAGTGGGCAAAGTTCGGGCTTACATTGACGGCCGGTGGCCGGGATAAGTAGTCTTGTACGACTTCCCTCGACTTGTTGGGAAAGGAGCTCGGGCTTACTTTGATGGCCGGTATTGAATTGCCGTTGAGCGCTTTGGAGGCGTCTCGTGCCTTGATATTCGTGGCCGGGAGGTTTTGGCTCCTTCTTGAATTGCCGCTGAGTGGGCGAGGACCGGTCTTACACCGACGGCCGGTTCTTGAATTGCCGTTGAGTGGGAGGTTCGGCTTACACCGATGCCGGCCTGGTTGAATTGTCGTTGGAGTGGGCGAGGTTCGGTCTTACACCGACCGCCGTGGTTGGAATTGCCGTTGGAGTGGGCGAGGTTCGGGCTTACACTGACTGCCGGTGGTTGAATTGCCGTTGGAGTGGGCGAGGTTCGGGCTTACACTGACTGCCGGTGGTTGAATTGCCGTTGGAATGGGCGAGGTTCGGTCTCACACTGACTGCCGGTGGTTGAATTGCCGTTGGAGTGGGCGAGGTTCGGTCTTACACTGACTGCCGGTGGTTGAATTGCCGTTGGAGCGGGCGAGGTTCGGCCTTACACCGACCGCCGGTGGTTGAATTGCCGCTGGAGCGGGCGAGGTTCGGGCTTACACCGACCGCCGTGGTTGAATTGCCGTTGGAGTGGGGCGAGGTTCGGCTTACACCGATCGCCGTGGTTGAATTGCCGTTGGAGTGGGCGAGGTTCGGGCTTACACTGACTGCCGGTGGTTGAATTGCCGTTGGAGTGGGCGAGGTTCGGTCTTACACTGACTGCCGGTGGTTGAATTGCCGTTGGAGTGGGCGAGGTTCGGTCTTACACTGACTGCCGGTGGTTGAATTGCCGTTGGAGTGGGCGAGGTTCGGGCTTACACTGACTGCCGGTGCTTGCGTTGCCGTTGGAGTGGGCGAGGTTCGGTCTTACACTGACTGCCGGTGCTTGCGTTGCCGTTGAGTGGGCGAGGAAGAGGAGGAGCAGCAGGGGGAAGCTCACCATCGCCTACGGGGATGTGCAGGAGCATCTAGAGAGAGGTAGCCCGGAGGGGTTTTTTTTGTTCCCGTGGGCTCGGTATGAGGCTGATGAGTTTGAGGGGGCTCCTGAGGTGACAGCCAAGCAATGAAGATGCCGCGGGGCTCGACTTCGCGACGTCATGTACACTGGGAGCGGGTCTTCTGGCAGCATGGCCCAGATGTGCTTCCCGTGGCTCCGCGGGACCCTCCTTTTGGGATGCTTGATTCCCGAGATATGGACATGTTGGATTTTGAGAGGTACCTTGGCGGTGTGGGCGCCAAGGAGTTTATTTTGTATGGAGAGGAGTATGGGGCCTTCGTGAGGAGGAAGCTGAGGACGCCGCAGGTACTGGCAAGGGAGAGAGAGGCTGGCCCGCAGGTTCCCCCAGAGGTTCCGATGCCGAGGCCGGATTTCACGTATGTCCGTGGGGACGGATCGAGGAGGAGGGTGTCTCGTATTCCGTTTCGAGTGTGCTCCCGCCGCATACCGAGTGGATCCCGATAGATCGGTGAGTGTGCCGACTCTTTTCCATCTTGGCATCTTTTCGTATTTTTCTTTTTGTTGTTGAGTATAACCGTATTGCCGAGCGTTTCCTTGGTCGCTTGCTTGTGCAGGTCCCCGGGAGAGCCTATGATATGCTGACTCGCCGTTATGTGGCGATGAGGTCCTTCGCGAAGAAGATGGCGTCGAAGATGTCTTGCCGGTCTTCGCGACGCGTGCCGGCGTACCAGCCGATGCCTTCGAGGCATTCTGTAGACGTTCCTCCACCGAGAGCCGAGCCGGAGCCACAGCAGGGGGGACCTTCGAGGGGCGGCATAGCATGGATGCCGGACGTCTTCGGGAGCTCCGAGGCAAAGAGCCCTTTTATCGCTTCTTCCTCCGCAGACGCACAGGGTGAGGGATCCTCAGAGCCTTCTTTCTTTGATCCTTTCGTCGGATTTGATCCTTCAGATTACTTTGAGTGGCAGCCTCCGGCGGGGGCTCGATATTCTGACGACGAGGACGTGACGGGCGAGTTCACCGGGATGCCCGACTTCTCTCTGGAGGACCTTGGCGAGGATGATGATGCTGAGGAGTCTGATTAGTATTCATTTGCTTTCCCTCTTTTCATATCTTCTCTCCTCTTTTTTTTGTTTAGCAACAGACATTTGATGTACCTGTAATAAAACACTCGTATTTGCACGGCAAACAGCATTTTATTTCAAGATGTAATGTCATTTTTGGGATTCCCGGGATTTGTCCTAGAAATTGTTGCTAGTATTTTTTTTATTTTGTGCATGCCACATGAGCTGAGAGTGCGTTTGTGGGTAGTGTATGTTCACCGGGAATGGCTTTGGCCAGTGTTTGGGCAGTTTGGAGCAAGGTCCTGCTGAGGACAGTGGTTGTTGTACTGTTTGCTGGGGAAATGGGTTCTGGTTGCAAGGAGGTCCGTACGGACATACTTAGCATGCAAAGAGGTCCGTACGGACCAACCTTGCTTTTGGGAAGGAGATAAATGCTTTCCAAAGTTGTCTCGGTTCTTCCTCATTTCCCATTTGCACCATTTTCGAGCTTTCTTCCCCATTTTCTCTAGGAACCTCCATTTTTGCCATGGATTCTTCGTACGTCCCTAGAATTTTGCCGAGGCTTTCGCAGAGAGGCAAGCACACTTCCTTGAGCAACTGAAAACGTGGATGCGGCGCCGTATGAGGCATCGTAGACGGGCTTTCGAGGTAAGGTTTCGTCTTTGCTCGATTTGGTCTTTTAAGGAGTTGGTTCCCGATTGGGATTTGTTGCGGGCCGCCGCGAAGTTCGGGATGTTAGGAGGCATGTGTATTGTTTCTCCTACAATGAAATGGTGCCCACTTTTGAGGATTTTCGGGCTTTGATCGGAGGACCGGAGGTGGAGGCCATCTCGCTTCCTTTGATTGGTGGTGCTGCGGTGAGCGTGAAGCTTGCAGTGTGCTTTCTTCGTACTTCGTTGGAAGAAGTGCAGGTATGATCCTTGATTCGGGTCATATTGACATTTCGAGCCGCCTGAGCGGTTCATGGTTGATGATGAGAGTGATGTCTCTTGGGACGCATTTGCCTTGTGCGTGATGGCGACGCTCTTCATGGTCGCCTCCTTGGCATTTGCGATGGCGCTTGCTAGATGTGGTAGGGCACCGCAGAGCCGGAGAGGATATTGTCCCGTTGGTGCCGGGGGAGACTCTTCATGGTATCGACCGTCCGGCGACCGGGGATCATTTTATGAGAGGGGAAGCCCCGCTTTGCTCACCTTGTGGCCGCGAGAGAGACTTCAGCCATGCCCGAGGCTCCGACGTCGTTTAGTCCGTGGTCATTTGCTCAGCCGACCTCTTGCGTTGGATATGGATCACCGCCCGGGAGAGATGGATGGCACAGCCTTGGTACGCATCGATCCGCCGGTGGGTTCCTCACCGGAGGATTGAGACTAGAGGGTCTTGCAGAAGGGTCCTACGTTGTCGAGTTCCAGTTTGTCTTGGTCCTCCTTCTATATTCCGTCGCTTGTTTCCTGCAGCTTGGGATGAAGCAGAGCCTTTGTTGGCCGGGATGACCTTGCTACCGCGGAGGTAGTTCCTCTTTGTATGGCGCCTGTGTGCCTTCTTGTATTTTCCGAGGGTATGGAAGTATTCCGCTTCCCTCCCGTGGTACTCCTTAGACGTCTGGGAGTGTCGTATTGACGACTCGCACTGGCCCGGTATGAGCAAACTGTGTTGGGCAGTCCCAAGTGGTCTTGGAGAGCAGCGTGTAGCGATTCTGGGACCCGGCTGCCGTAGTAGCTATTGCCTTAGGAGTGCCGAAGCCTGGTCTCGACCCTTTCGATGTGACGGGAGACACTTTGTTTGACTACGAGACTAGAGTTGACCGACCGACAGGAGAGGTCCTCTTTGCGCACTCGCAGGAGGAGATCCGAGCCGAAGCACGGCGAATGAAGCCCCGAGAGCTACCGGATTGTTTGACTCTACGGGGAGGACCCCGATCTCTGACCGAGAGACGCAGAGTTGGTTCACGTGGAGCGATAGAAGACTCGCCGAGGACGAGGGAAGAAAGGGAAGAATGGCGAGGGGACAAGCGCAGATGGCACGGAATGACCTCCTAGGTATCCATTCATTGCATTTGCAAACACATTATTTGTTAAATGTATTAAGCTGTCTTTTAGCATGTTGTGAACTTGAGAGTAGACCGTGCTTGAACTCATCAAGAAATGTTGTAACCGTTAGTGATTTGTGATTTACTTTTAAAGCTTTGTCGAGACGCAAGATCTCTTGTTTGCCTTTGTGTCTTTTGTGCACTTTGTCGGCGTCCATCTTTGGACTTTTCTTTTGCATTTGTGACCGAAGGCCCGGGCCATGACGGCAATCCCCTTTGCTGAGGCTTTGTGCTTGGCTGAGAGGTTGAATGATCTCTTGACAAGTCGTTTTGACGGTCTTTTTCGCAGCTTCCTTGCCTTTTGTTGGCGTCGGGCTCTTGACCTCTTTTTTGCAGCCTTCGCTTGAGCTTCTTTATTTTATTTTTTTTTTTTTTTGTGAGCCCTTGCTCGAGCTCTCTTTTTTTTATTTTTTTTTGTGAGCCCTTGCTCGAGCTCTTTTTTTTTTTTTTTTTGAAGCGCGTGAGGGCGAAGACAAGCCCCCGGCTTGGAAGCGTACATGAGCCGGGCCGTTTGATGCCGAGCGACCCTCGGATGTCCTTGATGTTGCCGCCGTCGTTTGACTTGGTCAAGGTGACTCGCTGGGGCGTGTTCTTGAAAAGTGCGTAGCTTGATGGAGGTCTTGATTGACATTCAAACTTTTGACTTTTTGTGTATTTTTAGACCGGACCAATTAAGGTTGCCTACGTCTCCTGACTAGAGGGCTCAGTCCGCGTAGTTCGACACTACATGGAGTGCCAAGAGATGCACGCTTGTTCTTCTTTAGGCGAAGTATCTCGCGAAGTTTGCTTCCGTTGACCGGATTCATGAAGGGATTGCCGTCTAGGTCCTGTCGCCTTCATGGCACCTCCGGAGAAGATCTTTTGAACCACGAAAGGGCCGATCCATGTTGGTTCCCATTTTCCCAGCTGGGTTGGTTCGAGCGGGAGGCTTTTCTTTGAGTACAAGGTCGCCTTCCCCGATGTCTCGGGATTTGACTTTCTTGTCGAAAGCTCTAGCCATCCCGCTTTGATAGGCTCGGACGTGTTCCATGGCCTTTAGTCGTCGCCGTCTAGCAGAGCCAATTCGTCGTGTCGGCTTCGGAGCCATTCAACTTCGTTGATGTCATTTTCCAAAGAAAGACTGGAGCGAGGGAATTTCCAATTCAATGGGAAGGAACTGCTTCCATCCCGTATGTCGTGGCGAATGGGGTTTCTCCCGTGGTCGTTTCCGACCGACGTGCGGTAGCCCCAAAGTGCAAGGTGCAGCTTCTCGGGCCAATCTCGTCCTCGGGTGGTCATTTTTCTGATGATCCGTTCGAGGGTTTTGTTTGCCGCTTCCACGGCGCCGTTTGTTTGTGGCCTAGGGAGAAGATTTGTGGCGTGTGATCTTGAATTCAGCCGCCAGCCTGGTCGAATTCCCTTCGAAGTGTGAACCATTGTTCGATATGACCTCATTTGGGATGCCGTATCGGCAGATGATGTTTTCCTTGAGGAAATGCGCGACCTTCGAGGCGAGTACCTTGTAGGACTTGGCTTCGACCCATTTGGTGAAGTAGTCGATGGCTACTAAGATGAACTCGTGACCGTTGCCGCCCGGCGGAGCGATTTTCCCGATGACGTCAATTCCCCAAGTGGCAAATGGCCAAGGTGTAGTCATGCAAGAGAGATCGTGGGGGGCAGATGATCGAGGTCGAGAACCGCTGGCACTTGTCGCAGCCTTCGGACAAAGTGGATGCAATCCGCCTCCATGGAGATCCAAAGAGTAGCCCATCCCGAGAATGATTTGCATCGTGGCTCACTGGGCGTTCATGTGGGGACCGCAAGCCCCATTGTGGACTTCGTTCATGAACTTGTTTGCTTCTTCTTGGCCGATGCAAACAGTAGGAGTGGCCCATGGTAGCGTTTCTTGTATAGCATGTCCCCGAGGATGACGAAGTGAGAGGCGAGGCATTTTAGGGCCATGATGCTCTTGGTTTTGACCCCTTCGTGTGTGGGTCTTCCTTGTTCATGAAGGTGGTTTCCCGCTTCTTGAGGTATTGGAAGATCCGGTTATACCATGGCTCATTGACGGGCTTAGGTTCCGTTCGATCTCACAACAAGAGGCGTGAATTTCCTTTCGTCCGACTTTGAAGGGTTTGATTGCTTTTCCTTCGTGGATTTCCACAAGGGAAGCCAAGGTGGCTAAGGCATCCGCAAACCTCGTTTCGGTCTCTTGGCAAGTAGTGGAAGGTGACCTCTTCGAATTGTGTGATGAGGTCCTTCCATGTGCATGGTATTTTTGCAAGCCTGGGTCTATGGTTTTCCACTTGTTGGAGACTTGGTTGATGATCAAGGCCGAGTCCCCATAAACTTCGAAGTTTCGGACATTCCTCTCGAGTGCGGCTTGTAGTCCAAGAAGCGCAGCTTCATATTCGGCGGCATTGTTGGTTACCTCGAAATTGAGCTTTATAGCAATTGGGGTGTGCTCGTCCTGGGATCTACCAAGAGCATACCGATGCCGTTTCCTTTTTGTTGGCCGCTCCGTCGAAGAACAGCTTGCCATCGATTTTCGCCTTCGATTGCGAAGATTCCCTCGTCCGGAAATTGTGGTTCGGGGCCTCGAGCCTCGCTCGGCTGGGAAATCACCAGCTTGTTCACCATGGCCCGTCCCTTGATTGACTTTTGGTTCACGTACTTGATGTCAAATTCCGCTAGGAAGAAAGACCATTTGGCGAGCCTCATTGACAGAGATGGTTTGTCGAAGAGGTACTTGATCGGGTCCATTTTGGAAACCAAGTGTACCGTGTGCGACCGCATGTAGTGCCGTAGTTTCCCGACAACCCATACCAGAGCCGCGCAGGTTTTCTCGAGGGCCGAGTAATTGAGTTCGCCGCCTTGAAACTTTCGACCGACGAAGTAGATGGCGTTTCGACTCGTGACTCCTTCTTTTCTTGACAGAGCATGGCTCCAATCATGCGGTGTCTGGCCACGCTTAGGTATAGCAACAGTGGCTTTTCCTCGTGGGGAGGACAGAGAATCGGAGGACTCACAAGGTATGCTTTTATTTTCTCAAAGGCATCTTGGCATTCTGAGTTCCATTCGATGCTCGGCGTTCTTCTTCATCAGCTTGAAGATTGGCTCGCACATGGAGGTCAATTGGTTGACGAAGCGGACCGATATACCGTAGGCGGCCCACGAAGCTTTTCACCTGTCCGAGTTTGCGGTGGTCTCATTTCGATGATGGCCTTGATCTTTGAGGATCAACCTCGATGCCTCTCTCGGTGACCATGTATCCCAAAACCTTGCCTCGGCTAACCCCAAATGTGCATTTGGCGTGGTTAAGCCTCATTGAGTGTTTTCTGAGGCGATTGAAGAATTTTCTTAGGTCTCGTGAGGTGTTGTCCATCCGATCCCTTTGAGTGGATGATCATGTCATCGACGTACACTTCGATCTCTTTGTGGATCATATCGTGGAAGAGGGCGGTTGCCGCCCGTCGGGTAGGTAGCCCCAGCCGTTCTTTAGTCCGAACGGCATTACCGTGTAGCAAGAGGTTCCCCAGGGTTATGAAAGCCGTCTTTTCTTGGTCTTCTTCGGCCATCTTGATTTGATTGTAGCCGGCAAACCCGTCCACGAAGGACTTGACTTCGAAATTGGTCAGAGTGTCTACCAACATGTCGATGTTGGGTCGTGGAAAATCGTCCTTGGGACTTGCTTTGTTGAGATCTCTAAGTCCACGCAACAGCCGTACTTTTCCATTGGCCTTGGTAACCGTGACGATATTGAGAGCCATGTGGGGTACTCGATCACCCCGATGAAGCCAACGCGGAGCATTTTTTCGATCTCTTCTTTGACTTGTAAAGACCATTCGGCTTGATTCGGCGTAGCTTTTGCTTGATGGGCTTAGCCTCGGGATTCAAGGGAATCCGATGTTCTACAATGTTTGGATCTAATCCGGCATGTCTCGGTAAGACCAAGCGAACACGTCCACGAACTCTTTGAGCAAGCAAGGGTCATTGCGTCTTGCTCCGTGCCGGTGAAGAAACTTCCGATTTGCGTCTCTTTTGGCTCTTCAAATAGCTTCCCAAATTCACTTTGGTTTAAAACCTCCTCGGCAGCTTGGGCCCGGTTTTTCTCTCGTTTGACAACATGCTTAAAGATGTGCTTAATGTATTGTTCGTTTAATGTGTCTCGCTTCTTTATCAAGTGAATCGTTATTAACCTGTTTGTGTGTTAGTTAATTTATCGCTTGTTAAAGATGCAATGAGAGGATACTCGGAAAGATCGAAGCATTCATTAAGAGCATACGGGAATACATTATTGGCAATGAGTTCGTAATCTTCTCGGCGTGAGGCCATCGATGACTCGAGAGACTCAAATTCAAAGATAATGGACTCGTGGATGAGTTTTGACACTAGACTCTAGGACTCGAGGGTCGACCAAGTTGTTCGATCATGTCCTTTTTGGCGGTGGGTCCGGAGAAGGTGGCCCAGTTATTGAGTGGCAATGAGCTTGATAGGAGATGGGGCTTGAAGGGCTTTATGTCACCGTTCCCGATCATTGCTATCACAGAGTTATCAGAAACAAAATCGATTAGATCTGGCATCTCGATTTCTTCTTTGAAGAGCAGGTGGAGCAGTGGCTCGTCCCAAGCATCATCTGCAGAGTCTTTTGCTTTTGTCTTGGGTATTACTAGCTCGAATGCAGACTCGTCCCGCTTGTTGAAGGCAGGAGTATTGACAGAGAGTTTTTCGAGTTCTTCTGCCAAAGAGGGAGTTTTTCCGAACCAAAATTCATTGTGAATAGTGGTGGTTGTGGATCTCGGCAGAGGCGGTGTGTCGAGAAATGCTCTTCGGACGGGATTTGGCTTGAGGCCTCTGAATCTTGCCAGGTTCTGCTGGAGCTTGTCCATGGTTGTCGGCCAGCTTTGTTTGGCGCTGATCAGCTCTGTTCCCTTTTCTGGATCTTCTTCCAAGTTGCCGGCCTTCTTTGTGAAGTACTTGGTCATATCGAAGCTGTAAGGACGAAGATCGGAGATTGCGTGCACGCCTCTTTTGTTATCTGCGGAGCGTTTTCGTGCAGCTCGCTTGTCCTCCGCAATGTGTTCGGGAGTAGGAGAGTATCCTGTGCCGTGCAGTGGTATTCTCGTTCTTTGATATTGATGATCTGTTGGGTGCCCTGATGGCGTTTTCCCAAACCGAGCCCCGGGATGTAGTTCATGTGCTTCATCATTTTCATCGGGGGAGGGATCTTGTCCCAAATCAAAGGCAGGTCTATGTGGCATACCTGGGCCTTTGGGCTTTCGATGGTGAATCCTGTGAGCATCATGCCGTCATCGTCGGGTTTGATCTCTAAGACCGGTACGCCGTTTGTGTCGGTCCTTTCAGTGACTATGCTATCTCCGTAGATGATGGTTAGATCTGTTCCTTGGACGAACTTTACGCATTGATGGAGAGTGGATGCCACTCCATTGATCTGGTGTAGCCAAGGGCGTCCCAAAATGGCAGTGAATGTGATCGGGATGTCGATGACTTGGAAATCCGTCGGGACCATTTGTTTTCCGAACCACAGGTTCAAGGTGGCTATTCCCAAGACTGGGCGGGATGTTGAGTCGTATGCCTTGATTGCCTGAGTCGAGGGCTTTAGATCAGTTGCTTTGATCCCTAGCAAACCCATCATTTTGGCTGGAAGGACGTTCATGGATGATCCCCCATCTACCAACACCCGTGGGAGACGACGCTCGTCCAGTTGAACTGTTATGTAGAGAGGCTCATTGTGGTTAGCCCCAAAATTTTGGAAGGTCGAGCTCTGTGAAAGTGATGATATTGCTGTAATTAATGTTGCCAATCATCTGAACTGCTTCATCGTGTGTCACCGTGATGGGAACCATGGTCCGGGCCGTGCTTTCTTCCAACTTGAGCTTGTGCGGGTAAGATGAAGTGAGTAAGGGCCAGAGTGAGATGTTAGCCCGAGTGCGCTTGAGCCGTGTCAAGACAGGATCTTCAGCCTTTGGGTCCAAGATTTCACTTCTTTGGCGTAGGGTCCCTTTTCGGTTCGTGGCTCGTGTATGGCCGGCCTTTTGTCCGTCCGTGGAGGATTCACTGGGATTTGACCGAACGTGTCGAACATTCACCTCGGACTTATGGTTTTGCTTGTCTCTCCTATTTCGTAGTGGGAGGACCCGATTGGCGTAAGGCCGATCGCGCATTTCAATTCGTTCACTGTCATGGCTTTTACTGAAGCGTCAATAGTGGCTTTGAGATCTTCCCAAGACATGGGTTGGATTATCTGGACCTTCGGGCCTTCGGTGGCGGTGCGAAGCTCGTCCCAGCTGATCATGGAGCAGACGTTGCCATGGCCTTATGCAGAGCTAGACTTGCTGGAGTAGATGACGTAGTAGTCAAACTTTCCTGAGGGTTCTCCAAGGGTTCCGACTGTGGGATCACCGGATTCATACCTCTTCTTCAGTTTTTGTTGAGAAGATAGCTTCTTCTTTCTTCGAGGACGGCCCTCATTCATTTCATCCTGGAATTCCATTTCCAGACAAGCACTGCAATCGCAGACGTCCCACCAGATGTGTTCGTTGTTCGGCGGTGGTACCGGGACCTCAGGAGGCTGGATGGGCAAGGTCTTGTGGCCTTACGTCATAACTGCATGGCTCGTATGAGGGTAACAGGTTGACTTCTGGGAAACAATGAGAGACGTTAGAGGCTGTAGGAGCAGTCATGACTTGGGAAGCCCCAGGTAGTTGGGTGGCTAATGTTCCGAAGTGGTGCATGGCACCTTCGATCCAGGCTTGTTGCTCACCTTGACGTTTCTCAATAGCCATGAGGACCTGCCAAACTTCTTCCAATGTTGGGAAATTTCTTGGGGGTAAGGTCCCGTTTTCAGCGTTGTTATCCACTGATTTGGCCATGGGAGTCGACTGACCGTCCCGGTGACAGAGCCGGGAAGGAGGTAGGACCTCTGCTGTTTTGACACCGGGAGACGAGTTCCCAGTACTCTCGACCACTCTCTCGTTAGCCGGAGGGGGTGATGGGCAAGGTTTAGACACAGGAATGGCCTAACGGGATAAAAAGGGGGGAAAGCTCACGTGGCATGCGGTTTCCGTTTCTTTTATTTTCTGATTTTTTTTTATTTTTTTACTTAAAACATGTTTTCTCAGAGTCCTAGGTAGGTTGGAAAAGATTGCTCTTCTTTTTCGCAACTATGCTAGATCCTGGATCAGTGGAGACCATTTGTGCGGCTATAAGCCCCTCGTTTTGCACCCGTATTTCGACATCCCAGGGTGGACAGCTCTGTGCAAGGGTCCTATAGTGCAAGCGGTTTCCACCGGCCTAAAAGAAAAATCGAACCTAAGGACCGAGCCTGTCATGTTCGTTTTGATGCATTAGCCATGTGAATAGTGAACCGAGCCGGCCACTATGTCAAGATCGTGTCAAGAGTTCGGCATGACCTTCTCTTACTTGCTTGCGCAAGGGATCCGTGACGTTAGGCGTTGGCCGGGTCATATTGTCATGGCCGACGTATCAAAGGCGTGATGACATGGTGTCACGTGAGCATGGATGTATATCAGGACGGAACATCGTCTGGGTGTAGCTTCGGAAATCAAGATCGTGTCAATGACCTTTCATCGCTTTGCTTGCGCAAGGGATCTTGAGTTCCGAGCCTTGACTCGTAAAAATGGCCGGCATGGTATATGTATCCAGCCGTATGACACTGACCGGGTAAAACCAACCGAGTCCGGACAGAGTGTGACTCAAGACTCAAACGTGCGGTGGTTGACGCTTGGCTAGGATGGGATGTTTGGAATGATCCCGTGCGCGTCCAAGAGGCCTAGGAAGACCAAACGGATCGCAACCGAGACCACGCCGGGTTGAGGTTGTAGTGTGCTATATCCGAGGCAAAGAAGTGCGCGTAGCGTGCGGTGTAACCGAGGCAGCAGTGCGAGTAGTGTGCGGTGTAACCGAGGCAGCAGTGCGCGTAGTGTGCGGTCTCTAAAATTCTTTTTCTGAGTAAAACAGAAGTTTTTGAAGAATTTTAAATGTATGCACAGATGTATATTGATGCATTTTTTGTATTTTTATTTTTTTTGTAAAATAAAAAGTAAAGCACGTGCACACACACACAACAGTTAAAGAAAGGGGTAAAATGAAAGTTTGACCCTCATCATCGTTTTAAAAATCTTTTGTTTTGTTTAAAAAGATTTTAAAACAAAAATTCCCCAGCGGAGTCGCCAACTGAAATTACCCGGATCCGAGAGGCAGCGCGATCGCGCCCCGGCATCTGGCATCTTTCGCGTTGGAGCGGTTGTCTCGCCGTTTTTGTTTTCGCATTCGTAGAGTCGCCACGCCGTTTTTATTAAGCCCAAAACATTGAAAAAGGGCATCAGTTTAAAGATAATTTTAAACTGTTTTTGTGTGATGAGATTTTGAGTTCGGAGGTCAGATGACTCCTCGGGAAGAGAATATTAGAATATTAGAGCTCACCCGAGTCGCCTCGTAAAACGAGTCTTTCGGATACCCCTAATATCCTTTAAAAATGTTGTGTGTGTGTGTGTGTGCTTTTTAAAAATGCATGCTGTATCGGATGTCTACATTGTATACTATGTATTGAAATGTATTGAAATAGTAATGGAAGGAAGCCTTACCAATGTTGGTTCGTGTCTGTCTTCCGCTGGGGAATAGTGTTTGAGGTCGGAGTAGCGTTCCGGTACGGATCGGGATTGCTTCGGGCGATGCCGGTTGTCTGCGGACAGAGTTTCGACGTGAGTTGATGTTGCAGGCTGCGTTCGGGCAGAGGTTCGGCGTGCGTGGGGATCGTCGGGATCACTCGGGCAGAGGTTCGGCGTGCGTTGAGGTGGCAGGAGTCACTCGGGCAGAGTTTCGGCGTGGTATGGGATCGCCGGTTTGACTCGGAAAGAGCCGGGACACCGTGGAAAGACCGGGCAAGGCCTCGGAGTACCACGAGGGGCCTCAGAGTACCTCGAGAGTGCCTCGGGGCAGCGCGGGAGCGACGCGGGAGCGCTCGGGGAGGCTTTGGAGCACCACAAGGGAGCTCGGACGGCCTCGGAAGGATCCGAAAGGGGCCGGGAATGCCTCGGAAGGACTTAGAGGGGAAGCCAGAAGGCCTAGGGAGGAAGAGAGAAGTGGGAGGTGTGTGAAAATGAGGAGGGGGAGCCCTCTATTTATAGTGCCAGATTTGGTGCAAAGAGGTCCGTACGGACCTCCCTGGTAATCCAGACTTTTGGTTTTCCTCGATTTGAGGGAATCTGTGATGATGGTGAATATTCTGAAATCATGATGTCCCCTGAGCAATAAGGTCCGTACGGACCATCTTGACATGCAAAGAGGTCCGTACAGACCAACTAAGCAAGAGGGTAATCATTTTCCCGGGATTTGAGGGAATATTGTGGACTTTAAGAGGATTCAGTAATTATTAAAGCAAAGAGGTCCGTACGGACCATTCTTGCTTTTCCAATTTCCTGAAAATTCCCAAAAGGTCCTTTTGTCCCTTTTTATCCCAGGAAGGCTCCTCCCTTGGTTTGGCTGGGGGTTTTGAGAGGGTTTTGAGTGCCAGAGGTCGTCGAGACTGTGTTGATGAGTCTGCGGTGTTTTCCGTGTGCTTGAAAGGGGGTGATCCAGATTGGGGTACTTACACACGCGAGGATCAAGGAGAGGAGAAAGAGGAGTCTCGGAAGAAGTCTCTGAAGGAATAGGGGAAGCCTCCCGCCTGACAGGCGCCGGCCGTGGTCGCCTCGCTCTAGCCTGAGGAGCCCCGCAAGCAACCATCATCCTGATAAATCTCTTAGCCCCGATCACCTGCTTCGTCAACTTCCCCACGACCACCTCCGAAAACTGCACGAAAGCAAAAGCGTCAGAAACAGTTGAGGCAAAAGAATGATGACAGAAAGAAAGGAAAAGACGAAGCAAAAAAAAAAAAAAAAGAAGAGAGAGGTGGGAAGGAAGGCCATACCTTCATACTCCTGACGAGGCCGGAAAGCTCGTGGAAGCCGCTCGTGTGCCGAGGGATCTGCACCCTCAATCGGACCCCATCTGGACATATGAAAAATCCGTCCGAGGGTACCGCGGGACCCTAACCCCTCTCTATCAAGAACCCGGGCGTCCTCGGCCTCCTCAAGACAAATACTGGATACGGCTCAATCGCCACAAATGCCGAGAAGTGCTGGCCGGCTCGGTAATCATCCCAGGTCGCAGATCTATCACTCGGGTGCATCATATCGGCAGGAGGCTCCATCGGTGTCAACAAAGGCGAATTCACGCCATGCTGGCGCGTCACCCTCTCTCCCAGATAATAGACGTCGCAAGTCAGACCTCTCAGAATCCTCATTTGCCACAGTCCATATCTCAGCGCCCTTCAGCTGCGCCACCTCGAAACGATCCCAGGGATAGAATATCATCCCCTCATCCGTCTCAGCCCTAGTCAAAGGCAGGCAGTCCCCATATCTGAGAGTCGTACGCCCCCTGGAGCTTATCTTCTCTCGGGCATGCTTGGACCAGGAGCGCATGGCCGGATACGCCCCGACGTACGCCGCAGGCTGCCGCCACATCGTGACATGGAAAAACTCCAGAGCCCATACCTGCAAAAAGGTAAAGATCAAATCAATCCAGTGCAAAAGAAAAGTGTGTGCTCAAGAAAAAAGGGGAAAGCAAAAAGAAAGCTTATACCTCCAGAGCAAACTCGAAGCAGTAGAAGGAGCTCACAGCCTTCCGGCTGTATCTATCAAGAGCAAAGTAAAGCTCTGCTAGCCCGGCCTCTCCCCAAGAGACCTCTCCATCCATCCCCACATCCTCCAAACTCCTCAGCAAAGCAAACACCGCCGTCCCCTCGGCGTGTCCAAAAAGAGTGCTCGAAAATGCAAACCATAAAAAGGCCCTAGCACCGCTTCGGCGCCTATCCTCTCATCCCCACCTCGTAGCTCCCGATGATCTCCACAATCTTCCCATAAACCACGGCATACTCCATCCCCATCCCCTTTTTGGGAATGGGGGTAAAGCCCGAAGAGCTGCGCAGTCCACGTCGCCGTAGCCGTCCCGCCACTCAATGCCGCGTCCATTGAAGGATGCACCCGTGATCGTTAGCGTAGTCGGAAGGCGTAACCGTAGCCTCGCCCGTAAGAAGTGAAACGTGTGGGTCGCATCCCACCAATGCTGCGCCAAAGCAAACATCAGGCCCTTGCTCTTAGGGAACTTAACCAACCCCCTCAAGCACTCAATGAACTCCCAAAGCCCGGTCTCAACGATAATCTGTCTCGGACTCATCAAAGCTCCTCGGCCCGCATTCGGAAGCCGGTCCCACAGGTCAACTACAGACTCCACTGATCCTCGAGTCTTCATCTTATTCAACTGCTCCGTCACGTAGTTGTTTCCACCCTGCAACAAAACAATAAAAAAAAAAGAAAAATGTCAAAAAAAAAAAATTGCATTTGCACAAAAAAAAAAGCATATACATGCATCATTCATCACAAAAGTTTTGAAGAACATTCGGCAGCATAACAGCATGCAATGAACCTAGCCCCATTTTTCTCGCACAAAAGAAAGCAGTTTTCAGCAAATCCCAATCAACATTCATACATGAAAAAAAAAATCATACAAGGAGTCAACGGAAGTAAAAACTCCGTCCCATTTTCAAAAAAAATGCATACATGCATATCATCCATCATCATACATTCATTCAACGGAAGTAAAAACTCCGTCCCATTTTTCAAAAAAAAAATTCATACATTCATTCAACGGAAATAAAAAAATCCGTCCCACTTTTTTTTAAAAAAAAAAAAAATCAAATTCATATCATCATCATCTCATATTGGCAAAATGCCCATTCTTTTCAAACAAAATGCATGCATTGCAAATCACAATTCTCGAATTTTAAACCACATAATTTTCGAATTTAAAAAAAAATGGCGAAAATGCCAATTCTTTTCCCAAGCAAAATGCACATTTTGGGATACCCACAAATTCATTACAACATGCATAGCATCAAAATCAAGATTCAAAGCCAAGAGCATTGCAATTCTCGAATTTTCAAAAAAAAAAAGAAAAATCACAAAAATCAATTTCAAACAAAAATCGACAAAGGGAATGGAGATATTTGAAGTATACCGTTCGGAGACTCGGATCAGTGGCCCAATGTTGCCAAGCATCGGGGTAATGCTCCTCCGCAATCGATTGCGAAAGAGTGTAATGTCTCCTCATTCGAACGAGCTCCAATCGTCTCTCCGCGACCGGGCCACGTCCTTGGCCTTGAAAAGCACCTCCCGCGTGTTCCATTGCTTGAAAATCGAAGAAAAACGGAAGAATTTTGGAGCTTTTTGGACAACAATGGCGGTTTTCTTCTTCTCCCCCGTCTCTCTCTCGTAAAAGCTGTAAATGGGGAAGAGGGAACTGAAAAGGGCGTTGGCCCTCATTTAAAACCCTCTGGACTTCGATCTCCTCCGCGCGGATAGGGTTGTAAGGGTCAAAATGACCCTTTTGCCCTTTAAAATTTCAGGACTCTGCGGTTCGGTCCTCAACTTAACGAGAGTTAACCAAAGTTAACCAAAGTCGACCCCCTTAAGGAAATCATCCGAGTCCAAACGTAAGTCCGATTTTCCCGAGAAAGATAACGGAATCCCGTATCTTTCATCAAAATCATTCAACGGTAGTCAAACGTAAGTCCGATCTTCCCGAGAAAGATAACGGAATCCCGTATCTTTCATCAAAATCATTCAACGGCAGTCAAACGTAAGTCCGATTTCCCCGAGAAAGATAACGGAATCCCGTATCTTTCATCAAAATCATTCAACGGCAGTCAAACGTAAGTCCGATCTTCCTGAGAAAGATAACGGAATCCCGTATCTTTCATCAAAATTATTCAACGGCAGTCAAACGTAAGTCCGATCTCCCCGAGAAAGATAACGGGATCCCGTATCTTTTATCAAAATCATTCCCCGGCAGTCAAACGTAAGACCGATTTCCCCGAGAAAGTTAACGGAATCCCGTTTCTTTCATCAAAATCATCAACGGCAGTCAAACGTAAGACCGATTTCCCCGAGGAAGATAACGAGATCCCGTATCTTTCATCAAAATCATTCCACGGCAGTCAAACGTAAGACCGATCTCCCCGAGGAAGATAACGGGATCCCGTATCTTTCATCAAAATCACCAACGGCGGTAAAACGTAAGACCGATTTCCCCGAGGAAGATAACGAGATCCCATATCTTTCATCAAAATCATCAACGGCGGTCAAACGTAAGTCCGATTTCCCCGAGAAAGATAATGGAATCCCGTATCTTTCATCAAAATCATTCAACGGCAGTAAAACGTAAGACCGATCTTCCCGAGAAAAATAACGGAATCCCGTATCTTTCATCAAAATCATTCAACGGCAGTCAAACGTAATACCGATTTCCCCGAGAAAGTTAACGGAATCCCGTTTCTTTCATCAAAATCACCAACGGCAGTCAAACGTAAGTCCGATTTCCACGAGAAAGATAACGGAATTCCGTTTCTTTCATCAAAATCACCACGGGATTCAAACGTAAGTCCGATTTCCCCGAGAAAGATAACGGAATCCCGTTTCTTTCATCAAAATCATTCCCCGGCAGTAAAACGTAAGTCCGATCTCCCCGAGAAAGATAACGGGATCCCGTATCTTTCATCAAAATCATTCCCCGGCAGTCAAACGTAAGACCGATCTCCCCGAGAAAGAAACGGGATCCCGTATCTTTCATCAAAATTATTCCCCGGCAGTCAAACGTAAGACCGATCTCCCCGAGAAAGATAACGGAATCCCGTATCTTTCATCAAAATCATTCGACGGCAGTCAAACGTAAGTCCGATTTCCCCGAGAAAGATAACGGAATCCCGTATCTTTCATCAAAATCATTCGACGGCAGTCAAATGTAAGACCGATCTCCCCGAGAAAGATAACGGAATCCCGTATCTTTCATCAAAATCATTCGACGGCAGTCAAACGTAAGACCGATCTCCTCGAGGAAGATAACGGGATCCCGTATCTTTCATCAAAATCATTCAACGGCAGTCAAACGTAAGTCCGATTTCCCCGAGAAAGATAACGGAATCCCGTATCTTTCATCAAAATCATTCGACGGCAGTCAAATGTAAGACTGATCTCCCCGAGGAAGATAACGGGATCCCGTATCTTTCATCAAAATCATTCGACGGCAGTAAAACGTATGACCGATCTCTCCGAGAAAGATAACGAGATCCCGTATCAAAACTATCAAACGGCAGTAAAACGTAAGACCGATTTCTCCGAGAAAGATAACGAGATCCCGTATCTTTTATCAAAATCATTCCCCGGCAGTAAAACGTAAGTCCGATCTCCCCGAGAAAGATAACGAGATCCCGTATCTTTCATCAAAATTATTCCCCAAAAGAAACGTAAGACCGATTTCCCGACGAATACGTCTCGATTTTTCCTCAAAGAAAGGCTAACAAAATCCCCAAAGAAAGTTAACGGAATCCCAAAAGCCAACGGAATCTCGAGCAGATTTCGAACTACGAAAGGGCTTGATTCCCACTAGGGATACGTAGGTAGCCTATCATTAGGTCCAGCCCCTCGACCAAAACGGTCACCCTCTCCTTCGGCAGCAGACAAAGTCCACCGAAAGGCCATTCCATCATCAAGGTCCGAGGCACCTAAAAAGCCATCATCATCCAGGTCCGAGGCACCTAAAACGCCATCATTATCAAGGTCAGAGGCACCTAAAAAGCCATCATCATCCAGGTTTGAGGCACCTAAAACGCCGTCATCAAGGTTCGAGGCACCTAAAATGCCATCTTCAAGGTTCGAGGCACCTAAAATGCCATCTTCAAGGTTCGAGGCACCTAAAACGCCATCTTCAAGGTCTGAGGCACCTAAAACGCCATCATCAAGGTTCGAGGCACCTAAAACGCCATCTTCAAGGTCCGAGGCACCTAAAACGCCATCATCAAGGTTCGAGGCACCTAAAACGCCATCATGTCTAGGGTCAAAGACCCGAACTACGACTGGCTTGATTCCTCTTAAGGATACGTAGGTAGCCTATCATTAGGTTCAGCCATCCGACCGAAAACGGTCATTCCTATCCCCAGCAGAGCGGATAGCCATCAGACCTAAAATGGTCATTCCTATCTCCAGCAGAGCGGATAGCCACCAGACCAAAATGGTCATCTCTTATCCCCAGCAGAGTTTCTTTCCAGCAACCAACTGCAGAACTCGCTCATCAGGTTCAAGGCACCTAAAACGCCATCATCTCCAGGGTCAAAGACCCGAACTACGGTCGGCTTGATTCCTCTCAAGGATACGTAGGTAGCCTATTAAATAGGTTTAGCCATTCGATCACTTGATCATCCTGCCAAATATGGAGCCTTACTCTTATCGACGACTCCGCTTCCTTCGAAAGCGCCGTCGCCGAGGGGCTACTGTAAGTGCTCCAATTTGAGCTTGTTAGTATTTTCGTTAGAAAATTAACGAAAGTTATAACATTTCTAACAATTCCTAACATTCCTAACATTTCTAACCAAGCAAGGGCAAAGTGGGCATTGTTATTTAAGGATAAACCAAGGAAAGGAATCAAAAAAGCAAAAGAAATTAAAGAAAACCAAAAATAGAAACTGCTGGAACAAAAACTGGCTGTTAATTTGATTTTTTTTGAAAAATATTCCTCTTGTCCAAAGCCTGAAGCAGCATTTAATGAACAATGCAAGCTCAAGGTCCTATCCGCGCGGATGAGTTTGTCATTTTCAGAGGGCTATAAATTGAGGCCTTCAGTCTCAGAAAAAAAAAAAGAACACATTTCCTCAACTGCACTTTGGCGAAAATAGAGAGAAAACAGTGAGAATTCCATAGAATTGTCACCTTTTTCTCAACTATTCAACCAAAATCACACTCACTCAAACACTCTCATATTCAAGCCTCAAACACTCTTACTTTCAAGCCAAAATCTCCAAAACACAAAGAAGATAGGTATAACCTCCCTCTTCTTACCCTAAATCTCTCATCCATGCATGCATTTTCAAGCTACAAAATGTAGTTCATTCATCTTCTTGTCTTAGATCCAAGAAGATCACCATGGAAGTTCATCTCCATGGATGATCTTCTACAAGGATCAACATTATTTTCAAAGTATTCTTGCTTACTTGCAAAGAAAACACATTTTCAAAACCCTCAAACTCATTTTCATACATCAAATCTCATTTTCAAAGGATAAAATTCTCCTTCCCAAGCAAATGAAATGCTTAGTCCTAATGTACCCCAAGGATGGTTTGATATAGTTGATTCACCACTAAAATGTCAAGTGATCACTAATCGAAACCTAGGGAAATGGGGACAAGCATGAATGCAAAACCTCCTTTAAAATCACATTTTCTTTCTTGAGAAGTTGCTGTCCAGTAGCAATTTTCCAAGACCCCAGTCCATTGTCTAAATTTTTGGACACAGATAAACTTGGAATTTGGTGTTGACTACAAAACACTTTTTGTAGAAAACATCCATAGCTTTCCAGACATATTTTTATTTTATTTTTTTCGTGAGTAAAACTCCCTTTTTCAAATCTTCTTTTGAAGGTCAGATCACCAGTCTCTGGGAGTCCAGATCTCATATCTGAGATTTCCAGAAGGTTTTGGGTCCTCAAATCTTCTCCAAAATGGAAAATTCTTTCACAGAAATCTTATTTGAGGTGTCTGGAACAACTTTCATTCTCTGAGTTTTCTCAGATTATGAATTTTTAAAGCCCTTAAATCCATTTCAAAATCAAGTGTCCACTGCCTTTTTCATTCTGGCAGAAGTGGTTTCCAACTTCCAAAAATCTTTTGAGTACCAAAACTCAACCTAAAAATCATCCAAAAAATCATGGGATCTGTCCAAAGTCTAATAAAGAATTCCCAAATTTTACTTTTCTGAGTTTCAACTTATTTTGGCCAAAACACACACACACACACACACAAATGATTTTTAGCTTGGAAGACTCGTTTTACGAGGCATTCCGGGTGCACACTAACGTCCTTCCCGGCGTGTAACATGACCTCCGAACCCAAATCTCTAATCTCGGGCATTTTTCAAAGTTTTGGCCCTTAAAACAAAAATGGCGTGGCGACTCCGTTTGATTTCAAAAATCGGGTACATCACACCCGGCCTACCCCTTCCCACCGCCAATAAGCTATGGCCTCCTCCACCGATCTTTCTCCTATACCCAACTCCGATGACCCCAAAAAACCCCTTATTATGGTATCCCTCAACCAAACCTGCAATACCCACCAAGGCAAGTGTCAATGGTGCCGAGAAATTGGTCATACCCTCTCCTACTGCCCCGCCTTCCGCAGACAATATCCCAACGCAAATGTACCATCCCCACCTCAAAACAATAACCCTTGTCCTAACCCTTCATATCGCCAACCATCCACCCACTCTCTCTATGCTGCCACTACCTCCACTCCTGCTCCTCATCCCAATTGGCTCCTTGATAGCGGCGCCACACATCATGCCACCAATGACCTCAACAATCTCTCTCCATATTCCCTTTGATGGCACTAATGAACTCGTCATTGGCGATGGATCCGGCCTACCTATCTCAAACATTGGTTCTACTTCTCTCCTCACTCCTTCCTCTTCCTTTAAACGTAATCATGTTCTTCATATTCCTAATTTGTCTCATAATATTATCTATATCTCTAAATTGTGTCAAGATAACAACGCCTCTATCACTTTCTCCTCTGATTCCTTTGTTGTTAAGGACAATCACACCGGGGCAATCCTCCTACAAGGTCATCTTAAATCTGATGTCTATTAATGGCATCCCTTTCGCTCCATTGTTCACTCCGCTTCTGTCTCTTCTACTTCAAATTGGCATCATCGATTAGGTCACCCATCCTTTTCTATTTTACGTCATCTTAGTAACAGTTTTCAGTTAGGAATTCCTAGTTCTAGTGATTTTCACTGCAACTCTTGCGATTGTAATAAAAGTCACAAGCTACCCTTTTATAATAACACTATTCGTTCCTTTGGTCCTCTTGATATACTCTATAGTGATGTTTGGACATCCCCTCTTCTCTCTCATGATGGTTACAAATACTACATTATCTTTGTTGATCACTTTTCCAAATACATTTGGTTTTATCCTCTGAAACACAAAAATGATGCCCTCACCGTCTTCACCACCTTCAAAACCATGGTAGAAAAATATTTTGACCGATCCATCAAAACCATCTACAGTGATAATGGAGGAGAATATCTTGGTCTTCGTACCCTTCTAGCCTCCCATGGTATCCAACATCTCACTTCCCCTCCCCATACACCCGAGCACAATGGTTATTCCAAACGCCGTCATCGACATATCGTTGAAACGGGTCTCTCTCTCCTCACCCACTCTTCCATGCCTCGTACCTTTTGGACTCATGCTCTCTCTACCGCATGTTACCTCATAAATCGCATGCCTACACCCACTTTAAATCTCCACTCACCATTCTCTGTTCTCCACAAACAACATCCCAACTACCTCAAACTCCGTAGCTTTGGGTGTCTCTGTTACCCATGGCTACGTCCCTACACCTCTCACAAACTTGATCCCCGCTCCACTCCCTGTGTCTTTGTTGGTTACTCAGCTACTCAAAGTGCCTACTATTGCCTCGAACCCAACACCAACAAAATATACACATCTCGTCATGTCAAGTTTGTTGAGTCAGTCTTCCCCTTTGAATCTCGATCCACTCCCCCCACTCCCGCTCTCATGGTCAATGATTGGTGTGATGTCTCGCTTCCGCTTCTCCCTTCTCATTCCATCACCCAAAACCCACCCGACCACACCTCCCCCTCTACCAATAACCCTCCTACAAACCAGCCTGATATAGCCTCCCCAGCTGCCCACACACCTACCCCTCTGCAACTGAACCAGGCCCAACCAGACAGACCGCGTGATCGCCCCTTGGATGGGAGTGATCGCCCCTTGGACAGGAGCGATCACCCCCTTTGTCCAGAAACATCGCGTGATCGCCCCCCTCACCCGCGCGGTCGCCCCCTCAGCCCAGCAACTCCATTCCCCTTCCTGATACCATCCCCCCTTCTTGCCCTGTCACTCGATCATAAAACAATATACATAAGCCAATCCAAAAATTAAACCTGCAAGCCTCTCTTCAAACCACCATAACCCAAGCCCTCAAAAATCCCATATGGCGTAATGCCTGTTGGGTTTTGGGGTTACAAACGCAGCAGAAGAACTTAGAAATAACAATACCCTAGCCCTTAGATCCTTCTAGCATGAAAAGATTAGAAAAGTATATGAAATAGAATTTACATACCTTAAATGCAATTTATTTGTTCAAAATGAATCTTCAAAAGCGAATCTCAAAAACGAATCTCAAAATCATTGATGAAGGTTTTGATCTTCTCCTTGTTCTAGGCCTTGTGATGTATCAACGATTGAAGACTTCAAGCTTTTGGTGATAACTTAATCACCCTATATCGGTAATCAACACGCGAACAGACCAAGAACGCTTCTTGTTTGATTGCTAGATGATCTCTGATTATTGAAACGATTTTCAATAATCAATGGCTAAAATTGTTTTTGATATTTTATTCTTAATCTAGATCTCAATTTTAGTGTTTCATAAACCCCAAAATTACATGTGTTTTTGGTTGACCAAAGGATTGTATTTATATCAAATATAAATCCCTAACAATTAGGTGAAGAATCCTTGTTAAAACCAAAACCAACCCTGCCAAGGAAAACGTGTACGGACAGATTTTGACCGCTAGCATGAGTCGTGCTCAAGAGCACGAGTCGTGCCCAGTGGCAAAGTTTGTCGCGCCACACAACGAGCCAGTAAACCAGTTTTGCAGATCAAAGGGCACGAGTCATTCCTAAGGACATGAGTCGTGAGCACGAATCGTCCCGTAGGGCACGACTCGTCCCTTAATGATCGCTCTCTGATACACTCGTCCCTTCACAAGGCACGGCTTGGACCAAAGCGGGACGAGTCGTCCCTTGAGCCCAGATTTCACCCTTTTAGCCATTTTCAATCCGTTCTTTTGTATGTGACCCTTTAGGAATTATATTTTATGTTGGTAGTGAGTTGAAGCATCAACCTCACAAGAGATAAGTGACTTCTAGCAAATCATTATGTCCACCCAATTAAATATAACATCAAAGCTTGATTCCTTGATAATAAAATGTCACAATCCCTTTGTCCACGATGTCAAATTGAACATGGGTCATGGTCTATGTCAACTCACATGTTCAATGCTTTCTCAATTCTGAATATGTTGATAATCCAAATGCATTTGATCTCTATCAAATCACTTAAGTGTGGCCACACATTTCATCAACATCATTCATCGAGGGGACCAAGCAAACATCTCTCTCAATGAGAGGGACAAATCCCATCTTGACTTATCATTCTTCCCTACAAGAATCCAATCGTGCCAACATAGCCCTTATTGCTATCCGATTAAAGATAGTGTTAGACTATATCAAATACAATGTTCATCATGTGGAAGACGATGATAATCTCAGGTTCAAAGGATTCAATGACACGACTATCATGAGATTTAATCATGACAACAGACCATGTCATAAATCTCATAAGTAGGTCATGTCCAATACTTGTTCTCTAGCAAGTATCCATAAGTGTAATGTGTAGGTGTTAGTGCCCTAGGCCTATAGAGATAGACTTATTTGTAATGTCATTATTCATTTTATATGAGAGATTATCATTTTGATTATTATATATGTTTGCATGTTTACTTTAATAATCGTGTCCCTAGTACTTGTGAAGCACTAGTATGAAGTCTAATGGATAATCATGTGATGATTATATGCATGGAGATGCACATTAGATTCATGGGTACTTGTTAGAGAACAAGGTACTGGACTTGACCCATTATGAGATTTATGTCATGGTCGAATGTCATAATTAAATCTCATATAGTTATATCATTGATATCCTTTGACCTGAGATTATCATCGTCTTCCACTCGATGAATGTTATGTTTGATATAGTTTAACGTTGTCTTTAACCGGATAATAATAAGGGCTATTATTGGCATGATATGATTCTTATTGGGAAGAATGATAAGTCAAGATGGAAATTTATCCCTCGTAAAGAGAGATGTTTCCTAGGCCACTCGTAAGTAAGATTGATGATGTACATGGCCATGTTCGAATGAATTAATGTGATTAATTTCATTCGATTGATCAATTTACTTGGTAACGAGAAAGCATTGAACAATATGAGTTGACGTGGACCATGACTCATGTTCAATATAACATCGCGTGACAATGGGATTGTGATATGTTCTATGTAGGAAAATCGAACTTGATATTATATTATTTGGGTAGGCATGATGGCTTGCTAGAGTCCGCTCATGTCTTATGAGGATCGATGTGATCGAACTCATTACCAACATAATATAGTCCTATGGGGTCACACGCATCGAACGAATTGTCAAAAATGAAGAATATGGATTTTCTGTACTCAGGGGGCGACTCGTCCCTAGGCCTGAACTAACTATTCCCTTGGCCTGGGACGAATGAATCAGAGGGAGTGTCCTGAGGGATGACTCGTGCTCATGGGGACGAGTCGTGCCCATAGGGACGACTCGTGCCCTGGGCCAGAACCAACTATTCCCCTTAAGGGGGACGCCTGTATCAGAAGCTTGGTGACAAGGGACGACTCGTGCTCTAGGGGACGAGTCATCCCGTCGGCGCTGGACTGATACGTAATTGACCTAAAATTAGGGTTTTCGCGAGGGGAAAATATTTATAACGTATAAATACAAACCCTTGGTTGCCCTAGCAGTCATTCTCACGTTTTGGGCTTAGAGAAACACAAAAGAAAGAGATTTCAATTGAGAATTGAGAATCAAAACACAATCCAAATCCATATTTCTTCATTGATTGAAAGGAGTTTCAATAAAAGGATCTAGCAATCCACCTAGAATTGTTCTAGGGTTCGTTCAACGCGTGGATACACATAGAGGATCTTCGCGAATCAAGATCTAACGTTCGTGATTCAAGAATCGTTCATCGAGGATTCACTAGTTCATCAATCTGGAGTTGGAACGTGTTTATCAACGACAAAAGCACACAAGGTTGGTAATTCTATTTCATACTTCTTAATTAATCATCTAGAACGGATCCTAGGCTCCGGGTTTTCGAGTTAATTTGCATTATTCCGCTGCGCGTGGACCCTCAAAACCCAACAGTGGTATCAGAGTCCCGTTCATGATGTTTATATTAGATAATCATGATAATTATATAATGTGATTATGTTAATTTTTATGATAAATATGATTTAGAATATGAATTTATATGGGATATGCTTATGGAAGTAAATGTATATTTTGATATGCCATGATTATGATTTGAATTATATGGTTAATGTGATTAATCTAGAATATGGGTCTTATATATTACTCGGTATAAAGGTTGGAAACCAAAAACTTCCCCAGAGGCACTTCTTGGAAGTGTGGGATAACCTTGGATTACAATGCCACGTACTAGTAATTGATGAATTTCTAGATCTTGAACAAAGTGTTTGTTATAGGGATTATGTTCATATTAAATGAGATTTTACATGAGTCATTAAACCCTAATTGATTAGAAATTATGATGTTAACATCAAATGTGATTTGTGATGCATCATCCCATGTTCATAATTATATTCATATAATTTTCATGAATCAACCTTGCCATGCTAATTGATAAACATGAAAATTGAACCTTCATTGAAATTTGAGTTTGTTTATGCCACCCATTTTAAACACTTGTGAGTACACGGATAGTTTTATGTAGGCTACGCCATAGCGAGGTACATTAATTCTATCTTTGTATGATCAAGATGAGCAAACGGTGATTGCTATACGTTTAAAATGGTTTAACTCAATTAGGCTATCAAAACAGTTTTGGGCCTAAGGCATAAGATGAGATTGAAACATGTGACATATGATGTCTATAATCTCATAAAGGATCTAAGAGTCATATGTTGATATGATTGATTAATGTTATCTACCTTTTTAGTTTAATTTTGAGCAGTCGTGCCATAGCCGACTTGAAATTAAATTAAAGTTGGGTCTTAGCCTATTAAATTATATTATGCATGATTGTATAAGAAGGTTATATAATTTAGTGGGAGTATTTATGAAATACGTTATTTAAATCTCTTAAATGAAATAGGTACGTATATGTGTTCATATTTGTTGCATATCTTTGTAGATCAATGGCTCTAAACACTAATCAAACTCTGTCACTGCGATCAGTCCTTGAGAAGGACAAGTTAGAAGAGAATGGCAACAACTATGTGGATTGGATCCGCAGTTTGGGAATTGTTCTCAAACAGGAAAGGAAGTTGTACATTCTCGATGGACCCGTTCCACCCGAGCCTGCTGCTAATGCAACTCGAGCTGAAAAGGATCAACATAAGAAGCATATGGATGATTCTATTGATGTTGGTTGCTTGATGCTCGCTACCATGAGTAAGGCCCTTCAGAATGACCTTGTACACATGGAAGCTTATGATTTGGGAAATCATTTGAAGGAAATGTTCCAGTTGCAAGCACGTCAGGAAAGGTTTGACACTATGAAGGCTCTTCATTCATGCAAGATGATTGAAGGACAACCTGTTGGGCCTCATGTGTTGAAAATGAAGGGTCACCTCGAACATCTTGAGAGGCTTCGATATCCTATCCAGTTGGAACTGGCTACGGATATGATATTGCATTCACTCCCTGAAAGTTATAATCAATTCGTTATGAATTATAACATGAATGGGATGAATAAATCTCTGTCTGAATTGCATGGGATGCTTAAGAATGCAGAGAACAATATAGCCAAGAAAACCAATCAAGTGTTGATGGTGAACAAAGGAAAGGGGTTCAAGAAAACCAAGGTTAAGGCAAAAGTTGCTAAACCGGAGGCAAAGGTTGCCGTTGTTGAGAAGCCTCAACCCAAATCCCAAAAGGATGCGGTTTGCTACCATTGCAAGGAAACTGGGCATTGGAGGCGTAACTGCAGAGCTTATCAGGAAGGACTGAAGAAGAAGGGCAATGAGATTTCCATGACTTCAGGTATCTATGTGATAGATATTCTACTTTCTACTTCTAGTTCTTGGGTATTAGATACCGAATGTGGATCTCACATTTGCCTAAATGTGCAGGGACTAAAGAATAGAAGGTCGCTCAAAGAGGGTGAAGTAGACCTACGTGTTGGAAATGGAGCAAGAGTTGTTGCATTAGCTGTAGGGACTTATGAAGTCGCTTTGCCTAGTGGACTAATATTAGTTTTAAATAATTGCTATTATGTTCCGGATTTGAGCAGAAATATTATTTCAATTTCTTGTTTAGACAATGAAGGTTATCGTTTTCTTATTGAGAATAAGAAATTTTCCATTTACTTGAATGATATGCTTTACTGTATTGCTCATTCTTTTAATGGCCTTTATGTCTTAGATGTTGAAAATAATGTTGATAATGTCTATCATGTAAATAAGAAATCTAAACCAAACAATGTGAACAACACATTTAAATGGCATTGCCGTCTTGGGCACATAAATGAGAAACGCGTCTCTAAACTCCATAAAGATGGATATTTATACTCATATGATTATGAATCATATGATGTTTACGAATCTTGTTTATTGGGCAAGATGACTAAAGCACCTTTTACTAAGAGTAGTGAAAGGGCTAGTGATTTGTTGGCTCTCATACATACTGATGTATGTGGACCAATGAATAGCATTGCTAGGGGAGGATTTGGGTACTTCATAACGTTCAATGATGACTTATCTAGATATGGCTATGTCTATCTGATGAAGTACAAAAGTGAAGCATTTGAGATATTTAGAATATTTCAAAATGAAGTACAAAATCAACTTGGCAAAACTATTAAAACACTTCGATCCGATCGAGGTGGTGAATATTTAAGCCAAGAATTTGACGATCATCTTAAAAGTTGTGGAATTGTTTCAGAACTTACTCCACCCGGAACACCACAATGGAATGGTGTGTCCGAGAGGAGAAATTGAACTCTATTAGATATGGTTCGATCGATGATGAGTCAAGTTAACCTTCCTATTTCCTTTTGGGGACATGCACTGGAAACAGCTGCTTTCACACTTAATAAGGTCCCTACTAAATCGGCTCCTAAAACCCCACATGAGATGTGGCATGGAAGAAAACCTAGTTTATCTTTCATGAAGATTTGGGGATGTGAAGCTTATGTAAAGAAATTGGTTTCTGAAAATAAGCTTGCACCCAGATCCGATAAATGTATTTTCGTTGGTTATCCTAAGGAAACGAAAGGATATCAATTTTACAACCGATCCGAGAACAAAGTGTTTGTTGCTCGACATGGTGTCTTTCTAGAGAAAGAGTTTCTCTCTAAAGAAACTAGTGGGAGTAAAATTGATCTTGAAGAAATTCAAGAACCCAAAAATGACAAGGAACCAATAGTAGAGACGGAACCAAATTCACAAGCTGTTGTGGAACCGGTTCAAGATACACAAGTTCTTCGCAGATCGGATAGGATACGATCCGAACCTGAGAGATATGGATTTCTCATGACGGATAGTAACGAAGTAGAAATCATTGAGAATGATGAACCTACTTCCTATCAAGAGGCGATGTCCACTCCTGATTCGGACAAGTGGCTAGGAGCCATGGAATCCGAGATCAAATCCATGTACGATAATCAAGTTTAGAACTTGATTGATCCAGCTGAAGGTGTAAAAACCATAGGGTGCAAATGGGTTTTCAAAAAGAAAACCGACATGGATGGGAAGGTACATACTTATAAGGCTAGGCTTGTTGCTAAGGGGTATAGGCAGACTCATGGCGTTGACTATGATGAAACCTTTTCGCCCGTAGCAATGCTTAAGTCTATTAGAATCTTAATTGCCATAGCCGCATATTACGACTATGAGATATGGCAAATGGACGTCAAAACAGCGTTTCTTAACGGAAACCTACTTGAGGATGTATACATGATACAGCCTGAAGGGTTTGTCGATCCAAAGAATTCTAATAAAGTATGTAAGTTGCAGAGATCCATTTATGGATTGAAGCAAGCTTCGAGGAGTTGGAATCTACGTTTTGATGAATCAGTCAAAGAGTTTGGCTTCATCAAGAACGAAGATGAGCCTTGTGTATACAAGAAAATAAGTGGGAGCATAGTACTATTTCTGGTGTTATATGTCGATGACATCTTGCTCATTGGAAACAATGTTCCTGCACTTGAGACTGTCAAGTCCTGGTTAGGAAAATGTTTTTCAATGAAAGATATGGGTGAAGCGGCTTATATCCTTGGTATCAAGATCTATAGAGATAGATCAAGAAGGATGATTGGTTTGAGTCAAAGTACATATATTGACAAGGTCCTTAGAAGATTCCGCATGGAAAATTCTAAGAGAGGGAACTTGCCAATGGGACATGGCATTACTCTTAGCAAGACTCATTGTCCTAAGACAAATGATGAGCGAAAGAGGATGAGTGATATTCCATATGCTTCGGCAATTGGGTCTATCATGTATGCCATGTTATGTACTAGACCCGATGTCTCGTATGCTCTAAGCGTGATGAGTAGATACCAGTCTGATCCTGGTGAGAACCATTGGATAGCAGTCAAGAATATCCTTAAGTACTTGAGAAGAACTAAGGATGTATTCTTGGTATTTGGAGGAATGGAAGATGATCTGGTTGTAAAGGGTTACACAGATGCAAGCTTCCAAACTGACAAAGATGACTTTAGATCGCAGTCTGGATTCGTGTTTATGCTAAATGGAGGTGTCGTTTGTTGGAAGAGTTCCAAGCAAAGCACTATTGCTGATTCTACAACCGAAGCCGAATATATAGCAGCATCGGATGCGGCTAAGGAGGCGGTTTGGATCAAGAAGTTCGTTAGTGACTTAGAAGTCGTTCCGAGTATCACTAACCCGATAGAGCTTTATTGTGACAATAATGGTGCTATTGCACAAGCAAAAGAACCAAGGTCACATCAACGATCCAAACACATTTTGAGACGTTTCCACCTCATTCGAGAAATCTGTGAAAGGGAGGACGTCAAGATATGCAAGGTACCAACGGATGACAACATTTCGGACCCTCTCACCAAGCCTTTGCCACAAGCTAAACGTGATGGTCATGTTAGGTCCATGGGTATAAGATACATGAATGATTGGGCCTAGTGCAAGTGGAAGACTGTAGGTGTTAGTGCCCTAGGCCTATAGAGATAGACTTATTTGTAATGTCATTATTCATTTTATATGAGAGATTATCATTTTGATTATTATATATGTTTGCATGTTTACTTTAATAATCGTGTCCCTAGTACTTGTGAAGCAATAGTATGAAGTCTAATGGATAATCATGTGATGATTATATGCATGGAGATGCACATTAGATTCATGGGTACTTGTTAGAGAACAAGGTACTGGACTTGACCCATTATGAGATTTATGTCATGGTCGAATGTCATAATTAAATCTCATATAGTTATATCATTGATATCCTTTGACCTGAGATTATCATCGTCTTCCACTCGATGAATGTTATGTTTGATATAGTTTAATGTTGTCTTTAACCGGATAACAATAAGGGCTATTATTGGCATGATATGATTCTTGTTGGGAAGAATGATAAGTCAAGATGGAAATTTGTCCCTCGTAAAGAGAGATGTTTGCTAGGCCACTCGTAAGTAAGATTGATGATGTACATGGCCATGTCCGAATGAATTAATGTGATTAATTTCATTCGATTGATCAATTTACTTGGTAACGAGAAAGCATTGAACAATATGAGTTGACGTGGACCATGACTCATGTTCAATATAATATCGCGTGACAATGGGATTGTGATATGTTCTATGTAGGAAAATCGAACTTGATATTATATTATTTGGGTAGGCATGATGGCTTGCTAGAGTCCGCTCATGTCTTATGAGGATGGATGTGATCGAACTCATTGCCAACATAATATAGTCCTATGGGGTCACACGCATCGAACGAATTGTCAAAAATGAAGAATATGGATTTTCTGTACTCAGGGGACGACTCGTCCCCAGGCCTGAACTAACTATTCCCTTGGCCTGGGACGAATGAATCAGAGGGAGTGTCCTGAGGGACGACTCGTGCCCATGGGGACGAGTCGTGCCCATAGGGACGACTCGTGCCCTGGGCCAGAACCAACTATTCCCCTTAAGGGGGACGCCTGTATCAGAAGCTTGGTGACAGGGGACGACTCGTGCCCTGGGGGACGAGTCATCCCGTCGGCGCTGGACTGATACGTAATTGACCTAAAATTAGGGTTTTCGCGTGGGGAAAATATTTATAACGTATAAATACAAACCCTTGGTTGCCCTAGCAGTCATTCTCACGTTATGGGTTTAAAGAAACACAAAAGAGAGAGATTTCAATTGAGAATTGAGAATCAAAAACACAATCCAAATCCATATTTCTTCATTGATTGAAAGGAGTTTCAATCAAAGGATCTAGCAATCCACCTAGAATTGTTCTACGGTTCGTTCAATGCGTGGATACACATAGAGGATCTTCGCCAATCAAGATCTAACGTTCATGATTCAAGAATCGTTCATCGAGGATTCACTAGTTCATCAATCTGGAGTTGGAACGTGTTTATCAACGACAAAAGCACACAAGGTTGGTAATTCTATTTCATACTTCTTAATTAATCATCTAGAACGGATCCTAGGCTCCGAGTTTTCGAGTTAATTTGAATTATTCCGCTGCGCGTGGACCCTCGAAACCCAACATAATATGCATCTCCATGCATATAATCATCTCCATGATTATCCGTTACCAACATAAACTAGTTGTTCTCAACAATCTCCCACCTGCACTAGGCTCCATCTATGTATCAAATACCCATGGACTTCACATGACCATCAACCTTTTCTTGTGCGAGGGGCTTAGTATGCGGATCCCCAATGTTATCATCGGTTGATATTTTGCATATTTTAACGTCTCCCCGATCAATGAACTCTCGAATGAGATGAAAACGTCTAAGTATATGTTTGGATTGCTGATGTGACCTTAGTTCCTTTACTTGTGCAATGGCACCATTATTGTCACAATAAAGTTCCACTGGATTAGTGACACTTGGAACAACTTCCAAGTCACTACTGAACTTCTTGATCCAAACTGCCTCCTTAGCTGCATCGGATGCTGCTATATATTCGGCCTCAGTAGTAGAATCGGCAATAGTACTCTGCTTGGAACTCTTCCAACATATCGCACCTCTGTTAAGCATAAACACAAATCCCGACTGCGATCGGAAATCATCTTTGTTGGTTTGGTAGCTAGCATCTGTGTAACCTCTTACAACAAGATCTTCTTCCATCCCTCCAAATACCAAGAACGCAGCCTTAGTCCTTCTTAAGTACTTAAGGATCGTCTTGACTGCCATCCAATGGTTCTCACCAGGATCAGATTGGTATCGACTCGTCATGCTCAAAGAATACGAGACGTCGGGTCTAGTACAAATCATAGCATACATGATAGATCCAATAGCCGAAGCCTATGGAACTTCATTCATCCTCTGAATAAACGCTCGCCAAAAAAATAAGAGTCGCCACGCCGTTTTAAAGGAAACATTGAAAACCTTTTGAAATGAGAAAAAGGGTTCGGGGGTCAGGTTACGTGTTGGGAAGAACCGAGAGTTCACCCAACACGCCTCGTCCGTAGACGAGTCATTCTATGTTCAACATTCAAAACATTCAAAAGCGTGTGTGAAATGTGTGTAACAAGATATGTATAAAATGCATATTAATGCTTCATTTTATTGCTCAACAAAGGGAAATATAACTTGTGAACCATTTATCATGGGAGGCCACATCCCACTTTACAACGAGGAAGAACAGGTTACAACTGGAAAATGACTTCTGCAGATTGACAACTTGTGTCGCGTGACACAGGACAGCTAAGGCATGTTCTGTCGCGTGACACAAGTCATCACATGCAGAAACCTTACAAAATTAAGCACCAGATTGACATAGATCTAACCAATCACTTCAAATGAGTGTGGGTATTGAAGATCCACACTCTGTTTTGAATGACGAGTGACCTGGATGAGCAACTTACAACTGAAATGGCAATCTCTACACATGACTCGTTATGTCGCGCTACACAGGACGGCTAGTACCTATAGTGTCGCGTGACATAACCTAGCCATCTGCAGAGACTTTACAAATTGAGAAACAGATTTAACAGATACCAAATCCAATCAAGTTTCCATACCAAAGCAATTCAATACAACACGAATCAATAACAGATCGGCCAAAGGAGTGTGGATGTGGGAGATCCACACTCCCTTGACAACCAAATAGCAATTACAATTAGATCACATTATGAACATGCAATTGAATCAGGTAAATACAACTTAAACAGAGAGATGGCAGTTGCCACCTGATAGCTAAAGCGGATGGAGCTCAATTATCAGGTGGAGGAACAGAATTATGCAAAGAGCAAGTATGAGAGAGATGGAGGGATTGAGGAATTACCCTTGTAGATCCACAATTCTACACCACGTTCAGTGTATAACCCTTCCAAGCAGCTTCAGATTGGAATTCGAGTGCAGAGAGAGCTTCTGGGCTTTGAATCTTCAATGGTGTGTGGTGTGTGAAAGTAAATGGGTGAAGTATGTATGAGATATGAATGAATTGGAGGAGAATTGGTTGGTGTTTTGTGTGGAGGGAAGAGAGAGAGATTCTGGTGCGAATTTGGCAGAGTGACGTTGTGGAGTGGAATTGGGATCCTGAAATGAGAGGCAGAGGGTCTTATTTATAGCTGCTGCTGATGGACAAGGTGTGTCGCACGACCTTCTGTATCAACTTTCCGTGGCTTCGAAGTGTCGCACGACTTAAGCAAGCCATAACTGTTTCTGGCGCCAAAACTGCTTTTGGAACAATCTGAGATAATTCCTTAAAAGCCCAAAGCAGTTAATTCCCTGTAGGTCCTTTTGTCCGGAAAAAATACTAAAAAATACTTCCTTCGCGAGAAACTTATGAAATGTTTCCGGAAGTCTCGAAACGGACCGGGAATTTACCAAAACGCCCCTTAGTGCAATTTTATCACATTAAAATGCACCTAAAAGGGTCGCGAATTGGATTGGCGTACTTACATCCTCTTTCGCTCATCAGTTGTCTTAGGACACTGCGTCTTGCTAAGAGTAACACCATGACCCATTGGCAAGTTGCCTCTCTTAGAATTTTCCATTTTGAATCTTCTAAGAACCTTGTCAATGTAGGTACTTTGACTCAAACCAATTATTCTCTTAGATCTATCTCTTTAGATCTTGATACCAAGGATGTAAGCGGCTTCTCCCATATCTTTCATTGAGAAACATTTCCCTAACCAAGACTTGACAGTCTGAAGTGTAGGAATGTCGTTTCCAATGAGTAAGATATCATCGACATACAATAAGAGAAATAATACCACGCTCCCACTAAATTTCATGTATACACAAGGTTCATCTTCGTTCTTGATAAAACCAAACTCTTTGATTTTCTCGTCAAAACGAATATTCCAACTCCTAGAAGCTTGCTTAAATCCATATATGGATCTCTGCAACTTGCACACCTTGTTAGAATTTCTTGGATCGACAAAACCTTTGGGTTGTGTCATATACACATCCTCAAGCAGTTTTCCATTAAGGAAAGCGGTTTTGACATCCATTTGCCATATCTCATAGTCATAATACGCAGCTATGGCAATCAAAATTCTAACAGACTTAAGCTTGGCAATAGGCGAGAAGGTTTCATCATAGTCAACACCATGATTCTTCCTATATCCCTTTGCTACAAGCCTAGCCTTATAAGTATGCACTTTCCCATCCTTGTCAGTCTTCTTTTTGAAGACCCACTTGCACCTTATGGTTTTTACACCTTCAGGTAGCTCAATCAAGTTCCAAACTTGATTATCCAACATGGATTGCAATTTGGATTTCATGGCTTCTAACCATTTATCCGAATCGGGATCTGACATCACCTATTGATAGGAAGTAGGTTCGTCATTCTCAATGACTTCTACTTCATTACTTTCCTATACGAGAAAACCATATCTCTCGGGTGCGGATTGTAACCTATCTGATCTACGATGGACTTGTGGATCTTGAACCGGTTCCACAACTTCTTGTGGACTTGGTTCAGTCTCTACTATTGGTTCCATGTATTTTCGGGTTCTTGAACTTCTTCAAGATCAACTTTACTCCCACTAGTTACTTTATTGAGAAACTGTTTCTCAAGAAAAGTACCATATTGAGCAACAAACATTTTGTTCTCATTGCGGTTGTAAAAGTAATACCCTTTGGTTTCCTTAGGGTAACCAACGAAAATAACTTTGCTAGATTTAGTTGCTAACTTATCAGAGACAAGTCTCTTCACATAAGCTTCGCAACCCCAAATCTTCACGAAAGACAAACTAGGTTTTCTTCCATGCCACATCTCATGTGGGGTCTTAGGAGCCGATTTAGTAGGGACTCTGTTCAGTGTGAACGCAGCAGTCTCTAGTGCATGTCCTCAAAAGGATATAGGAAGGCCTACTTGACTTATCATCGAATAAACCATATCTAATAGGGTTCTATTCCTCCTCTCGGAAACACCATTCCATTGTGGCATTCCGGGTGGAGTCAACTCTAAAACAATTCCACAGTTTTTGAGATGATTGTTAAATTCTTGGCTCAAATACTCACCACCACGATCGGATCGAAGTGCTTTAATTGTTTTGCCAAGTTGATTTTGTACTTCATTTTGAAATGTTCTAAACATCTCAAACGATTCACTTTTGGACTTCATCAAATAGACATAACCATATCTAGATAACTCATCGGTGAATGTAATGAAATACCGAAATCCTCCCCTAGCAATGCTGCTCATTGGTCCGCATACATCAGTATGTATTAAGCCCAATAAGTCACTAGCCCTTTCACTACTCTTAGTGTAGGGTGGTTTGGTCATTTTGCCCAATAAACAAGACTCGCATATCTCATATGATTCATAATCATGTGAGTCTAACATTCCATCCTTGTGGAGTTTAGAGATGCATTTCTCGTTTATATGACCAAGCCAGCAATGCCACATGAACAAATTGTTCACGTCATTCGGTTTACACTTCTTGTCCACATGATAAACATTTTCAACACTATTTTGTTTCTCATCAAGATCAAGAACATAAAGGCCATTAAATGAATTTGCAATATCATAAAGCATATCATTTAAATAAATATAAAACTTCTTATTCTTAATAAGAATTATACCCTTCATTATCCAAACAAGAAACAGAAATAATATTCATACTCAAATCCGAAACATAGTAACAATTGTTCAAAACAAGAACTAAGCCACTAGGTAAAGTTACATCATATGTCCCTACGGCTAATGCAGCAACTCTTTCTCCATTCCCCACACGTAGGTCAACTTCACCTTATTTGAGTAGCTTTCTATTCCTTAGTCCCTGCATATTTAAACAAATGTGAGATCCACATCCGGTATCTAATACCCATGAACTAGAAACAGAAAGGAAAATATCTATCATATATATACCTAAATCAGAAGCAATCGTATTGCCCTTCTTCGCCTTTAGGCCTTCCTTGTAAGCCTTACAGTTGCTCTTCTAATGACCAACCTCTTGGCAATGGTAGCAAACCGCATCCTTTTGAGACACTTTGGGAGCCTCTGCGGCAACGAAAACTTTTGCCTTAGGTTTAGCAACACTTGCTTTACCTTTGCCATCTTTCTTGAACCCTTTGCCTTTATTAACCATTAACACAGTATCGGTTCGGGTCTTCTTGATATTCTTCTCTGCGGTCTTAAGCATCGCATGCAATTTCGAGAGATTCTTATCCATGCCAGTCATGTGATAGTGTATAATGAAATGACCATAACTTTCAGGCAATGAATTTAATATCAAATCCGTGGCGAGTTCCAAACTCATCGGATTACCAAGCCTTTCGAGACGCTCAATGTGACCCTTCATCTTAAGGACATGAGCACCAACCGATTGCCCCTCTTGCATCTTGCATGCAGTTAGGGCCTTAACCACATCAAATCGCTCATTTCTTTCTTGCACTTGGAACATTTCCTTTAAGCGCTCCGCATGATCAAATGATGTCTCTATGTGCTCAAGGTCCTTCTGAAGAGCCTTAGACATAGTGGCAAGCATAAGGCATGCAACATCTGTAGAATCATCATTATGTTTCTTATGTGTATCCCTATCTGCCCTAGAAGCATTTGCAGCAGGTTGAGGTGGAATGGGTTCATCGAGAATGTACAGTTTCTTCTCTTGCCTTAGAACAATTCTAAGGCTTCTGATCCAATCAGAATAGTTTGTACCGCTCTCTTCAAGCTTGTCCTTCTCAAGGACGGATCGCAGTGACAGGGATTGATTATTATGATTAGCCATTCTACAATAAAATATGCAAACAATATAAACATATATCAATATCAACTCATTTATCATCTAAGAGCAAATAATGTATTTCATAAATACTTCCACTAAATTATACACCTTCAAATACAAACATGTATCATAATCATAGTAGGATAAATCCATATTTCACTTGATTTTTGTTTAACTAAGTCAATGCCCGAAATCAAGCTATTTAGGTAGAACCATCAATCATATCACTATATGAATCTTAGAACTTTTATGAGATTTCCTTAGACATCATATGTCAAAAACATGTTTTAAATCTCATCTATGCCTTGGATTAAATCTCATTTGAAAGCACCAATTAAGTCAAAACCCTTTTCAAACGTATGAGACATGAAACGATGCACCAAACTGAGTCAAAACTACATCAACCATTATCTCATCTTGATCACAAATTAAGATATAAGATGCACACAACTGAGTCGAAACTACATCAAATACCCTAAAATTTCACAAGTGTTCTAATCAAGGAATGGCATAAGACTTAAATATTTAGAAGGTTTTCACATTGTAACAAATATCGCATGGTTGTAACATAAATCTCATGTGTACATAATTATGAACATAGGGCTTCACAAAAGTTCATACAAACAATTTGATTCAATTTTGAGAAATTACAAATTTTAGTTTAATCATATTAAACAAATCACCAACCTATGTGATAAACTAATCATATTAATCCATCATAAATTATAACCATGGCATATCATATATACTTGTTTTTCCTAAAAATAAAACACATAAAATCTAGATCTATTTCATATAGCATGGATAGCAAATAATCAAATTAAATATAGCATGCCAATTTCAATCCTAATCATGGCAAGACATGCGTCTGATACCACTGTTGGGTTTTGGGGTTACAAACGCAGCGGAAGAACTTAGAAATAACAATCGAAACCCTAGCCCTTAGATCCGTCTAGCATGAAGAGATTAGAAAAAATATATGAAATAAAATTTACATACCTTGAATGCGATTTATTTGTTCAAAATGAATCTTCAAAAGCGAATCTCAAAAACGAATCTCAAAGCCGTTGATGAATGCTTTGATCTTCTCCTTGTTCTAGGCCTTGTTATGAATCAACGATTGAAGTCTTCAAGCTTTTGGTGATAACTTAATCACCCTCTATCGGTAATCCACACGCGAACGGACCAAGAACGCTTCTTGTTTGATTGCTAGATGATCTCCGATTATTGAAACGATTTTCAATAATCAATGGCTAAAAGTGTTTTTGAACTTTGATTCTTAATCTAGATCTCAATTTTAGTGTTTCATAAACCCCAAAATTACATGTGTTTTTGGCTGACCAAAGGATTGTATTTATATCAAATATAAATCCCTAACAATTAGGGAAAGAATCCTTGTCAAAACCAAAACCAACCCTGCCAAGGAAAACGTGTACGGACAGATTTTGACAGCTGGCACGAGTCGTGCTCAAGAGCACGAGTCGTGCCCAGTAGCAAAGTTTGTCGCGCCACACAACGAGCCAGTAAACTAGTTTTGCAGATCAAAGGGAACGAGTCGTGCCTAAGGGCATGAGTCGTGAGCACGAATCATCCCGTAGGGAACGAGTCGTCCCTTAATGATCGCTCTCTGATACAGTCGTTCCTTCACAAGGCACGACTTGGGCCAAAGCGGGACGAGTCGTCCCTTGAGCCCAGATTTCACCCTTTTAGCCATTTTCAATCCGTTCTTTTGTGTGTGACCCTTTAGGAATTATATTTTATGTTGGTAGTGAGTTGAAGCATCAACCTCACAAGCATAAGTGACTTCTAGCAAATCATTATGTCCACCCAATTAAATATAACATCAAAGCTTGATTCCTTGATAATCAAATTGTTGGAAATGGGTAACGAAAAGTTAAGTTTGACTTAACGTTGACCTAGGTTTCTAACGAAAGTTCGTTAATTGTTAACGAAAGTAGTTACAAATGGTAATCTACATTTGTTGTAGATTATATAACTCATTTAATGTCTCAAAAACCATTTCCGAGTGAATGAGAAATCAATGACAAAGTTTTGTAACTTAACGAAAGTTAGTTAAAGGGTGTTTTGAAGTGCTCGGCCGAGCAGAGTCCTTGACTCGGCCGAGCAGAGCACAGAATTTGGCCAAAGTCTCTGGACAAGTTTGCTCGGGCGAGGCATATGTCTGCTCGGCCAAGCAGTGTGAATTACACGGCCGTGAAAGTCTATTGACTCGGCCGTGCAGCTTGGTGCTCGGCCGAGCGAGTCCCTTGACTCGGCCGAGCAGATCCTGAACAGGTGTCAATTCAAACAGAAAGTTGTGTCCTTTCAAGGGAAAAGACACAAACCCCTTAACTCTCTTTATATACATCCCCTCCGAATTTCAGTATATACACACAGTCATTTGAGCATTCCTACCCTCTAGTAAGATAGATTAACATACCCAAATCATTGGCTATTGTTGCATTCTTCCTTTCAAGTCCAAAGTTCTAAACAATCTTTTGTTCGTTAGATTAGTTATATTGGAGTGCTCCTTATAACTAATAGTAAAGTCGTTTTATCTTACTAGAAGATTGCCATTTAAGCGAAAGCACTTTGTGCGGGGCAATAACTTCTTACGGAGATTGTATTTAATACAAGACTCGACTTGTCTCTTATTCTCCAATCTCCGTTACATTTTCTGTTAAGATTTCTGTTAAGTTCTTGAGAAGCCTACCAAAGTCCAACAATCGTAAGAAGTTATTGACGCTTCTTCAAGATCTTCAAAAGATGGCAAATGAGAAAGACGTCTCCTCATCCAGTCAAGGGAATGTCACGCCTCCTTCTCAAGGTGACGCTACATTCAACCATGTTGCACCCGCTCCTACACCACATCACCTCGGTCATGGTGAGAAACCCGCGAAATTCACTGGTGTGGATTTCAAGAGATGGCAACAGAAAATGCTATTCTACTTGACCACCCTAAGCTTGCACCGCTTCTTAAAGGAAGATCCTCCGGCGGTGGAAAATGGTGATCCCGACCCCCAAAGGCAAATGGCCAAGGAGGCTTGGGCTCACGGTAATTTTTTGTGAAAGAATTACATCCTGAATGGACTTGACGATGCACTATACAATGTGTATAGTACCGTCGAGTTAGCCAAGGCATTGTGGGACACCTTGGAAAGAAAGTACAAGATCGAAGACGCCGGGTCAAAGAAATTTGTCGTCGTAAGTATCTTGACTTCATGATGATCGATTCCAAATAGGTAACGACTCAAGTAGATGAATTCCAAATCATTCTACATGGGCTTGATGCCGAGGGGATGATCATGAATGATCCATTCAAGGTGGCCTCTATCATTGAAAAGTTGCCGCCTTCGTGGAAGGATTTCAAGAACTATCTCAAGCATAAACGCAAGGAGATGTCCTTGGAAGACATTGTTGTTCATCTTCAAATAGAAGAGAACAATAGAATCAACGAGGCCAAGGTTGCTAAGGGCAAGATGGAGGCTAAGGTCAATCTCGCCGAGGCTAGCACAAGTGGCACAAAGAGAAAGCATTCCGAAACTGCCGGGAATGCTAAGAAAGGGAAGAAGAAGGGCTCTAAGAAGTTCAAGGGGTCGTGCTATAATTGTGGCAAACCGGGCCACTTAGCAAAGGACTGTCGTCTTCCGAAGAAAGAGGCTAATAATATTGACCACATGGACTTAGACTTTGCAGCGATGATCTTTGAGGCCAACGTTGCAAATTTGGAGGAGAATCCAAAAGCTTGGTGGATAGATACCGGTGCTACCCGCCATATTTGTGGTAACAAGGAGAGTTTCTCCTCCTATACTCCCATCTCCGGAAGAAAGCTCTACATGGGAAATTCTGCGACCTCCGATGTTCAAGGCATTGGAAACGTGATATTGAAGATGACTTCAGGAAAAGAAGTAACCTTGTTGGATGTGCTGCATGTTCCAGACATCCGTAAAAATTTAGTGTCCGACGCTTTGCTTAGTAAGGCCGGTTTTAGACTAGTATTTGAATCCGACAAATTTGTACTAACCAAGAATGGTTTATTTCTTGGAAAGTGTTACCTCGAAGAGGGCCTTTTCAAGATGAATGTAATGACTGTAATCCGCCGAGGTGCGATGAATAAAAATTGTGTTTCTTATGTTTACTTGTCGGAAAGTTCTAATTTATGGCATGATAGATTAGGACATGTAAACCTCGACACCATTAAGAAATTAGCGAGGCAAGATTTAATCCAAATGACTAAATCCGACTCGACTAATAGGTGCGAAGTTTGTGTTGAGGCAAAATGACGAAGTCGCCATTTAATGCAATACAAAGAAACACAACTCCTCTCGAGTTAATTCACACCGACATATGTGATTTAAAACTTGTGCAAACTCGAGGAGGTAAAAAGTACTTCATTACATTTATAGATGATTGCACAAAATTTTGTTAAGTCTATCTCTTAAGAAGTAAGGATGAAGCCTTAGTGGCTTTTGAGACTTATAAGAAAGAAGTTGAAAATCAACTTAACTTGAAGATTAAGAAAATTAGAAGTGATAGAGGTGGAGAATATGAAGCACCATTTGAAGGACTATGTTGGGAATCCGGCATAATTCATCAAACAAGGGCTCCATATACCCCTCAATCTAATGGAGTTGCGGAACGCAAAAACCGTACTCTCAAAGAGATGATGAACGCGCTTTTGATAAGTTCAGGCTTACCCGACAACTTGTGGGGGGAAGCAATACTCACTTCTAATTATGTTCTTAATAAAATACCCAAGAAAGGTATTGATAAAACACCCTATGAATTGTGGCATAATCGTAGGCCATGTTTTAAATACCTTAAAGTGTGGGGGTGTTTGGCCAAGGTTGAAGTACCTAAACCTAAACAAGTCAAGATTGGTCCAAAGACCATTGACTGTATTTTTATTGGATATGCCAATAATAGTAGTGCATATCGTTTTATAGTGCACAAATCGGACATTCCTGATATGCATGTAGGAACTACTATAGAATCAAGGAATGCGGTATTCTTTGAAAACATCTTTCCGGCTAAGGACAGGAAAGATATAGGTTCTAATAAGAGAATACATGAATCTACAACCGGTCCTTCTCAAATAGAAGATGAAGAACCGAGACGTAGCAAAAGGGCAAGAGTGAAAAAGTCTTTTGGTCCTGATTTTCTATCTTACATGTTAGAAAATGAACCAGCAACTATTAATGAGGCCTTATCCGGTCCGGATAGTTCATTCTGGAAAGAGGCCATTAACAGTGAAATAGAATCCATAATGCTCAACAATACTTGGGAATTAGTCGATCTCCCTCCAGGTTGCAAACCATTAGGTTGCAAATGGATCCTTAAAAGGAAGTATAAGGCGGATGGATCAGTCGATAAGTACAAAGCTAGGCTAGTTGCCAAAGGCTTTCGACAGAAAGAGGGATATGATTTCTTCGATACATACTCCCATGTCACAAGGATCACATCTATTCGGGTTCTCATAGCTATTGCAGCAGTGCATAATCTTGAGATACACCAAATGGATGTGAAGACTGCTTTCCTAAATGGAGAGTTAGATGAAGAAATTTACATGGAACAACCCGAAGGGCCCGTTGTTCCAGGTAAAGAGCAAAAGGTGTGCAAACTTGTAAAGTCATTGTACGGACTAAAACAAGCACCCAAGCAATGGCATGAAAAGTTTGACCGAACTATGTTATCAAATGGATTCAAGATTAATGAATGTGACAAATGTGTCTACATCAAGGGAACATCTGAATCATTTGTAATAGTTTGTCTTTACGTAGATGATATGCTCATAATGGGAAGTAGTCATGATTTGATCATGAATACCAAAGGCATGTTAAAGAAGAACTTTGACATGAAAGACATGGGATTAGCTGATGTAATACTAGGGATAAAGATCTCTAGAACATCTGAAGGATTAGTTCTTTCACAATCCCATTACCTAGAGAATGTTCTTCGGAGATTCAATGTCTTTGATGACCCTCCGGCTAAGACACCGGTAGACTTGGCTCTACATTTAGCCAAGAATAAAGGGGAACTAGTTTCTCAACTGGAATATGCAAGAATAATTGGTAGTCTGATGTACTTAACGAATTGTACACGTCCAGACATTGCATACTCAGTGAGCAAACTAAGTAGGTTCACAAGCAATCCTAGTACTAATCATTGGAAAGCACTAATGAGAGTACTAAGATATTTAAAGTATACATTAAACCATGGGATACTTTACAAGAAATATCCAGCAGTATTAGAAGGATACTGTGATGCCAATTGGATATCGGACACGAAAGACTCTAAGTCCACGAGTGGATATGTATTCACAATAGGTGGAGGAGCAATGTCATGGAAATCCTCCAAACAAACGTGTATAGCCAGATCCACGATGGAATCTGAGTTTATAGCTTTGGATAAAGCTGGAGAAGAAGCAGAATGGCTTAAGAATTTCTTGGAGGATATTCCTTGTTGGAGTAAACCTATGCCTGCTGTTATGATACATTGTGATAGTCAATCAACAATAGGAAGGGCACAGAATAGTATGTACAATGGTAAGTCTAGACATATTCGTCGTAGACACAATACCATTAGACAGTTGATCAAGAATGGCATTATCACTATTGATTATGTGAAATCATGTGATAACTTAGCGGATCCATTTAGCAAAGGTATAAATCGAGATCAACTGTATAAATTATTATGGGGAATGGGTCTAAAACCCACAACAAAAGGACTTATAGCGGACACTCAACCTTGAGAAATGGAGATCCCAGGCTCTTGGTTCAATGAGACAACCAAGTTATAAGTTCTAGTAGAGTTACTTGGAAATAACAACTCGGTTTATTAACCTGGAGATGTTGAATACTCATTCCTAGAACATCCAAGTACAAGCACATGCAGCAGTGGTAAGGAAAAGTTGAGAAAACTTTTAATGATTTATATACCTACGGGTGGAGTAGTGCATGATACTCCTTATAGTGAGAATCACCTATATAAGCGAGAGGTAACTAGGCCGCCTCTAAATAAACGCTTATGAATAAGATACGGTCCAGGGGCGAAATGGACAAAACGTGAGAACAACAATTGTTAGAGCTGTTATTATGTGAGTATTATTGTCTTGGTATACATCCTACAGTCACTGGTTCAAAGCGACTCGCTACCAAATGGCTAGTATATCCGATAATATTTCACTAGGGAGGATTCAAGGCCACAAGCTATCTATCCCGATGTAATAATAGTTCGCCGGAACTTTGGACGAAATGGCATTCATGCATTAATTGTCATTCATGTGGGGGATTGTTGGAAATGGGTAACGGAAAGTTAAGTTTGACTTAACGTTGACCTAGGTTTCTAACGAAAGTTCGTTAATTGTTAACGAAACTAGTTACAAATGGTAATCTACATTTGTTGTAGATTATATAACTCATTTAATGTCTCAAAAACCATTTCCGGGTGAATGAGAAATTAATGACAAAGTTTTGTAACTTAACGAAAGTTAGTTAAAGGGTGTTTTGAAGTGCTCGGCCGAGCAGAGTCCTTGACTCGGCCGAGCAGAGCACAGAATTTGGCCAAAGTGTCTGGACAAGTTTGCTCGGGCGAGGCATATGTGTGCTCGGCCGAGCAGTGTGAATTACACGGCCGTGAAAGTCTATTGACTCGGTCGTGCAGCTTGGTGCTCGGCCGAGCGAGTCCCTTGACTCGGCCGAGCAGATCCTGAACAGGTGCCAATTCAAACAGAAAGTTGTGTCCTTTCAAGGGAAAAGACACAAACCCCTTAACTCTCTTTATATACTTCCCCTCCAAATTTCAGTATATACACACAGTCATTTGAGCATTCCTACCCTCTAGTAAGATAGATTAACATACCCAAATCATTGGCATATTGTTGCATACTTCCTTTCAAGTCCAAAGTTCTAAACAATCATTTGTTCGTTAGATTAGTTATATTGGAGTGCTCCTTATAACTAATAGTAAAGTCGTTTTATCTTACTAGAAGATTGCCATTTAAACCGTAAGCACCTGTGCGGGGCAATAACTTCTTACGGAGATTGTATTTAATACAAGACTCGACTTGTCTCTTATTCTCCAATCTCCGTTACATTTTCTGTTAAGATTTCTGTTAAGTTCTTGAGAAGCCTACCAAAGTCCAGCACAAATGTCACAATCCCTTTGTCCACGATGTCAAATTGAACATGAGTCATGGTCTATGTCAACTCACATGTTCAATACTTTCTCGATTTCGAATATGTTGCTAATCCAAATGCATTTGATCTCTATCAAATCATTTGAGTGTGACATCAAGGGGCCCAAGCAAACATCTCTTTCAATGAGAGGAACAAATCCCATCTTGACTTATCATTCTTCCCTACAAGAATCCAATCGTGCCAACATAGCCCTTATTGCTATTCGATTAAATATAGTGTTAGACTATATCAAACACAATGTTCATCATGTGGAAGACGATGATAATCTCAGGTTCAAAGGATTCAATGACACGACTATCATGAGATTTAATCATGACAATAGACCATGTCATAAATCTCATAAGTAGGTCATGTCCAATACTTGTTCTCTAGCAAGTATCCATAAGTGTAATGTGCATCTCCATGCATATAATCATCTCCATGATTATCCATTACCAACTTATACTAGTTATTCTCAACAACTAGGGACTCAGTTCAATATAATAAACATGCAAACATATAATGAACAAAATAAACATGCTCTATAATAAATGATAAAGATGATACATAACGGTTCAAGTTTAAACATAACTAAACGTCTAGGGTACTACACCAACAATGCCATGCAAAAAGAGTTTGATGCTCTCTTACATAACAACACATGGGATCTGGTACCTCCCTCTCCTTCTCAGAATCTTGTTGGTTGCAAGTGGATTTATCGAACCAAGTACAACCCTGATGGATCCATCGAAAGACATAAAGCACGTCTTGTTGCCAAAGGATTTCATCAACGCCCGAGTATTGATTATTCTGAAACATTTAGTCCGGTTGTCAAACCCGCTACGGTACGTACTATTCTCACTCTTGCCACTATTCAGGGATGGCCTCTCCGCCAGATTGACATCAATAATGCCTTTCTTCAAGGCACTCTTACCAAAGACGTATTCATGAGTCAACCACCTGGCTTTCTTTATCCGGCCAATCCATCATATGTTTTCAAGCTACGTAAAGCTATCTATGGGTTGAAACAAGCTCCTCGGGCATGGTACAATGAGCTTGGATCATATCTACTCCAACTTGGGTTCAAGAACAGTATCTCGGACTCCTCTCTATTCACCTTGCATCATCCTCGTGGTGTCATTTATCTCTTGGTCTACGTTGATGATATCATCATCACTAGGCCCCACCATGACATGTTATCCTCTTTCATTACACAGTTTTCATCACGGTTTTCACTTAAGGATCTTGGGGCTCCGTCATACTTTCTTGGAGTAGAAGTTCTGCCACACGCCCAAGGTATCTTACTCAGTCAACATAAATACATTACTGATTTACTAGCTCGTGCGAACATGTTGGAGGCTAAACCGGTTCCTACACCCATGGCTCCTCAACCTCCCCTCTCGGCTCACCGGGGAACTCCCTTGGCAGATCCTTCTGAGTTTCGGGCTCTTGTCGGTAGCCTGCAGTATTTGTCCTTGACATGGCTTGATGTTTCCTTCGCCATCAATCGACTCTCTCAATTCATGCACAAGCCTACAGAGGATCATTGGTTGGCTCTCAAACGTGTGCTCCGATATCTAGTTGGGACAGCCTTACATGGTCTTCTCATTCGCAGAGATTTCCCCCTCACACTTCATGCTTTTACAGATGCTGATTGGGCGGGTGATACTGACTCATATATCTCCACCACCGGTTACATTGTTTACTTGGGCAGAAATGCTATCTTTTGGAGTGCTCGGAAACAGAGAACGCTAGCCCGATCATCCACAGAAGCAGAATATAAGGCTGTGGCTGCCACCACTGTGGAATTTCTTTGGCTCCAAAATCTTCTTCATGAGCTCGCTTGTCCACAAGTGTCATCTCCGGTGATTTATTGTGACAACTTAGGTGCTACTTATGTTGCAGCTAATCCACGGTTTCATTCTCATATGAAACACTGTGGTCTTGATTATCATTTTGTGCGTGAGCTTGTTCAAAACAACAAACTACGTGTTTCCTTCATCTCTAGTAATGATCAACTAGCAGACATCCTCACAACGCCACTTCTTCGGGCACGGTTTCAAGTATTAATGGTCAAGATATTTTCTAATTCCTTTGTAATATCTAGTTTCCTTATTCCCTTGTATATCTAGTTTCTTAATTATGTTTAGAGTATTTAGTTTCCTAATAGTGTTAAATACAATATGAGTAGGAATAAGATTCATGTATCCTTGTATATATATATACTCTAGTATCAATACAAATAAGCTAAGGCTTTTATGCCCCAAAGTATTTATTTTCTATTCTCTAGCATTAGGGACATCACTGTATGACTGTAAGGACATGCATTCTAGTTACTCTCTTAATACGTCATAACTCTGTACTCTAATAATCAATACAATCTTTTTTTGATTGATGTGGGTTTTTCCTAAAACCTCTCGAGGTTTTTATGCTGGAGAATCATTGTTCAAGGGCTTTCCTCGTTACATAAAGTGTTCATCTTGATAGAGAAATTATATTTCATTTGTGCCCAAAATTTATCAATATAAATTTACTTGTTGAAATTTGTCTAAAACAATAATTTCATTACAAATTAGATTTGTTAGCAAATTTTATTACTCCCTCCGTTCCAAAATGTTTGTCTCATTTGATTTTTTTGTTGAACTTTAATCACAAATTTATGAGAGATTAATCATGTTCATGAAATTCTAAAAGTTGTTGTTGATACTATTATTAATGGTGAATCAATAGAAATTTTTAGAATTTCATGAACATAATTAAATTGTCATATATTTGTGGTCAAAGTTTAACAAAAAAATCAAATAAGACAAACATTTTGGGACGGAGGGAGTAATATTTTGTACACGCCGGATGTATAATGTATTCTAGGCTAATCACTCGTTCCCCTTGGCCCATAGATTCCCAGTTGAGTACTTGGATTTCCTTTTTTTTTATTCTTTTAAGATTCCCACTTGTTCTTCCTTTTGGAATACTTACTTTTGTTGGTAAAATAACCTCTATAAACTAACATGATGGGTTTCGAACAGTTTCTCCGCCTTTTTTTTGCTTTTTTTTTTTTTTTTTTTTTTGGGTCCTTCGCTGCTGCAAAATTAAAATTAGACAACAAAATATAGAAGTTGCGCAGTATAATTTGAAATATTTTCAACCCTATGTAATTTTATGATAATTTTTAACTAAATTATTATAACATAAATTATGTTTCAATTATTTAAAACCTTTTCAATTTGCTTTCATTTCATTTAGTAGTACAGGAAAGTGTTTTTACGTAACACTAAACATAGTTTTCATTCTGTTGAGCGTCTTTTATATTTTGTTATCTGATTTTTATATCGCAGGAATGGAGAAGCCAATTGCAGAGGAGCAGTTCCAGTTATGCAATCAAAATATATCCACTTGTTGTACTTAAATTTTAACCTTTTTACAAGTCTCACATTCTGATTAAATGATAATACATACTCCCTCCGTCTCATACCAATGATACCAAAATTTTAGACACACATATTAAGAAAAAGTAAGAGAGAGAAAAAGTGGAAGAAAATGTTGTGAGTATGAAAAATTAAATAGGAGAGAGAATGAGTGGGAGGAATAGTTAGGAGAGAGAATAAGTGGGGAAAATAGTAAAGATTCCCTTCCATTTTGGACAGTATCAATTGGTGGGGAACGGACCAAAAAGGAAATAAGTATCAATTGATGTGGGGCGGAGGAAGTATTTATTACAGTTTCACTCAATATTTTTTTATTTCTGGGTCTGATAGATGCATATGAAATGACCAACACGTTGAATTCATTATTACAAAAACAAAATTGAATTAAAAAATAAAAAATAAATCTAAAACGTCACAAGAAAAGAGTAAGAGAAAGAACTAATTAAGCTTTCAAATTTCAATCCAAATTCATTGTGCAAGAAAACTCAATTAAAAGCACAACAAGCATTAAGAAGGGAATGCCTAACTTATCTTATTCTCACTCATAAAATTCAAAAACCAACAACAAAACACACACAATTACATATCTTCATATCAGAAATGCATACAAACCCATTCATCGGTAATCTTTCGGGAAAGATAAAGCAAATTTATCCGCCAACACGAACGTCGAATCCCACAGGAATAACGATAGCAATTTTCAGAAGCCCCCTAATGATATGCTCGATGAATTGCAAGGGAGAAGAGAGATGGCCAGCAGATGGAGCATTGGGGTTGCAGGTGGTGAGAGGTGTCGCGACAGTTAAAGTGCAGTCCGACAGGATAGTAGAGAGAATAGCTTGAAGTGGATTAATCATCATAGTAAATAATCCTTCAATGTTCGTTATCGCTGTAGAAAGCGTAAGATTCGCTCCACATTTCAACTCCACCACCGCATCTGTATCAAGTTGACCATCAAAATCAAAGTCAGTGTCTGTCTTTCTCTGGAACAGCTCCAGAGAAAGTACAGATCATAAAAACAATGAAAATTTACTTACTAGAGAAGGGAGGCGCGGTCCCATTTGTACTAGCATGTACTGGACCATTGGCTGGAGCGATGCTGCGATTGTGATGGTGGAAGAGGCAGAGAACGTTGCCGGTGATGTTTGTGATGGACTCAAAGAGCCCGTCTATATTCTCGTTGTTTTGGGTAATATTTCCGCCATTAATATTCTCACGAGCTTGAACTCGAGACATTGAAATTACAGTAACCAAGAGAGTAATAAACATGATTGAAGACCTAATCCAAGCCATGTTTAGTAGTGTTTGTAAAAGCTAATTTATTGCTTATTACAAATTATACATGGCTTGGTAGAGTGTTCTTCTTTGTTGCCAAATTTATAGGCAAGAGCGAAGTGAAAAACCTTAATGTAGTATGGAGTTCAGTGTGAAAATGCATTGAAATTTGTCTGGTTTTCACATTACAGAAAGGAAAAGAGAGCAAACTGTGCTCCACTCCCTAAATAGGGCACTTCTCTTCGGTAGCGAAGCCAGAATTTTTTTAAAAGGGTCAAGGTTATTCGGGAATAATTATTATAATTAGAGTAACTCTAGTGAAAAACTAGTTTTTTTCAAAATTTTATAAAAAAACTAGTTTTCATAATTGTTCATCACTCTTATTAGTAAGACTTAGTGCTTTAAAACTAGTTTTTTTCTTATGTTAAGAAAAAACTAGTTTTTTACAAGATTTTGGCTTATAATTAATATATCCAAATTTAATATATAAGGGATTAAAATATTAATTTAGAGCAATAATTTTTAAAAATTAATGGGATAAAAACGTATAAATCTATTAATTTAAAGAGTAAAATTTAATTTTAAAAATTTTAAAAATGTTAAAATTGACACAGTCCAAAACTGAAAAGGTTCGGATGACCCTCATGCCTCTCACCTAGCCTCGCCACCGCTTCTCTTTACCTTCCATAATAAATACTACTATTAGATTTTTTCTTTCCATAATAATATTATATTTTTATCGTTTAAAAATAAATATAATGATTGTAAAAAACTAAAAAAGAAAATAATTGTAGGGTTATTTGTAAATGTATAAGCAATATAAAAACAAATAAAACACAATTTTAAAAAAAATGCAATAGTATATGTTACTAAATGGAGAGAGTAATTAGTTATGTTGGTCAAGTAAAATTAAAATACTCTTAAAAGCTTATGCTAAGATTCTAGTTTCTTTTTATTATTATTATTATTATTATTATTATTATTATTAGGAAAAGTTGGATTAAAGTAAGAGCATTGTGAAGAAGTTTAAAGCCAAATTTTGACGTACTTCTAGAAAAGTTAAGGGTAAAATTGTCACATAAATATTTGAGGGGGCCAAGCCAAACTAACTGATTGAGTTTTGTTAATGTTAATTGCAAAGGTAAAATTGCATCATTTTCAAAGCTCGAGGAGAAATTGTGACCCACTACCATCACAAAATTATTTAGACGCAATAGTTGAACATTTGAATTATTGTATAACAGTTTTTATTAAAATATTATTTTTATTTCATTTTAATTATAATGATTTATATTAAATTAATATATTTTTTCCGTCCCACTCCCACTGTAACGAGTTAGTCTTACGAAAAACGCATTTTTTTCTAAGCTTAGGAAAAACGTGTTTTACACTGGCACTTCATAACACTAACGTTGGCACTTTTTTACACTGACACTTTGTTAAACTGGCACTGACACTTTTTTACAATGACAAAGTGCCGGTGTAAAAAAAGTGTGCACTGACACTTTTTTACACTGGCATTTTGGTAAACTGGCACTGGCACTTTGTTATACATGCACTGGCATTTGTTTTACATACACCGACACTTTGTTACACTGGCACTTTGTTACACATGCACTGACACTTTGTTAAACTGACACTGACCTTGACGGGAAAAACAAAACACGTTTTTCCTAAGTGCCACGTTTTTCCTGAGATTTTGGCCACTGTAACACATTTTCTAAAATTTTAAAAGGAAAATATTTTATTAGTTTTTTATTATGGGACTCTCGTGTTATACTAACAATAACAATTCAATTATTATTTTTTATCTCAATTTCTCTCTTCTAAATCACTTTTCATACTAACAACACCTGTTATATTACTTTTTTTTTTTTAATTCTTTTACAAACAGTAACTGATAATGTTGTAATGGGACGGAAAAAAATATGCATTTCAAATATTTTGCACCTTCAATGATTTTATATCTCAGTTAATCTTGTGCGATTGCTATATAATCAGACCGCTTTCACTACCCTTATTTAGTTAGTGGGACTCTTAGATCACATGTGAAAATAATTTAATGTGGCATAAGATCATATCAACGAATATTAATAAAATTAAAATTTTAGCTAGTGGGACCCTTATTTCAAACAATTTTGGGTGTTAAAAAAAATGCACTTTTAATAAAATTCGGATCAGATTGAATCTGAATCGAGTTTCAGTTTGTATGCCTTCGGGCTGGGTTGGATTTGATTGAATTCTGGTCGATGACATTAACTGTTAATGTACTATACAATTATTTTTATACTGCCCCCTCTAATTATGAGAGATTCAATACCGTTTCGAAATATATTAGTAGATTATCAGTAGTGCGCACTTTTTTACATTAACATTCAGGCTCAAATTATGAGAGATTCAATACCGATCCGATCAGTTGTTAATAATGTAATGTAAAGTACGATACAATTATTTTTATACTGCCCCCTCTAAATCCGGCATTGATTGGAATCATCTTTTCCTTAAAGATTTATTCTGTCATTTTTACTTTTACACATGATAAAAAGAATAATGATTAAAAGTTACATGTGCTAGTGTTGCATACATGATTGTAACTTTATTTATTTCTTTTCACTAGAAATAGAAAAATAAATTAACATATTAAAATATTTGTTTTATTATTTTAAAATATTTAAGCAATGTTTAAGGTCCAGGACATTCCATTTTATCTAATCTAGCTATGTAAATCATTAGTCAAAATTATTTGATGTCAAAATGAAATTATTATGATTATGTATTCATAATTACTCCTACATTTTTGTGATTAATTTTTGGAGGGTACAATGTAATTGAGGAAAACTATGTTTGCAACTTGAGGAAATTTGTGTATCCAGTGAAGCAATCCTCAAGGCAGTGGTAAAAAAAAAAAAAAAAAAAAAAAAAAAAAAAAAAGGAAAGCAATCTCAGAGGTACAAAAGAAAATTACAAAATTTTACTCACAAAATAATAAGTTGACGATATTTATTGATTGTATCGATAGTGGATCCGCTACACTTTAATTAAAAACACCAATAAAATCATTACTCCTAAAATTTTGTAAACAAGATTTTGTGATTATTTTGTGCAAAATTGAAGTGAATCAAATTTCAAATGACTGTTCAAATTAACAAGCTATATTCAAGGCATTTCTCTTTGGCCTTCTTTCATGCTAAGTTCAAATTTTTTTTTCTCTCCACTTGGACCATTCGTCGTCGACCATCTGATAGCCGGTGAGGGTGACTGACCGAACATCCGGGTATTTGGAGTTACGAAGTAGTATTATTCATAAAAAAAAATTGATAGATATATGACAAGGAGTGACTACAACAGGTGTTCATATTATTGTTTTGTATACTACAACAAAGTAGCAAATGGTTCATTGTTCATTCATTTATATGGTCAGCTATGTAGATGATATGTTGATAACGGTAGAGAAGAAGTATGATATTTAGAAGTTGCAAGGTCTCTTGGGTGTTGAATTTGAGATAAATAATTTGGATGTTGCAAAGAAAATTGTGTGTGTGGAGATTTCTAGGGAAAAAGGTTAGGAAGAAACTTTTCTCGTCACTAAAGGGCTATATCTAGAAGATATTGTCGAGATTTGGCATGCATACAACGAAGATTGTAAATACTTCGAGTGCACCGAACACAAATCTGTCAGTTGCGTTTTGCATCTAACTTAATGAGAAGAAAGAGTACATTACTCGGGTACTTTATGCTAATATAATTGGTAGTTTGATGTATGTCATGGTCTGCACTAGACCTGGTTTTACACAAGCTGTTAATGTTGTTAGTAGGTTCATGAGTGATTCTGGTATGGAACATTGGCAGGTTTGTGATGAGAATTTTTTCGGTACCTTAAGGTTACATCTAATGTTGGTCTCATTCATGAAGGTACTCGATGTTTGGTAACTGGTTACTCGAATTCTGATTATGTTGGAGATGATGATAGTTAGAGATCGATGGCGGGTAATATATGTACTTTTGGAAGTTTGGGGGTTAGTTGGAAGGCTACTATGCAATGATGACTTTTTCGACTATGGAAGCAGAGTGTATGACACTGAAGAAAGCAACCAATGAGAGAATCTGATCAAAGGGATTGGTCAACATTTAGGTCTACATAAGTGATTAGGCTATAGAATATTGAGATAGTATGAGTGTAATATGTTTAGTTAAGGATCAAGTTAATCACGAAGGACCAAGCATATAGATTTGAGGTATTATTTTCTGAGAATTGATCAAAGGATAAAGGTGATGAAATTGCGCACTACTGATAATCTACTAATATATTTACGAAGTCCGTTTCGAAAAGAAAAGTTTCAACACTGTTTGATCTTGACAAATATTATAGAAGTGGACAAAAGATTATTTTATTATTCACATTGATAACATATATATTACAATTTTTTGTAACTAATTTAACTAGAGATATGCATGATCATAAAATACAAAACAAAGATATACATAATCAGTTAAACTAGAAAACTAAATATATGATAAACACTAAGATGGAGCCGAGATTTGAGGAGGATCATTGTGATCCTTAACACGCCCCCGCAAGATGGACGATCTCTGGTAGAGACCAATCTTGGGGACAAGAGACATGAACCGAGCTCGAGATAGAGGTTTCGTAAGTGCATCGGCAAGCTGGTCATTCCCGGAGATGTGTTGTACTCGAAGTTTGCCTAATTGGACTTGTTCTCAAACAAATTGGAAGGAGAGAGAGAGGTGCTTTATTCGTGAGTAAAAGACTGGATTCGCTGAGCAGAAGGTAGCATACAGATTGTCGGAAAACGACAAGAGGTTTTGGTAGTTTGAGACCGAGCTCAGTGAGTAGGTTACGGAGCCATAAGAGTTTAGCAGTGGCATCGATAACGGCTCTAAATTCTGATTCAGTGGATGATCTAGCAAGGGACCATTACTTCTTGTAGGACTAGGCTATAGGATTGCGACCAAGGTAAACTAAGAATCTAGTGGTGGAAACATAGTCGTATTTGTTGCTAGCCCAATCAGCGTCACAAAAGGCATGAAATGTCTGAGGAGTGGACTTGAAGAGTTGGATACCAAGGTGAAGTGTGCCATGTAGGTAAGGGAGAAGGCATTTTAGTGTTGTCCAATGAAGGGATTGTGGATTTTGTATGAGCTGAGCAAGCTTGTTAACTGAGAAGGCTATGTCAGGCTTGGTGATGGCCAGGTAGAGCATGCTGCCTATGATGGCCCTGTAGTTAATGGGGTTATGAGTAGTAGAAGTCGGTGGGTGGGGTAGGGTGACCGATGATGTGATCACACTTGGAGATGTATTAGTGGGCTGGGAAATGGTGAGAGTGGGATAAGTGGCCATGGGAGTCGGGGATGGTTTTGAATAGATTATATTGTGGCGAGTGAGAAGATTATGAATATATTTCTGGGTTAGAAGAAGACCACTACTGTTTGGTGTGACTTCCAAACCTACAAAATAAGAAAGGGGGCCAAGATCCTTGAGCGAGAAGCGGGCAACTAGATTGACAATAATTGAAGTGAGGGTGGTAGTAGCATGTCCGGTGATAATAATTTCATCAACTTAAACCAAGAGATAGAGTGAGGAGGTGAGGTTAGAGAATGAAGATAGAGGGATCAACAAATAAAGAGTGGAAACCGTAGGAAATGAGATAGGTTTTGAGCTCTGTAAACCAAGCTCAGGGTGCTTGCTTTAGGCCATAGTTGGTTTTGGCAAGACGGAAGACGAATATGAGATTGGTGGAGTGAATAAAACCTGGTGGTTGTGATACGTAGGAAGTTTCGTTGAGGGTGCCGGAGGAAGGCATTGTTGATGTCAAGTTGTCTAAGATGCCAATTTTGGCTAGTGGCAAGAGAGAGAAGAAGGCGGATGGTTTTAGGTTTGACAACTGAATTGAAGGTTTCTGAGTAATCAACCCCGGGTCGTTGGTGTAAGCCTATGGCAATAAGGCGAGCTTTGTATTTCTGAATGGTATTGTCTGGTTAGTATTTGATTCGAAAGACCCAGTTACACGCAACAATATTTTGAGCCTCAAAAGATGGAACTAGGGACCATGTTTTGTAACGGGTAAGGGTTTGATACTCATCAAGCATGGTAGTATGTCAATGAGGGATGGAGAGGACTTGTTTTGTGGTGGAGGGCAGACTGGTGGGAGAAGGGATTCTGGAGAGGTTTAGGGTTAAGCTTCACAATGTTGTTGGAGAGATGAGATCTTATGGTTCTGGTAGGAAGAGGTTTGGTTGGATTGGCTGGTGTGGGTGTTAGTGGGATGACATAAGAGGCAGCAGTAGCAGGTGGGTTGGCTGGTGTGATTGTTGATGTGATCACATCAGTGGGTTCAGTGGGTGAGTGAGAGGTGGAGGCTGGGGAAGGAGTAGGGGGTTCTGAGGGAGGTTCTGAGGTTGGTGTGGCGGCTGGTAGAGGGTTGGATTGTACACGTGGTGTGGGTGAAGGAGGGGATTGAGGTTTTATCGTGGAAGAGATAATTGGGATAGAGATATGGCACCATTGGAGGGAGTTAGTTGCAGTGGTGAGGGTGTAGTTTTGGTCAGAGAGGGATAAGGAAAATCAGATTCCACAAACTTCAAATGACGGGATGTGTAGACACGATTGGTGGTAGGGTCAAGGCAATAGTATGTACTTTGGGTGGGAGAGTAGCCAACAAATATGCATTGGATGAATTTAGGGCAAGTTTGTGAGGGGTGTAGGGTCTTAGCTATGGGTAGCAGAGGTAGCCAAAGCAGCGAAGTTTGGTATAATTTGGAGGGGAATTAAATAGCCTAAGATATGGAAAGGCATGGTTAAGGGATGGAGTGGGCATGCGATTTATGAGGCAGGTAGCCGTGATGAAGGCATAAGGTCGGTAGGTGAGAAGGAGATTGGCGTGAGAAGGAGGGTGAGGCATGTTTCCACTATGTGGCGGTGAGGACGTTCAGCGTACCTATTATGTTCCAGGGTATGTGGAGGAGAAGTGAGGTGGGAGATACCTTGTTGTAGTAGGGAGGGTGTGAGCTTGAGGTATTCACCCCCATTATCAGAAAAAAAGTTGTAAGAATGGGCGATTGAAGAACTTTTCAACAAGTGTTTTGAAGCGTGTAAATGTAGAGAAATTGTCGGATTTATTGTTGAGAGGGTAAAGCCAAATATATTTATTAAAGTGATCAACGAAAATAACATAGTACTTAAAGTTATCATGAGAATAAACAGGAGAGGTACACACATCAAAAAATATAATTTCAAGCGGAGCAGCTGACGTGAGTGAAAGAGGAAGTGGAAAAGGGTAACTTGTGGCTTTTATTAATGTTGCATGAATTACAAGAAGAAAAACTTGATGAAATGTTTAAAGAAAATTGTCTACTTAATGAGGATAAAATAGGGAAAAAGTGGTGTCCGAGTCTATGATGCCATGAGTAAGTGGAGGAGGAGCTGCGAAGGGAAGCATGAACGGAGGAGGGATGCCACAAGTAGACTCCATGCTCATGTTTTACATGGAGAAGGATGCGATTTGTCGTGATGGCCTTAATAATAAAGGAAGAGTGTGAGAAAATAACAGTGGCATGATTTTCTTTACAGAATTGAAAGACAAATAATATGTTTTGAAAAATAAAGGGAACATGTAAAACATTATTGAAATGGAGATTCGAAGATGAAGTAGAGAGAGTAAATGAACCTATATTTTCAATTGGGAGAGACGAACCATCAACTATGATCACATCATCACTACCGTCATAGGGGTGGTGAATGGCTAGGTTGGAAAGGTTAGTGAGATGGTGAGTGGCTATGTTGTCAAAAAGCCAGGATTTCGGGGGTGAGGAGATAGGGATAAAGGTTGTATGGTCTTGTGGAGTGGGGGTGCGAGGTGGGCGTGAGTAGGTGGGTGGGGGTGGGAAGGTAACAACAGGGTAGTCACGTTTGAATTGGCGGCATTTGGCAATAACATGGCCCACAAGATGACAGTACTGCATTTACCTTTGAAGGGTGATGAGTTGGGATTATTAGGGTTGGCTGGTGTGATCGGTGGTGTGATCACACCAGATTGGAATGGGTTGGTACGAAGTTATTGTTACGAGCTTGAGCAGGGTGAGCGAAAGCAGGGAATGCAGTGGGTGGGGTCATTTGTTATAGGGTTAACTCATGGTGGATAAGCTTTTCATGTAAGGCCTCAAAGGAAATGGGTGCGTCGCGAGCTCGAATCGAGTCAACGACGGGTTTGTAAGAATCGTAATCAAGACCCTTTGAGGACCTTACAAATTATGTCCTTGGGATCCATGGGTTTGCCCAAGATGGCAAGTTTTTTGGTGCACGATTTAATGGCGTGCATGTAGTTGGAGATGGATTGGGTGTTTTTGGTAAAAGAGTAAAGGGTATCCTTGACTTGTAGGATGTGGCCACGGGATGGGTTAGCAAAGGTTGTTTTGAGAATGGTCCAAGCCTCTTAGGAGGTTTTTTCTTGGATGACTAGGGGTGCCACATTGGGATCTAGGGTTCTTATGAGGGAACCGAGATTGAGATGGTACTGGCGATCCATGTGACATGGGTAGGATGTGATGTGTCGGCATTGTTTACCTTGGTAGTGGCGGCCGGTTGAGGATGAGTGTCGTCAACGTATTTTAGAAGGTTAAGGCCAAATAGGAAAGAGGTGACTTGGGATGCCTAGGTGAGGTAGGTTAGAGGAGTGATGGGTTTGCATTGGGATAGGTTGGTAGAGTCGGCCGGATTAGTAAGGGTGGTAGAGGTATTGGCTATTAGAATAAAGGAGATAGAGACGAAGTCAATCAGACAAGGTAGAGAGAATAATATGAATGACTCAATTTTATTATATTACTTGAGGTACATATTTATAGGGTTTACAAAGAGTTAGAATCCTATTCTAATACAAAGATTGAGTTACCTATTCTAAATACATTAGAATATTTAGAGTCCTATTCTAATACAAACAATATATACTTGATAATATAGAATATAATATTATGACAATATTATATTCCTAATATGCCCCCGCAAGATGGATGATCCTTGGATAAGTCCAATCTTGAAGAGTGATGAGATGAACCGGGTTTGATGGAGCAGGTGGAGACGAGTGTGTTCCCGGATGTGTGTGGTTTCTGATGTGATGTGGTCTTGCACATGTTGGAGAAAGTGGGTTTGTGGAGAGTGGTTTCGACAGTTTTTAGGGTTTGCCGAGGGTGGGGACGGTTTAGGGTTTGCCGAGGGTGGGATAGTTCGGCGGTTTAGGGTTTGTCGAGGGTGGTGTAGTGCGGCGACCGAGGGCGGTGTAGTGCGGCGGTTTAGGGTTTGCCGAGGGTGGGTACTTCGGCGGTTTAGGGTTTGCTGAGGGTAGTGTAGTTTATGGTTTTGGTGGCGGAAGAAGGAAGGGTAGAAATAAGAGGAGGTGTATGGGTGGGGCGGTGTTTGTAGGGTTGTACAGCAAACTGCAAGTAGGGTGGGACGACTTAGGGCTGAGGAGAAAAGGTTTCGGCTGATGGGTTTTGCCGATTGTGTTTTGAAAAGGTTTGGCAGTAGGGTTTTGCCAAGGTTTAGGGGGTAAAGGGTTTTGTTGATTATTGACGAAAGCAAAGGTGGTGAGGGGGGGTGGGGCGGCAGGCAGTAGGGTTGTTTCGAGGTTTAGGAGTGGAGTTTTTATGTTGGACGAAAAAAAAGAGTTAGGGATTCGGCTTGTAGAGAGGTTTGAGTCGATAGTGGGTTTTTGGTGTAGTGAGGTAGTGGTTTTGATGGTGGGGCGGTGGTGTATGAGGTGGAGGGGGTTTCGGCTGTTGAGAGATTTGAGCAGAGGGTTTTGTAAGAGATGGTGAGAGGGTTTCGGCTTTAGGATTTTGCCGAGGGTGGTGGTCCGAAGGAGGAAAGGGAGAAGGTGGTGTGGCGGTGTTGCGGCTTAAGGTTTCGGCTTTGGAGAGGTTTGAGCTGAGGGTAGTGATGATTTTGATGGTGTGGCGGTATGGTGGGGAGTTTTGGTGGTGATGTATAAAGGGATTTCGGCTATGGGTGGTTGAGTCGAGGATGTTGAAGGAAAATGAGAGAATTTTGATGGTGGGTGGCGGAAGCTGTGGGGTGAGGGGGTGGGGTTTTGATGGTGGGGCGGGTTTAGGGTTTTGCCGCTAGAGGGTTTGGCGGAGAAGTATATGGATCTTATTGCTCTGATATCATATTAGAATAAAGGAGAAAGAAACGAAGTCAATCATACAAGGTAGAAAGGAATAATATGAAAGACTCAATTTTATTATGTTACTAGAGGTACATATTTATAGGGTTTACAAAGAGTTAAAATTCTATTCTAATACAAAGATTGATTTACATATTATAAATACATTAAAAAGATTGAGTTATCTATTCTAAATACATTAGAATATTTAGAGTCCTATTCTAATACAAAATACTTGATGATATAGAATATAATATTATGATAATATTACATTCCTAATATTAGCAACCATGGTGGGAGGCGGTGGAAAAGATTTTGTAGGGTGGGAAGGTTGGATCTAAATACTGATACCATATACATATAGAAGTGGGCAAAAAATAATTTTATTATTCACATTGATAATATATACTCCCTCCGTCCCACGTTAGTTGAGACTTCTTTCCCTTTTGGGCCGTCCCACGTTAGTTGAGACTGCCCAAAATGGCAAAGGAATCTTCACTATTTACCCCACTCATTCTCTCTCCTATTTCACTTTTACACTCACAACATTCTCTCTCCTAACTATTCCTCCCACTCATTCTCTCTCCTATTTAATTCTTCATACTCACAACATTTTCTTTCACTTTTTCTCTCACTTACTTTTCCTTAATTGGTGTGCCCAAAAAGTTAGTCTCAACTAACGTGGGACGGAGGGTGATGACGCCACAGCTTTTCGGGGTCAGGAGCGGTTCAAGGATATCTGGCTAGGATATATTTGGTGGTTTTGTGTACCTAGATCACAACACAAACAAGCACCGTTAAGGTCAAAGTTGGATGTTACTCCAACTCAGGCCCTCGGGTGTGAGAGTAAGAATACTGAGTAATAAGGCTTTGAATGCCTTTGGAGTGTGTGTGTGTTTAGGTTTAGAGAGTAAAAGAGCTTACTCAATTGTATATGGAACTTACCTTGCCCAAGGGGGTAAAGGCCTTCTATTTATAGGCAATGCCATGGTGCTTGTTGAGGTAAGCAATGAGATCAGCCACAGGGGCACTTTGGTATTTGACCGGCTACACGTGTCCGCAGCCTAATTGGTCTGTCAGGGAGGGAACATTGGCTATCCCGGGGACATGGCTGAAAGGGACATGAGCCGTGTAGCCGGCTTATTGCATTAAATGGAATAGTAGGCGCGGACCGAGCCGCATTGAATGCGTGATGGGGAGCCGGCAGTGGCTGTCGAGCCGGTAAGCTAACTTGCTCAGTAAGGCTTGACATTAACCGGGAAGCAGCATGTGCCCGCGGTCAACGTTGTGCCCGCGGTCAACGATATATGACGCGAGCACGGTTGATGCGGACATGACTCATGCGGGCACAGATCCAATGAGGTGGTCCCAATGGTCCTCGAAGAGGATGATGCGAGAGGACACGGTCTTGACCACAAGGGCCTATTTGTCCGCGGTCTTCCCTCCGCGGTCTAGGAACCTGCCACGTCAGCTGGTTCCTTGGGCTAGACCGAGCGCGGGCCCGGTCCATTAGATCCGGGCTCATCAATGGCCCCTAGCTCCAAGTGTGATTATTTATGGTCCGAGTGAGGAGCTACTAGAAGCTCGGTGCTCCAATTGCTTCCTCGAGCGAGCACCGGTGTTGGGCGTTTTTCCTTGTTTGTTGCTTGGCCCCATGGACCAAAGGGAACGTTCGGGAGGCACCAGTGAGTGACACGTGGTCCCTTGCATGGCGTGCCTCCCGGTTAACAGGTGGGCCCCTTGGCAGATGAAAAGACGGGTTAGTGGTACGTCAGGGGTACGTGTCAGCCATCCAAGGGGGGTAATAAATGCAAAAGGTATTTAATTTTCGAATTTTCAAACGTTTGGAGACGGTTCAGGGTCCGAGGTTGGATTTGTGGGCTAATTAATACGGGTTAACGGGTTAACCCGTATAGGTAGGCCTTATAAATACCAAACCCTTAAACCCCAAACACTTTTACCGTTTCCAAATATTCAAAGAGCTCTAGAGAGAGAAACTTCTTGCTGCGAATTCTTGTGCAACCGTTCTCCGAATCTACCCTCAAGCTTTCTTTTCGTAAGTAACATTGGGTGCTTTCTCTTCTTCATCTCCTTCTATTTTTCTTTTCCCTTTCTGGGTTTTGCATAATGACCACTCGAGAATTTGGACCCCGCCGTCCCGTAGAACTAGGAGATGGATCCACCCCTGATATCTTTGCCGTCTGTAAACGGACTGGTGGTATCTTTAGGAAGGTAGGATTGGGGTGGATAAGGCTACCCCTTAGGTGTTTCCTGTTTTTCTGTGAGAGAGATGATTGGGGGCCTTTTGTCCCACCCCGGTTGTGGGAGGCCAAGAAGAAGTACATCTACAATCGTAATGTGCGGTCTTTGGGGATCACCGAAGGCTAAGAAATTTTGTAATGGGGGTTTTGTGCAGGTTTCCCCGCGAGAGAGATCAGGCTCTGAACGCCGTTGAACTTGTGAGGAGAGCGATCCGTGTCCCCGAACAGATAACTGATTGGGAGAAGTGTGAGCTAATGGACCCTGAACAAACCAATGCTGCGCGGGCACCGGGCACAGACCTGAATGACCCCTTGGATGTCCTGCCCCTGAGGACTGTACTTCCCAACGTGGTGCCCGCGGCCCCTGGTGCTGAACCCATTGAACTAAGTAGTAGTGAGGAGCTGGAGCCTCTAAATTTTGAGACTACTGTAGGCGGGGAGGATGAGGATGAAGTGACCTCTGCCCGCGGTGATGCCACTGGTCTCTTTGGCTCGACGAGCACGGAGACCGAGGAGGATGACCGCGAGGTCGAACTAAGGAGGGCTGCGGGGACCTCTAAGAAGGCCGCTGAGACCACGAACATCGTGGATGCCTTTTCTGACCCTGATTCCGAGGAGGAGGTAGCTGAGGCCCCTGCCCGCAATAAAGGCAAACGGCCAGCTGTTGAGGCGAACCCTGGCCATGGCCGCAGTAAGAAAGCCAAGGAAGTGGCTATCCTCAACTGGGAGGAGGATATTTATGAGGTTTATAACGTGGACCGCAACGCCTACCGTGTCCGCACCTTAGGACACGTTCCGATAAAGGGGAAGGATAAGTTGAGGCAGAGACTGATGGCGATGTCCGCGAGGATAATAGGGCCTTAGTTTTCTATGGTGCTCAATTTGAGAATGGCCTGAGGCTGCCCTTGGATCCTTTCTACTATGACTTCCTGGAGTTCAACCGCTGCCTCCCCATGAACCTCAATTTGAGAATGGCCTGAGGCTGCCCTTGGATCCTTTCTACTATGACTTCCTGGAGTTCAACCGCTGCCTCCCCATGAACCTGACTCCCAATGCCATCAGGGCCATTGTTTCTTTCATAGCTGTTTGCAGATTCATGGGCTATGAACCCACCCTGGCCGGGCTCTACGCTTACTATCGAACCAAATTCTCCGCGGCATTGGTTTGAAGGCTAGGAATTTCTCTACCAAGACCTTCTCTCCCCTTCGAACAAGTTTGACCAATGGAACTGAAGGATATCCTGGTCATTGAGTCTAGGTTTGGATGGCCCTTTTCCAAGCCTCGAGTCGATCCCGATGAAGGTGTCCGCTAGCGATTATCCGGACCCGTCCTCCGCTCTATGCTATGCGCACCGCCAGAGAGGCATCTGGCCCTTTACTTGGATAGCGGGGAGGAGCCCGTTTATGATGTAGGCACAATTGTAGTGGATGAGCCCTTATTGATCTACTCGGGGGTGGCTCCTCGCAGGGAGGGCGCCCCACATGCCCCCAGAGTAGCAATAGAGTCGTTGCCTCGTGACCACGATTGGAGGGTGCACGAGCACTACCAATTTGAGGCGGATTGTAAGACCTGCATGCTGAGCGCTGAGTGCGATCCTCCCGAACTTATCGGTCTCTAGCTGTTTTCATATAACCGTTGCCGATTTATCTTTATCTTTGATTTTTTGGACTGCATTCTCACCTTTTCTCTTTCCCTCCCGAGTAGATCCAGAAGAATACAATTTCGATGGCTCCTCCACTAAGTCTTTGCCTAACTGAAGGCCAAGAACATGAAGGCCAACAAGGAAGCTGCCCGAAGAGGCAGAATGAGATGGGTGGGGTCCCCACCAAGGATAAGACGGTGCCCGTTGTGAGCAGAAAGACGGGGATCCCTTAGCCTTCCCAAAACTATCCCTACTACGGGGAATCTGCCTCCACCCCCCAGGGGTCCTCCTCCCTCCAGCTCTAGAGGCTCCCGCTCTCCCCCTGGCCGCACCATTCCTTCCGGCCATCAAATGGATTCTCGGAAGAGAAACGAGAGGGCTGGAGAGCGGGGGGACAGGGACAAAGGAAGGCTGCAGAAGGTCGGGGATGCTCCTCCTCGGACTATGACTGCCCCTACTGTGACTTCAGCTTCTTCTCCCCCCGTTGGGGGCACTATCTGCTCGGCTGTTTATCCAGTTTCCCCCTTGACCACTCGCGAGGAGACTCTGGCGGTCAGGAAGAGGCTGTCCGAGGTGTCTCCCATCACCGGGGTGGATATTTATGCCCGGAACTCTGCCAATGCATCCGTTGGGATCGGGCTGGCGAACCGCCTATACTCTCCGGACTTCTATAAAGGCATAGTTGTCGAGGAGAATGCCTCTGCCCTGGTGGGGGATATAGGCCTCGCTCTGACCGAGGTAGATGCTCGCTTGATCTTAATCTTTTGGCTTCACCATTTTTTTCACTGTATAACTTTTGATCTTTCTGCCCGCAGGTGAGTAATAAGGTGTTGCGGCTGCGTGAAAGCTGTGACACTCTGACCGCTGAGGTGGAGAACAAAACTTCCATCTTGGCGGCCAAACTTCGGGAGCTGGAGGAGGCTCAAACCAGAATTGGAACCTTGAACTCCCTGCTGGAGGACAAGGAAAGGGCCTTCACTCAGAAGGAGAATGATTTGAAGGGCTTCCAGGAGAGGATGACCCAGCTCGAGAAGGACCTTGAGAGGATAAGGGGTCAGCGGGATGAGCTCCGCGGGCATAAAAACGAGTGGGAGCCCAGGAATAAAGAGCTCATGGCCAGGCTGGATGCTGCCAAGGCTGATCTGGAGGCTCTGGGGAAGAAGGTGGACGAGCCGTCCGATGAGCCGCTCCCTACAAAAGGATGGAGGCGGAGGGGAAGTCCGCCTCGACGATGTCCGCAAGGAAGCTGTGGAGGAATACAAGAACTCCCAAGCTTTCAAGGGCGGCTCGTTGCTAAAAACCCGGCTCAAGATGAGGCGGGGTCCGGACGCAAATAAGGAATTTTGCGGCCACGGGCAAGTTCACCGTGCAGGAGTTGGCCGTAATTGGCTCGCTTGTTGCTACGGATGATGAGTGCTTGCCCGGGCATGCACTAGTTCCCTTGTCCGAGGACGAGGTCAAAAGTTTGGAGCTGTCCGCCGCGGCCTCTCTGCCTCCTGTGGCAGAAGTGACGGCTCTTAGCCTGATCGCTGATTTGGATGAACTGCGGTTCGGGGATAACCCTATATCATTGGGGGATGCCTTGGCTCAGGTTCTTCCAAATGGGCCTGCCATAGGAGATCTCTTTCCTTCGCGGGCAGCTCCGGCCCGGCCTCTGCTGAGCCCATCTCTGACCCTATAACAGAGATTCTGATGACCCGTCTTCCTTCCCCAACTCCAACTTCAGAAGCGGGCACAGATGGTGCTGCCGGGGAGACTGCAGATGCAACCAAGGACCAAGCTCCTAAAGTTTAGGATTTTTTGCTTTTTCTTGTTGTAGTAGAATAGGCTCTCTTTTTGTAATAGTGTAGGAATTTGTAAATACTTTCTCAATCATTAATAGAAGCATTTTTCTCAACTTGGCTCCTTTATTTTTATCTTAATTGCTTGTCTCGTAGGCTATTTTGAGTAGTTTGGCAATCTTCGAGCATCTTAATACTTGCATTCTTGCCTTACCACTTTTTCCAGCGTTTTTGACTTGCAATTAACTTTATACTCTCCTTCTGCGGGCAGCAGCTTAGTAGGCCCTTTGCTCGCATTTTTGAGTTTTCCTAACTCTTTATTCAAAACCCTTAGGTTTTTGTGAGAGTCACCTTATTCTTCTATGATCGCGTTTGTTTAGCCTTGTGGCAAAGTTAGGGGTCTTGACCCCGGTTGTCTATTTGGCTTTGTTAAACTAGTTTGATCACTCTCATCCATTTACACTTATTCCCGGCCTTGCGGTTTGTGGTGTAAGTCAAAAGTAGCTAAGGCAAGCATACTTTCATAGGGCATGCAGAAGGTGGCCGTGAGGCTATTGTCAGCGCAATGTAAAGGTAGGAGCATATTTTAGCATAGAGGCCCTTTAACCCCCGGCATCTTGTATCCCCTTATTGGAGGTTCTCACTTATTTGACCCTTTATTCAAAACTCCCTAAGGTTTTTCGTGAGGGTCTCGTGGCGATCTGGTGAACGGGCTTATATGTAGGCCTTTGTCACATACAGGCATGCGAGTAACGGCCCTAACGAGGTCCTTCGCGCAATTAGTGGGTCCGGACTTCAGGTCATTGTCCCCCCCTAGAATCCGTAGGCACGGGCATCATGGCCTTTGTACCTACGTTCATCTATATCCACTTATTTTTGGTGGTGTCACGCGAGCAGGAGAGAGTCCTCCCCGCGATCATAGTACGGATCGTAATGGATCTTTGTACATATATAGGCATGCGGATCCTCAGATCTTTGCGCATCAGTAAGTAGGAGCTCATATGTTGGCTCTTGAACTCACTGGCATCCGCACGCGGGCATCCACCTTAGCTTTTGAGGCTGGTGGGAATTGATTTTTGCATCAAAATATGATGATAACTTCTCCCTTATATATATATAGTCTATACTCCTTCCAAAAAATTACAAAGACTTTAAAAGAAGTATCTCTTAAGGTGGTCGCTATTCCAGGAGTGCTTAAGCTCTTCTCCCTCTTTTGGTCGCAACATATAGGTGCCCTCTTTGACTATCTTTGTGACCTCATATGGACCTTCCCATTTCGGGGACAGCTTGTTGAAACCAGGTTGGGTCCCTTGGACCTCTACGCTTCTGAGTACCCGAGTCTCAAGCGAAAAACTCCTCTTATTTCCTCTTTTATCATGATGCTTCTTCGCTTTTTGTTTGTAGTTCACCATTTTTTCATGTGCCCGCATTCTCTTTCCTTCGAGATCGTCCAGGTCACATCTTACATTTGCCTCGTTTTGAGACTCGTCGAAGTATGTGACTCGTACGAGGGTAGGGCTACCTCACCGGAGCCATTGCCTCGACCCATACGTGAGCGAGAAGGGAGTTTCTCTGTTGAATTTCTTATCGTGGTGCGGACAACCCACAATGCGATGCGGAGCTCGTCCAACCAACGTCCTCCTCGTCCTTCCAAATTTTTCTTTAAGGCGATTAGGACTAGCTTGTTCGCAGCCTCGGCTTGACCATTTCCCCGAGGATAGGCAAGGCTGCGGACTTACGGTGTTGCACCTTCATTCTCACACATTCGGCGGTGAATTTTGCGGAGAATTGGGTGCCATTATCCGAAATTATTGCTCGGGGAACCCCAAATCGACAATAGATGTGGTCGTGGACAAAGCGATAGTGTTATCCTCGGAAATGGTGGCCAAGCCCTTTGCTTCCGTCCACTTGGTAAAATAATCCACGGCCACCACAAAGATACTTGATGCTTCCTCTAGCCAATTGGAAATGGTCCAATAAGATCTATCCCCACGTATCAAACGGCCACGATGGTACTACCAAAGTCTCGCTTCCGTTGATGGTAGTCTAGGGATGTCCGCAAATCTACGGCACTTATCACATTTTCTAACATACTCCCGCGCATCCCTTCTCATTGTGGGCCAAAAGAATCCTTGGAATTTGATCTTGTACGAGAGGGTGCGAGCACTCGGATGTCCGCCACAAACTCCTTCATGAACCTCATAGAGCAAGTTGGTGACCATGTGAGTCTTAACACATCTTAGTAAAGGCTTGGTGAATGATCGCCGAAAAGCACCCCATCGAGGACGAGGTATTTCGCGGACACCGTTACGATGGCTCTAGCCTTTACGGATCCTCGGGGAGGGTTTGCTTCTCGATGTAATCCTTCATTTCATCCACCCGAGTCCCTTACTTGATCCTCAATATTGTTTATATCGTATTCGATCTATAGCAGTCTCTCCGTGAATTCAATCTCGGCAATTTGTCTCCAACTCACCAATTTCTGCTCGGTTATTCTTGAGAGGAGGTCGGCTTCCACATTGTCCTCTCTCATGACTTGGTTCGGCTTTCATAGTAAGTGAAATTTTTGATGAGGGTTTTTGCGAGGTCACAAGATCTTGAGTTAGTCTTGGGTTGATAGTATCATACTCCCCTAATTTGATTAACTATGAGCCGAGAGTCACTATTGATCTCAATATTCGAACTCCCAAGTCTCTTGCCGGCTCCATGCCCGCTATGATCGCTTCATATTCGGCTGATTGTTTGATGCCTCGAATTTGAACCTCAAGGCCCTCATGAATTTCTCCCCGCGGGGTGCAATCGAAGTATGCCCGCTCCAGCGATTAACTTGCTCGCGGAGCCGTCCACATATAAAGTCCACACCTCTTACGGACGCTCCCTTGGTTGAACAATTTTTTGTGCTCGGGCTTTTTGGGTCATCTTCGATTCTGCTCGCTTTCTTTTTCCGAGGTCGCCGTCCGCTAATTTGAATGATGATTCTACTACAAAATCAACTAAGACCTGCGCTTTGATTGTCTTTCTCGGGGGAGTAGGTGATGCGGAACTCGGTGAGCTCTATAGACCAAGCTAGCATTCTCCCAGGGACTCTGGTTTATGTAAAACCTTTCTAAGCGGGGCCTCCGTTAGTACGGTTATAGGATGTGCGAGAAAAGTAGGCTCTTAATTTTCGAGCGGTCTGAAGCAAGGCGTAAGCTAACTTTTCTATATTAAGATAACGCCCTTCTACGGCGGACGGTGCCTTACTTACATAATAAAGCTGGTTTTGGGAGTTATTCTCCTCCCTTACAAGAGCATTTGCTGCCCGGATCGATGCTTGACTAAATACGAGAAAAAGCTCTTCTCGGCACCGGCTGCTTGAGTGAGGTGCGGCCGCCGAGGTATGTCTTGACTTCTTCAAAAGCCCGATGGCACTCGGTGCTCCATGTAAATTCATCAGCTCTCTTCCCCCTTTGAGAGTTTTGAAGAAGGAGGCATCTCTCTGGCGACCGCGAGATGAAGCGGCGAAGTGCGGTGATGCGACCATTGAGTTTTTGTACATCCTTCACGCAGGCGGGAGGTTTCATGTCTAATAGGGCCTGGATTTTCTCTGGATTAGCCTCTATCCCTCTTTGGTTGACCATGAATCCGAGGAACTTGCCCGCCTTGACCCCGAAAGCGCACTTAAGGGGTTTAGCTTCATCTTTGTTATGGCGCAAGTTTTGAAGGTTTCCTCCACATCGAGCTCGTGGGAGTTTTCCTTAGTTTTTATGACCATGTCGTCAATGTAGGCCTCCAGCATTTCTCGCCTAGTTGGTTTTTAAAGACCAGATTGACCATGCGGCGATATGTGGCTCCTGCATTTTTTAGCCCAAAGGGCATCATAGTGTAGCGGTATGTCTTGCCCGCGGCAATGAAAGCTACGGAGCGGACATCTTCGGGAGCCATTTGGATGCGGTGGTAGCGGAGTAGGCATCAATGAAGCTTAGAACTCGTGTCCTGGCTATAGAATCCACCAATACGTCTATGCGAGGAAAGAGGAAGCAATCTTTGGGGCATGCCTTGTTGAGATCGGTGAAATCAACGCACATCCTCCATTTGCCATTGGATTTCTTAACCATGACCACATTGGCCGGCCACTTGGGGTAGGAGATCTCCTTTATTATCCCCGCTTTTAGCAACTTTTCTACCTCTTCCTTGATGGCAATCTCTTTCTCAGGGAGAAATATCTGGATTTACGGTGAATGTTTTTAAAGGAGGGGTCATCGTTGATTTTATGGAGGATCACGTCCTCCGATGCCTTGCATATCTTCCACCCTCCAAGCGAACACATCGCAATTTGCTCTAAGGAACTCAATAAGTATCCTTCTTTCCTCCATTTGTGAATTTCATTGACCTTAACTGTTTGCTCGGGGAAGTGGGGATTGATTACCACCTCCTCGAGCTCGTCGTTCAGGTTGAAGGTCGCTGATTTCACGATTGTGCAGGGAGTCAATAACAATAGTTGGGGGGTTGACTGAGCTTCGGTCGGTGTTGCCATTGAATATATGATATCACGGTCAATTTCCCCCTCTATTCCTCGATCAATATATCCTCCTCAACGGGGGCGACCAAGCTTGCTTTGATTTTACGCTCATTTTGAGCTCCACTTTGTGGAATGGAAAGAAAGCATGCCAATTGGTACGGGTTGGCGGCGGGAGTCTGCAAGGGCTTTCCCCTTTTGTGACTTGTCCTCGCTTTTCCTCTATTATTTTGTCCTTGCCCTCTATCTGCGGGCGGGATGTCAGCCTTCTGTTCTTTCCTTTTTTCCTCCGGTGCTCGGAGGAATCTCCGGCTGGTTCTTGATGGTAGCAACCCCGCCCGGGTGTTAAATTTCACCCTTTGGTGGGGACGGACGCAACTATTCCCAATTCGGCTGGCCGATTCGCCGAGAATGGCATTGTATTGGGAAGGAAGATCGACCACCATGAAAGTTATCTTGGCCGTCTTACGCATGGGTTTTTCTCCAATAGCTACGTCAAACACAATCGTCCCCTTTACCCTTACGGCGTGGTTTGTGAAGCCTTCGAGCATGCCCGCATATGGAGTGAGATGTGCTTAGTCATTCTCATTCCAATCAAAGTATGGTAGTAAAGTATGTCGCGGGCGGCTCCGGTATCTACCAACACACGGCCTATGTTTGCCCGGTTGATTCTCATTACGAGGGTGAGTGGGCATGTGGAATGAAAAAGGGTGGAGGCAAGTTCACTCCTTTTGAACCCAATTTCCAGCTCTTCCTCGGGGCCGGGGCGGGGATGGAGAAAACCTTCTCTAATGTCCGAATTTGGAGAGACAATCGCCTACTAGTGGGAGGTTCCTCCCAATGAAGTTAATGTCATAGTCCCCAAAATCGTCATCATTATTATCTCTTTCTACTCTGCTGGTCCCCGCGTGTGTCGTGCCCATTCTTGATCATTGTTATTGGGGGCGTATTGTTTCCCTTAACCCACTTGGTTAGCTCCCGTTATTAATTTTCTCGCTGGATTACTCGCTTTCAAATTTGGAAACAATCCTCGCCCGTGCCCGTGGTCGTTGTGAAACTCACGAAATTTAAGTCTACTCCTCTCATTTGGCTTTCGAAGCATGGGGGAGGAGGAGGAAAGTACGAGGCTCTCATGATCACCACCCTTGGGTCGGTGAGCTCTGTATAAGCTGTTTCGGCCACGGCCTTTTTGAGCCTTTCGATCCCCAGGCCTCTGTTTTTGCCACGATTATTGGCATGAGCGGGCTCGGGGTGGTCTCTGGACTTGGCTTATCCTTTCTTTCGCGTAAGCTCTCAAAGTGGAGCGGAGCACACTAGGCTCTTCGAGGCGGAGGCAATGGCCGATGCCCTTTCATACATTTCCTCCAGCTGATTTAGGTTTGCCGGAGGCAAAATTCATTTGAGGAAGGAGTTGCCGAGGCCGCCTTCAAAACATAGTACGATGTCCCCCTCGTCCGGGTCCACAATCTCCTCGCTCACCTTCTGAGCAAGGGATATATAATCTTTTGTAGGCTCATTTGGTGCACGCTTGACACGGACAAGATCTGTCTTTGGTCTAGCGGGCACACTGCTCCGGCAAAGGCATTGAGGAAGAGGACTACGGGCGGGCGAATGGCTGGATACAGGGGCTTGAGGGCTAGCATCCAAGATAGGGCCTTGCCAGGTGAAGGTCGCGACAAAGCTTTGCACATCACCGACTCATCCGCGGAGAATAAAGCCATCGGCCCTCAAATCTTCCCATATGACTCTTGGCATTTTGGATCCGTCATAGGTGTCCGTACGGGGGGTTTGCCCTTACGGATCGGTGCCCGCGCAATTTTATCGGCGAAGGCGTCCATAGTGCGGCCACACTTACGGGCGACCTTCGATGGGTTTCCCACATCTTACGCATGAATTCCACAAACTCGGGGTTACGATCATCAACCTTTTGCTTTTTAGCTCGTGGAGTCACGGCCTTCTCCTTGGCCGGAGCCGAGGGTGCGGCTTTGGACTTCGCACGGTGATTTGACCGTGCCTCTTCCCCCTTTCCTCGCTATCATCTACATGCACCACGCTCCGTCGGCCGGCTGTCCGCGCTCAAGGTGGGTCGGCCCGGTTTGCCCCGCGCGCTTGACTAGCAAGCGAGTGTGCGGGAGCTCGTTGGGAGAACCTTTGTGACCCTTGAGGAACTGTAGCCCTCCATTGGCCTCTATTTCAAATATTTCCATCTCCGCGTCATTGATGGCCGTGGCTTCGCGACCGGTTTGGATTTGGAGGCTAGGATTTCCCTTCCTTCTCGGGATGCATTGCAGGGGAAAGTGGGGTGGTCGGAGATTGGTGTTTTTTATGCGAGCTTGGGGAGTTTTTGGGCTAGTGTTTAGTAGGGCTTGGGCTTTCTCGGCACGGGCTTCCTCGATCAGCCGGTGGAGAACTCGTTGGTGGGGATTTTTGAGGTGAGAATGGGCCCCCATTACGTTGAAGACGAGTTGGTTTGCCTTTCCCTATTGTTATTGGAGGGTTCGGCTTGGTTTCCTCCTCTATGGTTAAATGACCGGCATTTTTAGAATTTGAGACATGTCACGAGAAGGTGAAAATAAGCGAAAAGAAGTGTCTTTTGACGGTCGGTTGTTTAGACTACAAGGTGTGTACTGAAAACAAAAGTTTTAAATGGGAAAAACTTAGTGACGTAAAATAAAAGAGCCTTTCGGCACTGAATTTGTTTAGGACACGTGAGGTGCCTTGAAAACAAAAGATTTTTAACGAGAAACGAAAGAAAGTCGGCTTCCCGGCAATGGAACCACGATGACGCCACGGCTTTTCGGGGTCGGGAGCGGTTCAAGGATATCTCGGCTAGGATATATTTGGTGGTTTTGTGTACCTAGATCCCGAAACCTGACAAACAAGCACCGATTAAGGTCAAAGTTGGATGTTACTCCAACTCGGGCCCTCGGGTGTGAGAGTAAGAATCTTGAGTAATAAGGCTTTGAATGCCTTTGGAGTGTGTGTGTGTTTAGGTTTAGAGAGTAAAAGAGCTTACTCAATTGTATATGGAACTTACCTTGCCCAAGGGGGTAAAGGCCTTCTATTTATAGGCAATGCCATGGTGCTTGTTGAGGTAAGCAATGAGATCGGCCCTAGGGGCACTTTGGTATTTGACCAGCTACACGTGTCCGCAGCTAATTGGTCTGTCGGGAGGGAACATTGGCTGTCCAGGGGACATGGGTGAAAGGGACATGAGCCGTGTAGCCGGCTTATTGCATTAAATGGAATAGTAGGCGCGGGTGAGCCGCATTGAATGCGTGATGGGGGAAGCCGGCAAGTGGCTGTCGAGCCAGTAAGCTAACTTGCTCAGTAAGGCTTGACATTAACCGGGAAGCAGCATGTGCCCGCGGTCAACGTTGTGCCCGCAGTCAAAGATATATGACGCGAGCACGGTTGATGCGGACATGACTCATGCGGGCACAGATCCAGCGAGCAGGGTCCCAATGGTCCTCGAAGAGGATGATGCGAGGAGGGACACGGTCTTGACCACAAGGGCCTATTTGTCCGCGGTCTTCCCTCCCGCGGTCTAGGAACTGCCACGTCACTGGTTTCTTGGGCTAGATCGAGCGCGGGCCCGGTCCAGTAGATCCGGGCTCATCAGAGGGAGTATAGTACAAATTGTTGTAACAAATTTACATAAATATATATTTGATCATAAAATACAAAATAAAGATATAATATTATGACAATATTATATGTTATGTTTTTTGGTACAGAAGATTAAAGTAAAGGTGGAGAATTATAAATATTGGGGGTTTTGTAGGACAAAGTGTCTGCATAGAACCAGAGAGCAGTTGGTGTATTCTGTCAAACTGTTCTAGGCTCTAAAAATTTGTTACTCACCGTAATCATTTGTAATTTGTCTCATATAATTAAATATGTTTGCACAATATAAAATGAAAGTTATATATAATGAAAATTATTCAATCAATTCAACAACAATACTTGTCCAGACATCACATCTAAATTTATATATTTAGTACTAATATTTTTTTTGCTAGATTTTAGGAATGAAAGAAAATATGAGCTCTATAAAATTATAAATTCTGTGCAATTTGGCTCCTTGCACACCTTCAAAATTGAGCCTGATGGATTTCATTAATACAAAAACAAATAAACATTTTCATTTTACAAAGTGTATAGTTCGCAATAAAATACATTATCAAGAAAATGTATAGTTTATATTGGGAAGTACCAAACAACAAGATTAGAACATACCACATAAAAGCAACAAAGGAAAGCCAAATTCTCTTATTTATTCACTTTTAGCTGCATGCCCACATCAACTACAACAAAGACAACATCAATGTAGATCTTCGTACGAGAGATGTGCATCAACAAAGTTTGAGAGATACAACCTTAATATTAGGTATATTAGTATAATATAATTAAGATCAAACTTTGTTTTCATAATATGTAATGATGTTTCCCTTCAACCATTATAATAGTAAAAGTGAAACACCGTATAAACAATGAAAACGAAGTTTACCCTATAATTAAGTGCTTCAATAACAAATAAATTGATCGAAGCCAAGGGGGACGAATTTAAAGACGGTATAAAATCCCTCGAGACTAACTCCGTTGAATTTCAATTTCGAAAACAATTGCCCAACCACTGGTGACAAGCTCGGATTGCAAGTAGAGAGCGAACCATTAAGAACTAGCCCACAGTTGGTAAGGTCTCCAAGATTAACGAGAATAAGTTGATTGACACTCACATATGTATAAAATGCTCCATTTGAATCGCTTCTTGTAGTTGCTAGCACAATTCTACCACGGTTTGTAGTGTTGCACTTAACTTGTACCAAGGTATCTACGCAAAGAAAAATCATGTTTTAGGTTTATTTATTTAAAAAACTCATTTTTTGTCCAGTATAGTATAAAGCGTGTTTCACTTTTACCATCAAACTTTTTTTTTTTAATTTTACTATCTTACAACAAACAGTAGTGTCATTACATAGCCAAATTTGTTTCATTTTTATCATCGTACCACAAACAATGGTCTTATATTATGCTCAAATTTGTTATAAAATGAGGCCATATTTGTAGTACGATGGTAAAAATAAATAAAATAAAGTTCGATAATAAAAGTGAAACACGCCCTAAATTACGATGAACAAAACTGGATTTTTTCCTTATTTGTTCCCATAATTAGAGAAAAACAGTCATCTACTTACTAGGAAAGACGGGAGTAATGGGACCGATGGTGGCATTGGCACAATATGTAGTCCCGTTGACACTAAATCCGAGTGCGATTAATCCGGCTTGAGAGGTTGCACATAGAGTAGTGATGAGGGCGATGAAGAGGATGAGTTTGATCATGACCATTTTAGTAGAGTGTTTGTAATATCAAAAGATCTCAAATTTGGGTGAATATAAGCTCAGCATTCTTGCCAATTTATAGGGAGGATGAAGCCTTTGAGCTTGTTGTACAGTTGAATCGTACGGATTTATAGAGTTGAATTGTAAAGAAATTTGAAATTCATATTATAGATACTATAATAATTAATTCATCTTATTATAATTATAATATGTAACTAATGTTATTTGTTACTCCCAGGTTTAAAGTTCTTAAGTTCCTTTTTAGTGTATCCCAATTTAAGGTTATTAATTGCTTTATTATCTATCATGGACAATTAGACCCACTTGTTATTCTCAGGATAAAAACTCCTTACTTACTTTCTCTATTCTATTTTACTTTTCATATTCATAACATTTTCTTTTTCTTAATACTCGTGCTAAGTCAAATTAAAAATCTTAAACTGGTACGGAAAGAGTACTATAATATTTTTGCACCGCTAAAATATAACTCATCTTATAAAAAACTGCAAACTTATGTTATTATAAAATATCACTCATGTATTATATAATAAGGTCGAATTTTGTCCGATTTAACTGCTATTGCCCATGTTCAAATCGGACCTTGATATTGTTAATATTGTGCCACTACAGAATTTCATCAGTTAGTTAGAAGGACAAAAAATGCACGCCTTGAGCTATATATTTTGTCTTTTTGCCCAAATTTCCCCCAAAAACTTCTCACTCACAAGTCATACTTAGAGATTCTCTTTTAGTAATACAATATAGAGTTTCACAATTGAGTTACGTGCCTAAATTTATGGACATAAAATTTATCGTACAACTATTATTTGCACCTCATGAATCATTCATAACATCGTGATAATAATGTCAGTTCTAAGCTTTAATAATTCATAATCGCTCGATAATTAATGCTATATATTGTGATATACAAAAACAAACAGTACAAGAGATTGTCTCATTTTATGACAATCAAATTGAATCAATCACTATGAATGTCTTTCTTATTTCAAAATCTTTTTTTTTACAACTGTTTAGAGCCGTCAATTTTGATTAGGCCCATCGGGCCAGCTTGTCCCGGCATTTAATAAGCGTGGATTGGATTTTAAAACTACTAACCCAAATAAAAGTGGGTCAATTTGGACTGACCCATATAAGTGCGGGCGAAAACGGGTTCAGGGCAGACCGGAGTGGGCAGCCCAATATTTTTTCGCCACAAAATAACATCATTTTTAAGTAAAAATTCTGGGGCTACATCGATTTTTTGAACTCAATATGTGAATCGTTAAGTGAGAGAGACTCGAGGGAAGTAGAGAACATAAACGGAGAAATCATAAGGAGACGCCGTCGCCCTCGTCGTCGTTTTCATTATCATCGGTGCACTCCATCACGAACACTAATTTGTTGTCGTTATTGTCTCTGATCCAGACACATGTATCTCTCTATCTATTTTCATTCTTATTTATATAAATCTTTATTTATGGGATCATGATTTATCTGTCTTTGTTTTAAGCAATTTGTGTAAAGTTTACTTGTGTTGTATGCTTGAGAACTAATTTATATTGATATGAATCTTTGTTTGTGTTTGTTTGACTGTTATAATTTTTGTTATCTTTTGAAATATTAGTGTGTTTGACAGTTTGTATTTGTTTGAATATTATGATTTTGTTTTATTTTTTAGTATCAGTTATGCACAATTTCGAGCTCAAATTTCATTTATTTGATTGGCCCGCATGTCCCGCCTAGCCCACCAACCCAAGGTGGGTTGGGTTGGAATAACGTATTTTCAGCCTGTCAGAAATTTGGGTCAACCCGCCCCGCCCCGTTTAATGGCGGACTTTGGCTGGTTGGGCCCACCCCGCCCTGCCAACCCGTATTGACACTCGGGGCAAACCTAGGGAGACTTTGATTTTAAATTTTTCCTTTTTACTAGTGTAAATGTTTTTAAAATTTAGGGAGCAATTAATTAAAACTTGCCCCCTAAGAAAACAATGTACTAACTTTCTTTCCCCTTTCACTAATAAAAATAATTTTGCTCTCCTCACAAAAAAAAAAAAACAACTCTCTTGAATCCGCAACTGTAAGTGCTCAAAACTGCAATATAACCCCTCCGTCCCAAAAAGATATCGTTTTTGACTTGTCACAAGGAAAACTTGATACCTATTTTGGGGCGGAGGCCGTATGAATTTATATCAAGCTACGAACTCATTGGTTCAAATAGTAACCCTAAAATATTTTCTTACAAGAACTCAAGCCATAAACTCATTGATGCGTAAATCAATTCCACAACATATGGCAATGACTAAAAAAGAATCAATATAGGGTACAAAACACTCCCCAAAGTAGTAAAGAAAGACGATAAAAATATAACTAAAAGTATTAGCAGTATTAAAAGTATTCTTCTCCACCTGACAAAAATAGTTCCAAGCAGCTCTCTGCCCTCCCACATATATTCCTAATTCTCTCGTTTAAATGGAGTATTCAGTAATTACCCTTTTCTCAGTAAAAAGTTTTGAGTCGATTTTCACTCAAATCGGGCAGGGTGGGACATCAAGAGTGAGACCAGCTTGGATCTGGCCCCACCCAATGAGACGCCAATGCTTCTCAACACGCCTACTAAGTGCAATTTTCTCACCTCTGCTGGTGCACACTGGAGACGTCAGTTGTAGTTTTGCCAAATCGTTCCTTACTGCAATAACACGGGCCCCTGTTGACATAGATCCAATGTTCAACATAAGAATCTCGCCTTTTGTTAGCCTTGAGACCCTTCCTTGCCTCTCTGTTCCCTTTGTCCTCACACCCAAAAGTCGTCGTAATAAGAAGAAATTCACCTGCATAACAAGGGAATCAAGGTCAAGTTACACACCCTCTTGTGGAAGGCACATCCCAGCGGGCATCCTCGTAGAAATCTCACCTTATTAAATTAATCATCAAATAAAAGAAGTGGGGGAATTTTTATATATTTTTAAAGAAAAAAATGTTTTGTTTTGAAAAAAAAAAACATAATGAATAAATAAAACACTCCCTTCGGCCTTACTTATAAGCAATATTAACCATTTTCACATGGATTTAAAAAGTTAGTTTAAGTAGTTTAATTATCTTTAATTTATAATAAAAATGGTTGTATTACAGAAATATCCTAATATTGAAACCTAAGAAATGTGCAAATATTTCTGAATTAGGAATATTTTTGGAAAAAGATTATTTAATAAAATTGAAATATGTGAGTTTGTTTTGCTTATATCCAAGGCCGAGAAAAGAGGGATACGTAAAGGCTGGAGGGGAAGCGTATCTATATAAAAACAAAAGCAAATAAAACCAGGAAAGAAGTGTGACATAACATAATTTATTGGCACACACGTACCTCCAACTCGACATAAACTTCAGGAAGTGATCCAACCTCCCCAAGAACTTGTCCCACCAAACGATCAGCACGTGTCAAGGTAGGATCCATGGTCGTCCCAACTCCAATGAGGCCTCCAGGCACAGCAAATTGTAGCTCGTTCTGCTCAGCATATAACGAAACTATTCTAGAGTAGATAGGGGTGCATTTGATATTGCCACTTTCATCTTTGACAACAATCCCTGGACGAACCTCAATGTTTTGGTTTACCCTCAAAACACCCTGTACAGAAGACATTCTCAACATCATCACCTGTATTCACTTCCCCCACCACCAACACACACGCAGTATAATACCTCATGAATAAAGATCTTAAAAAAATTGTCCTTATAAGTTATAACAGTTGTTAAGTATACTCCCCCCCCCCCTCCTGAAATGATCTTCCTACTTTTCTTGTTGTCAACACAAAGGTATTTTGAGCAATAATTTTAGGTTAATTTAATTATCCAAATAAACATCTCAAAGTTGTTATTGATAGTAATTATAATTATAATGGTGTATCAATAACAAATTTTGAATTTCCATTGGGATTATTAAATTAACCTAAATTTATTGCTCAAAATACCTTCGTAGTGACAACAAAAAAAGTGGGAAGATCATTTTGGGATGGAGGGAGTATTAATTAGGAAAATGTTGCTTCGAAACCAACACCTACACACTGGGGAGTGTTTCCAATGCTAAGATGATTATTTGCAATGCAGAAAATTCAGCAAACGGTACCTTAAACTGCAATATAATAGCTCATAAATAAAGGTCTCGCACATTTGTTCTTATTTATGACACCAGACAAGGATTTTAATTATGAATATGTTACTCCAGAACCAACAGCAAACAGACTGAGGAGAATTTACAATGCAAAGATGATTATAATCAATGCAATTTTTTTTTTAAAATAAAAAATAAACGAAGCCCAACAAATTTCCATGTGGCACTTGCTAGCAAAACCCCTAATTATCACCAAAATTCAAGCCACAGAACATCTTTCTCCCTATATCTCAAGAAATATTGAGAAGGGAAGAGAAATGAAGAGATTGTAGTAAAACCAGAACTTGAGTGATCATAATAATTAATTGGATTACAGACAGGATAATGTATCTAAAGTTTATGTTTGAGAAGATCGGTAGAGGGACAAACCTTGAGGATACTTCCACCAGCAACACCACCTTTAATCTCATCAACTTCGGATCCAGGCTTATTGACATCAAAAGACCGGATCACAATCATATTTGGTGGAGAAATGAAGTTCCTCTCTGGGATTGGGATCCTTTTGACAATATATTCACACACAACATCTATGTTATACTTCAGCTGTGCAGAAACTGGAATTATTGGTGCACCATCAGCAACAGTTCCCTGATAAAAATTGGGATATATGGTTATGCATTGATGAGTTTCCACCCAATATCCACAATGAAAAATGGACCAATCGGAAAGTAACCTGGATAAATTGTCGGATTGCTTCGTGTTGGTTGATGGCTACATTCTCCTGAATTAAATCAACCTTGTTTTGAAGAATAATAATATGCTCCAGGCGCATGATTTCAACAGCAGCCAAGTGCTCTGAAGTCTGAGGTTGAGGGCAACTCTCATTGGCAGCTATTAGTAGCAATGCTCCATCCATGATCGCGGCTCCATTAAGCATGGTAGCCATGAGAATATCATGACCCTAACGAGGAAAACAAAAGCAAGGAAGGTGAATGGATTGTAAGATTATATGCTCTTGTTCCATATATTTCTTAATCAAATAGTTATGATTTACCCTCTGTTTTCAGTCTCACCCATAGACTAGAGGGAAAAAAAGGTCATCTATTTCAGGAGAAACCCCTCCCAAAGCAAAGGATGAAAATAATCTGCTCCTTCATGGATCAATTCTCTGTCCAATTATCTCATCAAAATTTTGTATGATGTAACCCCACAGAAATAAAAGGCTAACGGTAGTACTCTACGTAAAAGACAAGCAATAGTGCACACAGACAACCTCCACTAGAGGCAAAAAGAGGGGGGAAGGAGCATAAACTAGAAACACAAGTTCATTATTTAAGTTAAAAGTAGCATCAATGAAGATGAGGTGATAGAAACCATTAAAGATAATTCAATAGCCTGAAATCTGTTTAGGTTTACTTAATCATTTCTTCAACTTTTTGTTCAATTTAAGTCGGATGTTTCAGAAGCCTTGGAGGAAGACATCCTCACTCTCTAGTCTATCCTAAATTCCAGTCAGTATTTGAGCATTTGCGATCTTTTACTTGCTCAAAGTTGCAGGCCGATCCCAGAAAAGTGCTACCAGATACTTCCAAGCTAGAAGCGTTCCTATCCTACATATATATTCTTTGGCACTGAATTCCCTAGGTAGAACAAGGCCTGAATAAAAATCCAAGCTATCTGAGCCCCTATTAAGTTCAAAGGGAACTCCAGCATGAATTTCTTGATTGCAAGCAAGGAAAACAGAGATTCTTACCCTCATAAAATAATCATTCTTTTTCCAGCAGATGAAGAATTACAGGCACAGAGGTTAATTTTCAGTAAGTCCAGTTCATACTCTAAAAGTAAATAAATTACTCTCGAGACCAACAAGACAAGGAAGACAACGGTCAACGGATGCAAAAGGACCCAGCGACTAAAGATGATAATGATCATCTATCAAGCCCTCATACAAGAATGCATCTGAACATTTATAATTATGTCCAACTTCTACGTATAAAATATGCATATAGAAAATGAGTATAAAATAATCTACAAGAGCGATGCATAAAATCCCATGAATAACCACTTCAACCAGTTTTAAAGGATCAATTCTTAAAGCGCCAAGAACAACTTACAGGGCAATCGACAAAAGATACATGTCTCAGCAATTTCATCCTGCAGTTTTCAAACCCAGGCACATCACAAAGAGGAGCATCTTCTTTTCCACTTCCGTATGCCCTGCAAAAGATTTTCAACACGATATATTTATGCACAGTAGTAAGAGATAACAACTGCAAGATTCAACAATGAATGAATTAGTCACGATCATACTTGTAACACATGGGCCGAGGGCAACGTTCATCTTCGCACTTATATATCTTGGCATTGGCATAACCAAGCTTGATAGTAATGTTGCGTTCAAGCTCATTTTTGAAACGAACGGTCTGCGCAATAAATACAAAACATTAATGCCGCCATAATATTGTATATTAATGGAACAATTATCATATGACTACTTGATCTCATTATTTTTTGATAGGAAAAGAAACTTGTATTCAGAAAAAAAAAGGTCGAACTACATCCAGATGAACAAGAGGTCCATCTACAAAGAACAAAAAAACAAAATACATGGATTCTACACTAAAATCATTAAGAGACAACCCCCTAAATCCACCATCAGCATATGCCCAAAGAGAAGCTAAAGAAACCACTGTATCCCACAAGAGATGCCTCGACCGACTTTTGAAAATCCTTGTGTTCATTTCAGGCCAAATATACCGACAAACTGCAAATACTACACACTCCTCCCACAAGCATCTTGCCTCTTCTCCTTTCCCAAACCCCCTGAAGTGAATCTGGAGAAGAGAAGAAAAAGATTTTGGACTCACCCACACTTCTTTACCCACCTCAAACCAACAGTTCCAAAGATAACGAGCAAGTCTGCAACTACTTGACCTCATTAGTGTGTGGTTATAATTTTTATTAAAATAACGCCAACATCACTATCTTCCTTTCAGATTCCTGAAACACCAGCTCTTCTGAAATTATTTTATCCCCCTACCCCTATAAACTTTTGTTTTATCCAAAAAGGTAAAAAGTAAGATATTATAAAGGAAAAATTGCACCAAAAATCACTGAACTATTCTGTGATTGTGGTTTTTATCACTAAACTATTTTTTATTGCGTCCAACACGTCAAACTATTTTATTGTTGCATGGCAGATCACTCCATCCAACTCCGTTTGATTTTTGGCGTTAAATGAGGCATGTGACTTGCACGTGCCTCTTTTTGAGGAGTAAAACTGGAAAATCTTGTGCCAGACCTTTCCCACCATTGAAATCACGGGAAGAACAATTTTTTAACCTAAATTTCCCACCACAAATAAAGCAGCCATGCGAACATCATAGAGTATTTGTGGTGGGAAATTTAGGTTAAAAATTTAATCTTCCCGTGATTTCAATGGTGGAAAGGCCTAACACAAGATTTTCCAGTTTTACCACTCAAAAAGAGGCACGCCAAAAATCAAACGGAGTTGGACAGAGTGACCTGCCACGCAACAAAAAAATAGTTCGATGTATTGGACGCAATAATAAATAGTTTAGTGATAAAACCACAATCACTGAATAGTTCAGTGATTTTTGGTGCAATTTTTCCTATTATAAACTCCAACTAAAAGTACGGATGAAATCTGCTGTCTAAATATTCTCCTTTTTGATCCCCTTCAAAATTCTCTGAATTTCAGAAGAACTATCACACAAGTTAATGTTGATTAGTTTTCACCAAAACTATCTGACAGAGGACCCAAATAATGGCAGAATTGACCCTCTGATTCCCCAAAAAAACATGAATCTAATCATAGGATTAGTAACTTAACAACTGAAAAATTGAGATCTTAAATTTTACTACCGCATATCCTGAGCATTATGTACAGCAGAAACTTGGTCAATATAAATGATAATCATCCCTTTTTACACCTAATTGAGGAAATGAAGATGATCTAACAATTTAAGGCTCATACTTTATACAAATGAAATCAGACTAACATATATCTTTGGTTTGTTTTTATCCAGAACTAGTTGAATCTAATACTGTTTTAAATAGCAACTATCGAGTAATCACCTGGACCCCAGATATGGCTTTAACAACGGTTGACTTCCCATGGGCCACATGGCCGATTGTGCCTGAAAAGGAAAACCCAATCTTGTTCTCAGAAACCGCTTTAATATCAACACTAAAAAGTCCAAACTTGAAAATGTTATATGCGCTGATATAAGATTATTTTAATAACGATATTTAATTTTCTTTAAATACAAGAAAAGAAGCTTACATAAATGAGAAGAAAGAATAAGAAAAGACAGTGGAGAAGTCAATCAATACAAGGCCAAATGTGACGTAAACTCGCAGAGAATTACCAATATTGATAGTCGCCTGTCGAGATATAACTTCAGGAGAGAGCGGATGTAGCTGTGTTACATCCAGCTTGCTCAAATCCTGCTCCATCAAACCTTTTCGAGCCATGTTGCCTGTTTTTGTGGGATCTACTGCTTATATTAAGTTAGAAAAAATGTCAAGTCAAAAGGAACTGAATCGGAATCAAATGTCAAATGAACAGTAGCGAAGAGATCTTTTTTCCCCTAAACCAAGTACCAGAAATTTGAGAATGAGGAACTGCAAAAATTGGGCAAAATCCAAAAGTATTTCAGGACATAGGGAAAGATGAATTACTCTGCTCAAGCTCATCATACTGGCAATTGTAAAGCACCAAATTCACTTGACAATGACTTTCAGCAATCTTTCCGTCCCGCTAGTAACCGCAATGTTACTGTTTGCGCGGGGATTAAGGAAAAAAATCAAGGTTCTAAAAAGCGCTAGGCGGATGCTAGGCGGCGGAGCCGGGTCTAGCGCCTAGGCGGGGACTAGTCGGGATTAGTCGGGACCTAGGCGGGGCTTAGAACTAGGCGTTGGAGAGGGGCCTAGGCGCCCTTAGGCGGGGTCTTTTAGAACACTGAAAAAAATAATGATATAAATGTTGTGAGTGTAAAAGTAAAATAGGAGAGAGAATGAGTGGAGGGAATAGTAAATTATAATGCTGTTGTGAGTATTAAAATAATGTAGGAGAGAATGAGTGGAGGGAATAGTAAAGATTCTTTGTCATTTTAGGAAGTGTGCGGTTTGTAAAGGGACGCCCAAAATAGAAAGTGTGCGGTTTGTAGCGGGACAGAGGGAGTATATTATTACATTCTGTTGGAGAATATAATTCAGTTTCAGTGCCAAAGTTTCGTGATATCATTTGCCCCAGCTAGCACAAATCATAAGAGTAATCAGTAAATCGAACTCAACTACCAAGTTCAAAGCTCGAACAGGTAACTAAACCCAATATTCTTCAATCGCTGTTGAGAATGAGTACCAAACGCTATTCAAATGCATCCATTCAAACACTTCCAAAACCCTAACATCTCAAATTTCACGTTATTCAACAAACACACAAGCCAAGCCCAATAATGACCTAATTCATCTGAGCTAATTTTCAACGACACAAGAATTAACTTAAACCCTAGTTAAAAAAACACTACTCATTCGTAAATCGAACGAATATTTACGGCAGCCTTGAAAATACGCAAACAAATCTAAAATCATAAGAAAGAGAAATTAGGGTTTACCGGATTGATTGTTGCAAACGGGGGTATGGCCGCCGGCGCGAGCTTCCAAGATGCCTGTAAGGTTAGAGAGAGAAAGCGCAGAGAGAGAAAATGTTTGGGGAGCTAGGGAAACTATGTATGCGATGATATTTGTGTTTGTTTTTTTTTTTTTTTTTTAATATAATTCCTTGTTAATTGTATACCCCCTTATATACTGTTTTTTTTTTTTTTTAACAGCACATTCATTAATTATTTATTTTTAAATCTTAGAAAAATATACTCCCTCCGCCCCAATAGAAGCTGCCCGTTTTTTGCCTTGCACGCAAATTAATAAAATGGGTGAAAAGAAAAAATGTTGTGAGTGTAATTTGAAAATAGGAGAGAGAATGAGTGGAGGGAATAGTAAATTATAATGGTGTTGTGAGTATTAAAATAATGTAGGAGAGAGAATGAGTGGAGGGAATAGTAAAGATTCCTTTGCCAAAAAAGGAAAGTGAAAGCTATTAATGGAACACCCAAAATGACAAAATGGGAAGCTACTATTGGGACGGAGGGAGTATTTCAAATAATTTTTTTAAAAAATAAAAATAGACATAAGGACAGTGTTCTAAAAATAAATGGCCTAGACACTAGGCGAAGTTCAAGCGTCGCAATTTTTCACTACGACCAAATTAGACGTTAGACGATATATTCGAATTTAGGCGATATAGGCGGGTTTACACGGACCTATGCAGATTTAAGCGGGTCTACGCGATCTAAGTAATTTAATTTTTGTTGTCGTTAAATGACGTCATTTTACAATGATTGAAAATGAAAACAAATAACAAAAGGTTGAATTTGACTTGACATCACTTTATGTTATGAATAATGGAATACATTTACCATTTTCATATGCTCTATAACCTTTATATATAAACTAGTAAGGTTATATATAAACTAGTGTTACACCTGTTCGTTAAACGCACTACGCACGGATAAAAAATTATTTCAAAGAAAATTAAAAATAATAGGAGAAGTTGATCTTCATAGAGCACGTCACACATCTATCCCTTTTATTTTTTCCCTTTTTCTTTATCGCAATTCACTATTTTACAAATGTGAAATGACAAAATCGATCAAGTTTTCAATTCCAAAACTGACTGTGAACGAGAAACGAAAATGGAAAGCTTTCTTGAGAAATTAAGGAGCTATGAAAAGTCTTAGTTAAGGAGCCATTTGGCGGTGATTAGGCGCCTTGGGTGCGACCTTGGCATCCCAACGCCAAGAAAGTTGGTGTTGACAAAGGAGCCAAAGACCCCAAAATTTATACTATTTCATTTCCTAGCACTATGCCAAAGTCTCTCAATATATACTACTCCATTTTCTAGCATTTCAATTCCTAGACGATGTGGGATTAATATCCCATTTGATTTTCAAATGCTAAGCCCTCTCAATATATACTACTCAATTTCCTAGCATTTCAATTCCTAGGCGATGTGGGATTAATGTCCAATTTGGTTTTCAAATGCTAAGGCCTCTCAATATATACTACTTCATTTCCTAGCATTTCAATTCGTGGGATTAATGTCCAATTTCAAATGCTAAGGCCCCTCAATATATACTACTCCATTTTCTAGCATTTCAATTTCTAGACGATGTGAGATTAATATATCATTTGGTTTTCAAATGCTAAGGCCTCTCAATATATACTAACGGGAAAGCTTTCTTTAGAAATTAAGGAGCTATGAAAAGTCTTAGTTAAGGAGCTATTTGGCGGTGATTAGGCACCCTAGGCGTGACTTAGGCGCGTCCAACACCAAGAAAGTTATTGTTCACTAAGGAGCCCCAAAATTTATACTATTCCATTTCCTAGCACTTCAATTCCTAGACGATGTGGATTAATATACCATTTGGTTTTCAAATGCTAAGGCCTCTCAATATATACTACTCCATTTTCTAGCATTTCAATTCCTAGACGATGTGGGATTAATATTCCATTTGGTTTTCAAATGATAAGGCCTCTCAATATATACTACTTAATTTTCTAGCATTTCAATTCCTAGACAATGTGGGATTAATATCGCATTTGATTTTCAAATGCTAAGGTCTCTTAATTATACTATTCCATTTCCTAGACGATGTAGGATTAATATCGCATTTGGTTTTCAAATGCTAAGGTCTCTCGATAAATGGAAAGATTTCTTGAGAAATTAAGGAGCTATGAAAAGTCTTAGTTAAGGAGCCATTTGACGGTGATTAGGCGCCCTCGACGTGACCTAAGTGTGCCTAACATAAAGAAAGCTGTTGTTCACTAAGGAGTCAAAGGTCCCAAAATTTATACTACTTCATTTCCTAGCATTTCAATTCCTAGACGATGTGGGATTAATATCTCATTTGGTTTTCAAATGCTAAGGCCTCTCAATATATACTACTCCATTTCTTAATATTTCAATTCCTAGACGATGTGTGATTAATATCACATTTGATTTTCAAATGCTAAGGCCTCTCAATATATACTAAATATAAAGCTTTCTTGAGAAATGAAGGAGCTATGAAAAGTCTTAGTTAAGGAGCCATTTGGCGGTGATTAGGCGCCCTAGGCGTGACCTTGGCGCGCCCAACACCAAGAAAACTGGTGTTCACTAAGAAGCCAAAGACCCCAAAATTTATAAATCATGAAAGCTGGTGTTCACTAAGGAGCCAAATGTCCCAAAATTTATACTACTCCATTTTCTGGCATTTCAATTCCTAGACAATGTGGGATTAATATTTCAATTGATTTTCAAATGCTAAGGCCTCTCAATATATACTACTTCATTTCCTAGCATTTCAATTCATAGACGATGTGGAATTAATATTTCTCAGATTTTTCAAATTTTATTTCGGGTTATTAAGGGGGGGTGTTTAGTAAGTGAGTAATGAACCTAGCCTCTATTTAGTTTCGATTCTAGTTTTAGCGGGAAAATGGAGGCGTGCTAAAGTGCTTTGCACTTCAACCTTTATATAGTTATAGATTCTCAGCTCCGACTATGCATCGCTTATGTCCCACCTAATTCTATAGGCGATATATGCCCGATTGCGCCGCCTAAAATGCGCTAACCCTAGAACATTGCATAAGGACGGAAGAGGTAATAAATTAATACGTGATAATCAAGTATGACTTTTCTTGTCAACCGAGAACAATATTTTGTCTTTAGATTGACTAAATTTTTTTGAAATTTTATATTCCCACTTACCAAAAATAAATATCATATTTCATGAATCAATATTTTAATTAATGCATTTTTGTTGTGAATTATAATAAAATTTTACTAATTATTTTATTTAAAAATATAATATTTATTTTTAATTTAAAAAATAAACAAATTAGAGTTGATCTTATAAAAAACTAGTTTTTTCTTAAAATAAGAAAAAACGTGTTTTCAAAACAAACGGTGACATTTTTGTAATTTCTGGCAACCATGATAAATGCCAGTGTTAATATTACAAATTTGTGCCATCCCAAGCTCCGATCATCTTCTCTGGCCATCCCAAGCTCCGATCGTTCTCCGACGTTTACTCAGTTTGAGTATTTTGTAACCTACAATTCGTGCCCTAGTTCCGCCATTAATATCCATTGTCAACTATGCTTCGTTACATAATTGATTGGTACTTTATTGATTGGTACATAATTAATTGGAGATAACTGTGTGATTTGATTCCATAGCTCTTCGTTTTTTCGTTGGATAAACAGAAAGTCCTTCAATGGTGTGGATAAATGGTTTAATTTGCTGAAGTTTGGGTCAATTCAATTGGAAATTATGTGAATTTGTTCTAAATAATTGCCAGTAGTTGTATAAATAATTGTCAGGGTTATGATAAAAATGTACCAGTGCACGTCTAAAAAAGTGTCAGTTAAAAGCTCTCTTTGTCCAGAAACTTAGTGCCAGTGCATGTGTAACAAAGTGCCAGTGCCAGTGTAAAAAAGTGCCAATGTTATGTTAGTGTATCAAAGTGCTGGTGTTAGTGTAAAACAAGTGCCAGTGTTAGTTTAACAAAGTGCCAGTGTTAGTGTAACCAAGTGCCAGTGTTAGTGTAACCAAGTGCCAGTGTTAGTTTATAAAGTCACTTAATATACATGCACTAGCACTTTTTTACACTGGCACTTATTGATACTACAACGGGCACTTTATTACACTAACATTTTTGCTGGCTCTCAAAAACACAAGCACTGGCATTCAAAAACACATGCACTGGCACTCAAAAACACATGCACTGGCACTCAAAAACACATGCACTGGCACTCAAAAACACATACACTGGCACTCAAAAACACTGGTAATAATTTTTGTTGGCTCTCAAAAACACAAGCACTGGCATTCAAAAACACATGGACTGGCATTTGAAAACACATACACTGGCACTCAAAAACACATACACTGGCACTCAAATTCCCACATGCACTGACACTCAAAACACATGCACTGGCACTCAAAAACACATACACTGGCACATCAAATCCCTAGCACTGGCACATCAAATCCCTAACACTGGCACATCAAATCCCCACCAACAGCAAACAACAAATCCTTCCCAACATTCATAAATTCACAACAGCAAGCAGCAATACACCCCTTCTTCACTCTCTCCCTCTCCAACAAAATCAATCAATCAATCGATTATCATTCTTGACAAATTCACAATGAATTCATCCAATCAAAGCAAACAGCAAATCCTTCCCAACGTTCATAAATTCGTAAAAATCAACAAACAAAAACCCTAATTAACTCCCAATAAGCAAATTCGAACCTTGAGATAACACTAATTGAGATCGAATTTATGATCTGAATTCACAATTGCGATTTCTTCAATGGCGATTGTTGATAGTGACGGGGCGGGAGAGACGGTATGAAGAAAGTGGAAGAGTCGACGACGTAGTCTAAAAACACGTTTTTTGTTAAGCTTCAAAAAAATGCGTTTTTTACAAGTTTTTGACAACAAATTAAAATAAAAACGCATCATTTGTGATTGAATATAAAAAGCATTTAAATTTAAATAAGACTCCTTTTTTCTCACGAGGAGGGTTCAACAAATTAAAAAGGCAAAAATCATATTTTTATCACAGAACTTTAACATTTTTCAAAATGTTCTCACTAAACTTTTACATTTTCAAAATGTGTTTACTCCATCAACAAATTTACTAAAAATCAAACAAAATTTAGTCACTTGATATCACGTGACTAATTTCGATAAATACGATTTAGGGTAATGATTTATTGGAGAAATTAATTTGTAGTATTTCTATGAACTATGTGATAAGTTACATTAATTAATTTGTAGTCTTCATTATACATGTAAACAACGTTAACGTATTGATTGAAAACTTAACAAACATTAGTAACGTTAAGTCACGTAGCTAAATTTCTATAGAATTTTAGTGATTTTGATAATGGAGTGAGTACATTTTGAAATATGTAAAAATTTAATGAGAACATTCGAAAAAAATAGTTCGGTGAGAACATTTTCAAAAAAGCTAAAATTCAGTGACGAAACTATAATTTTTGACAATTAAAAAGATAAGTATGACTCATTTTCTTCTTTCTGTCTTTTTCTTGGCAGGGAGGGATGTAGAAAATATGAGTATAATCTATAGTATAAATCAAAGCAGTGGGCACTGTTCAATGAATAGTTCCATCCGTGAATTTTACCATTTTGCCCCCATTATTTTGTCACTTTCCCATTTTGCCCTCCCTTTAAAAAAAAATTTTTTTTTTTAAACACACACATACCCACGCTTTCTCTTTCTCTCTCTCTCTCTTCATTCAGTTTGAATTTCAAAATGGAGGAGTACTCTCTACAGTACCAAGTGGGTGTTTTACCATTTTGCCCTCACTATTTTATCCCTTTCCCATTTTGCCCTTAAAAAAAAAGAATTTTTTTTTTTAAGTTTAAACAAAAAAAAAAAAAATTTTTAGAAAAAAATAAAAAACCAAAAAACGTGGCCTTGGACACGGGCTTAGGCTAGTTATTATTATTGAGAGTATATAGTTAGAGAAGGAATTGCCACAACAATAACTACTTACCTACTTTTATCGGACTTAGGACATACTTCCTCCGTCTCATAATAGCTTACTTATTTACTATTTACTGTTGAGAATGAAAAATAAGAAATAATATTATTAAAATAGAAGTTGTGAGTGGGTAGGAGAGAGAATGAGTGGAGAGAATAGTAAATTTGAAAAGTGTTGTGAGTATGACAAGTGGATTCCATGAATAAAGAAGTATTAAAAAATTTTCTTTTTAGGAAAATATGACTTTAAAGTGGGACGTCAAAAATAACAAAATGGGTAAGATAATATGAGACGGAAGGAGTATGTCATTGGATTGATAAGCGGTTCGAAATTTTAGGAACATGGTTACATTTTGCGGCAACACAAGTTACATTTTAAATGACACGCAAAAATATTAAAGAAACAAGAATTACATATTATAATATCATGAATTACATATATTATTAGTAAATAGATTTTTCAGTTGATCCAATTACCCACAAAAAGAAGTTACTTGCATTGTTATATATTTACCATTACTATATATTACGTATTCACTAAATCAACTAATTAATATTTGTTAATTTATTTGTAAGATTTGGTGAGCCCGTACCCTTTAGACCTAGAGCGGGTCCAATCTCGCTCTGTTCCAAAAGCAATATATGACGTGGCACTCCTAATATTGAGCCCTCTCAGTACGCGTTGATCGCGTTAACATTAAGCTTGTGAGACATTATTCCGTACAAGCTTTGACATCAGCTGGCACGCCTGTTACCATCACATTAAATGAAGACTCAGGTGCATATCACGCGCGTTAAGGCGCCGCACCAACTGTCGTCTGCCCCCCATATCCTCGTCCAATCAGAGACATACATCTACAGTATTCTGTGATTTATTGTACGATCCAACTAGGCGCACACACGTGTCCCAAGTCAAGACATATATCTCCAAGGGCTGAGATCCATCCAACTGGTTTTCTCTCTCTACTATATATACTCTCACTTGTCCTCTTGGGTAAGTATGGTAAGTCACATTGTCTAAACCCTAGCACACAAACATACCAAGACATTTCAAGTCTTCAATCTCAGTTATAAAACCTCAAAGTTCTTACTCTCACGCCCGAGGGTCTGAGCCGTAGTCCACTCTCTTCCACTCAACCCAGCCTTTAACCATCAAAATGAAGATCTGTCGGGCCGTAGACACCCCGATCTCGCACCCACCGTCGAACTCTTTTAATTGGTCTAAACCCTTGTAATTGACCTAAAAGGCTCGATTTGGCCACGCGGGAAGTCTGTTCGCCTTAACGATGCATGATATGAAAAAACGGAGTCCAAATTCTTAATCAGGACGAAAATCGAGTAAACGGACATATTTACAAAAATACTGACCTCGGGACCCCGGACCGAGGTCCGGAACATCAAAACAGTCCTTTATCGACCTTTTTGTGCATTAAAAATCATATTATGATACTCCTTGCTCATTAACTAATTTCAGATATACCATATGTGCAAAATTATTTCAAGCAACTTTGACGTTTGGCTCGCGGACAGTCAGGACTCCGAAGCGCGCGCACCCGAACAGTTGCGGAGCAAAGCAGTGCAAGAGCCAAACTCGTCAAACATATCAATAGGAACCAGCAAGTGGATAGGCCAAGTTGAAAAAATAAAATCAATCCGATGATGACACAAGGCAAAAGAAGATTCTCCTTATCTACCATCCCCTCTCATCCTTATTACTCTCTCTTTTATCCATTTCTAAAGGAGATTATCATATAACTCCATAACCTCTCCCCCACTTCACTCTTACAAAAAAATACTTTCCATTCTCTCTCTAAACTCTCTCAATCTCAGCCCCTACACCACCATCACACCACCACAAAACCACCATAAAACACTACTTCAAACACAAACACTACTTCAAACACAAACACATTCAATCACTCTCAAACACTCTTACACTCTTCAAAATTTCAACACACACTCCTCAAATCAAAATCAAAGTCTTCCCTTGGTAGACAAAGGAAGCACACCACTCCCTTGAATTAGGTAAAGATACTTCTTCCTTGTAGATCTTTCAAAATGTAAGCTTGAAATGTAAATTTGTTTGAGGTCTAGCTACTTGTGAGCTAGACTTTCATGTTGATGTTGAATTCAAGTTCCCTTTATGAATCTCTATGATTATTCTTATTTTTCTTCCCATGACAATTTTTATATTCTAGTCTCTTGCTTTATTTAAACATGTATCCATGACTCTAGAGTGCTTGTATGAGTTTCCATGGTTTGTTTTTGGAGTAAAAAGCATGAAAAGTAACTTTGTTCTTCCAAGTATACAATCTGTCCACTTGCAAATCTCATGCTTCCATCCATGTCTTATGCTATTTAAAGGGTCTAACATCTTAATAACATGTTAAACTAAGTGTAAGTCAAGTTTCATGTTTTGGATCCATGTCTAATTTGAGTTTTGATGATGGTATTTCACTTGTTTTACTGTTGTCTGGGAATCCACTGTTTTGACCTTCATGACTTGTTCTTTCATTATCTCTCTCAAAACTAGTTCTGTTTAGATGATTTCAAAGGTATATGAAACCCAACTCATAAAGGTAACCAAAAATGCTTTTTTTTTGGGAGTTTTTGAACCACTATAAGATCCTCTTTCTATTTTTACTTTGAAGGCTTTATGTTCAGATAGTCGGAACCCCTGTTTTGAAACTAAAATGTCAGAAGTCATTTGACTCCTCAAAACTCATCCTTATGACCTGATTTTTTGTGTGATTCTTGCTCATCATATTTAATTCAAAAGTCATTCTGGGTGTTTTGTGAAATTTCCATGATAAAGTGCTCTGCAAGCATGCTCTTTGTGTACACTGCTCTGTTTTGTGTCATCTGACAAATTTGTAGTTCATGTTGTGGTGACTTGTTTGGCATGAAAATTGAGCCTAAAAATCATCATAAAATTTGTGAGGCATGTTTTATGTGTTGGGAATAAAGTCCCATTTTTTTGTTCCTGATTGACCTCTTTTTGTATGAGATATGCAAGGCCCGAGCGGGGTAATAGTCCCGAAAACATCAAAGAGCTCCGTCTTTTTTTTGCCCTTGTTAATTTGATTCATTTGGGATTTGTCTCCCAATTTGTATAAAAAAACCCATGTGATTATTTCCATCCCCCCGAGTACATTATTTTCTTCTTTTTGTATGCTCAAACCATTTTCCAAAACCGAGTGGGGTCCACTCAAACCGACTCCCATTTGTTTAAATAAACAAAGTATACTTAGATCAGAAAAACGTCTTCGTACATAATCACCACTTTTTTCTTCCAAATAAAGCATAGACTAGGCAACTAAAATCAACGTAGGATGGCGTGCATGCTAGAGACCGAAAGGGCGAGTGGAGTGCCTAACACCTTCTCTTCTCGTAACTTAGCCCCCCGAACCCACTTCTTTTTCAAAAACAAATGTTTTATCTTCATTTTTCCTAAAATAAAATGAGGTGGCGACTCTTCTGATTTTCAAAACTCAAAATGGTAACCATTATGAGGAACCGAGTGCATTCGATGCACATTAGCATGAGGGAAACTCATCGTCTTACGCGACGTCAGGAATTTCTCGAGTGCGTTCTCTCACACTGGCTAACATAAGCAGGGTTCTCATAGATACGGGTGCGGCAAGAGACATCCTCTACTACCATACCTTAGTAGAGATGAAGATGTTTGAAGCCCACCTCACCCCTTATGTCGGACTACATGAGGGGTTCACCAACCAAATCGTCCACGTAAAGGAGACAACTGACTTCGAAGTGACAATAGAGGAAAATCCCTTACAAAAGACAGTCAAAGTCACTTTCATGGTCATTGACCTGTAATCCCAGTACAATACCATCCTTGGAGTTACAGCTCAGGCCGCATCGACCAAAAAATCAAATTTAATACACCTGGCGGAGTGGCAAACATGAAAAATCAGGCCGAGAGATTCCTCAAAACCTTGGAGGAAAGAAGAAAAATGAAAAACAAAGCCTCCAGCTCGCAAGTGGAGGAAGAATCCAAGCGAGCAAAGAATAAAGAAAAATGCCCGCAACCCGAGTTCGTGGGGATGCTCTCCTTCCACTCCACAAAATTTGAGCTCAAGAAAAGCAGGAGGGCTAAAAGATTGGCCCTAGTTGATGGAGGATACGTTGATAAGGGAATCCTGGGAGACATACGCCGAGAAATCAACTACTCCATGTCCGCTCTCTCAGAGGAGTAAGTTCTTCTCCCCCATAATCATAATTGACTCCCTCCACAATCGATAGATAAGCGATCTCCGACCTAACGACGAGCTCGAGTAAGTGATAATCAATGTCAACTACCTCAAGCAAAATGTTAAGGTCGATCTGGAAATTCATCTCGAGGAAAGAAGAATTTTGATAGAATATCTCATAAAGAACAGCGATGTGTTTGCATGAAAAGTACAGGACATGCAAGGAATTAACGAGGACGTCATAGTCCATAAGCTTAATGATAGCTCCTCCTTCAAATGTATCCAATAGAAATCAATATACTTTTCTCCCGAGAAGGAGTTTACGATCAAAGAAGAGGTAGAAAAGCTACTCAAAGCTGGGATAATCAAGAAAATATCATATCTCAAGTGACTAGCAAATGTATTGATGGTGAAAAAGTCGGACGAAAAGTGTAGGATGTTTGTTGACTTCACAGACCTCAATAAGGCTTGGCCTAAAGATTGCTTCCCTCTTCCTTGGATTGAAAGATTCGTGGACTCTATAGCAGGTCATAGGGTCATCAGCTTCATTGACGCATACTCTGGTTACCATCAGATCAAAATGGCTCCAGAAGACTTTGCCTCGGTCGCTTTTATTACCGCAGGTAAGACCTACTGCTACACAATGATGCTCTTGGGCTGAAAAATGTAGGAGCCACATACTAGAGGATGGTCACCATTATTTTTAAAGACCAGCTATGCAAGAACCTTTAGGCTTACATTGATGATATAGTCATAAAAACGAAGGAGAATTCCCACGAGCTCGATGTGGCAGGAACTTTCTCCAACTTGCATCGCAACAACATGAAGCTTAATTGCCTAAAATGTGCATTTGGGGTAAAGGCGGGTAAGTTCCTAGGGTTCATGGTCAAACAACGTAGAATTGAGGCAAACCCCGAGAAAATCCAAGCGTTGCTTGACATAAAACCTCCTGTATATGTAAAGGATGTGCAAAAGCTAAATGGGTGCATCACAACACTTGGCCGCTCATCTCGTGGTCTACAAAGAAATGCCTCCACTTCTTCAAAACTCTCAAAGTGGGGAAGAAATCTAATGGGTTCGCATGGAACAAAGAATGCGATCTGGCTTTTGAATAAGTCAAGAAATACCTCATGCAGCCCCCTCTTCTTAGCAGCCCGGTGATCGGGGAAGAACTTTTTCTATTCTTAGCAGCTACTGACCTGGCAGTAGCCGCTGTTCTTGTAATGGAGGAGTGTAACTCCCAAAAACCAGTTTATTATGTATCGAAGGCGTTGTTCGCCGTAGAAAGCCGTTATCTCAATATAGAGAAGTTAACTTATGCCTTGCTTATAGCTGTTAAAAAATTACGAGCTTATTTTTCCGCACACCCAATCACTGTATTCACAGAAGCACCACTTAAAAAAGTCTTGCAGAAGTTAGAGTCCTCAGGTAGAATGTTAGCATGGTTTATAGAACTCACTGAGTTCCAGATCACCTACTCACTAAGAAGGACCATCAAAGCGCAAGCTTTAGCAGACTTTGTGGCAGAAACATCATTCAAACTTGTGGACAGCAAGCTGGGGAAAAGAAAAAGAGCATAACCCCAAGAAGCTCAAGAAAGTCAAGAACCAAAGACAGCTATAATCAAGGAGCGCCCAGATCCTGTTCGTTGACGGATCTGCAAACAAATTACTTAGTGGCATACTCTTGAACGCACCATGCGGAGAAAGGTTTGAAAGAGCTTTAAGATTCAAATTCGAAGCCTCAAACAATTAGGCCGAGTAAAAAGCGATCATAACAGGCTTAGAGTTCGCTAAGGACATGGGTGTTCCAAATCTAGAGATAAACAACGACTCTCAGCTCATAGTCAATCAAATCAAAGGGGAATATGATACGATAAACCCGATTTTAGCAAAATACTGCGGTCTAGCCAAAACCCTTCTTAAAAGCTTTGAATACTATGAGCTGAATCAAATTATGAGAGAAGGCAATGCAGAAGCAGACCTCCTGTCAAGAATCACCGAGCAAGAACTTGAGGACTTAAATATTGACTGCCAAATCGATTTTGTAGAAGCACCTGCTATAGATCTGATCAAGATTAACAATATTGAAGACCAAGAAAGGGATTGGGTAGATGAAATTAAGGATTACATCGAAAAGGAAGCCCTACCCGAAGATCAAAGTAAAGCGAGACTCATAAAAAAGGTGTCCGCGAAGTACATGGTCATATTTGGGATACTCTATAGAAGGTCATTCACCAAACCTCTCCTCGGATGCATGAAAACTCACATGGTCAGAAACCTACTCTATAAAGTTCATGAAGGAGTTTCTGGCGGATGTACTGGATCTTAAACTCTGTCTAACAAGATAAAGTTTCAAGGTTTCTATTGTCCTACGATGAGGAAAGATGCAGATGAATGCATAAGAAAGTGTGACAAATGCCAGCAGTTTGCGGACATCCCTATACTCCTATCAATAGAGCAAATATTGGTAATACCAACATGGCCGTTTGATACGTGGGAAATTGATCTAATTTAAACTGCTCCAACCGGAGGAGGCATAAAATACGTGGTAATAGCTCTTCCCTCTTATAGATCAGAGGTTGTTGCCCAAGTTGAAGTAGCTCTTCCCTCCTATAGAGTTACTTACTTTGATGAAACAAAAAATGAGACCTCTAGAAGATGCAGTCCAGATGATCTCGAGGAAAAAAGGATGGGGGATAGAGAAAAAATGGTCAATTACAAGCAAAAGTCCAAAAAACATCATGACAAAAGAGTCTGGAAAAGAAGCTTCTCAGTATGAGATTGCGTATTACGAAACATAGAGGTTCAAGGAACCCAGTCCGGTCTCCACAAACTCTATCCTAAATGGGAAGACCCCTATCAGGTCACTCAAATTGTCAAAGAAGGGACCTATTAATTGTGGACAAAAGAGGGGAAATACCTCAAAAATGTTTGGAACAACAATCACTTCAAAAAATATTTCTCTAGAAAATTTGTACCAAGTATATGTGAAATTGTGATAGTTGTTACGATCTATTAATGCAATACGTTTGTATGATTTGTAGCTCCAAAAGCACAAACATAAATTTACTCATTACTGGAATTAACATAATAAATGCCCGTAGGGTCATGCTCAAATCACGGACGCAGCAGGAGCACTGTCAAACTCTTCTGATGCGCGAACTGCCTTCAAACCGCTCTCCGCATGCCCATATATAAGAAGTTTGCCTTGGATTTCTTACATACGCACGGACTCAAGAGTCCAGATCGCATAGATCACTTAGGTGAAATTATGGATGAAAATGATGCGAAATATAGCTCAAAAATTCAGACCGAGAAAAAACCTTAAAGTTTAAGAGCCAAAATTAATTGTGGTCATAATTATAAGGTTAACTCCCTTATAAACTAAGTATTTACATTAGGGGTTACTAAGTCTCATATGGTCTAAAAATAAATAAGGCAAAGCAATGCCCACGACCAAGAATTGAGCAAAGATAAAAAGAGATAGAAAACATGAATAAATATGCAAAAACTTCTTCATTGATAATAGAGTAATTACAAGCTAAACCTATTACATAAAAATGAAAAGGTGAGAAAAAAATAAAAATAAACAAGCCCTATTACAAACTAGATCGAGGTTTGGTTAGGCTCTTAAACATGTTCATTCTCGGGGGCAGGAGTTGCAGCCGGAGTTCAGCTTGAGGCTAGAGTTGGAGCTGGCTGGTTTGGGAAGCTCGTTGACCGCATGCCCATTTGGAAATAGGCGAGTGACATCAGCATCCAAAGACAATTTTTCTTCACCCCACCTTAAAGCATCTAGCTCGTCGATTAGCGAGGTGGCGGTGACCGCGGCCACTGTAGGCAAGGAGGAGACAGTTGCAGCTTCTAGATTTGCAATATTTTCTGCACACAAAGGAACAAGGGCATGACCGAAAAGGAATTCCAAGTCAGCCGCGATCAAAAAGCTAATGATGGCCAATTGTTCAGCAGAAAACATGCCCGTAGCCGCAAAGTTCCTTAGATGGGTCTTGCTGGCGGCCTTAAACTCTGAAAAGCTCTCCGCGATTATGGCTGTTACACGAAACGAGCCGACTCGGGCTCGGCTCATAAAAGCTCGAGTTCGAGTGGGCTCGAGGTGAACTCGAGATTGAGCTTGAACCGATTTTCAAGCTCATTTTTTTCCGAGTCGGCTCGTGTTCGGCTCATACGTTCAACGAGCTTTGTCCGAGATCGACTCGTTTGAGCTTGTTAAAAAGCTCGAATGAATTTTGTCCACGAATGACTTGTTTAGGCTCGAGATCGATTACAACTCGAATCAGTGCTCGATAAAGCTCGTTTGATTTTTTATTTTTACAAAAAATAAGTCCAAGCTCGAGCTCGACTTGTTAATACTCGAGTTCGAGCAGCTCGCGAAAAGCTTGCGAACAGCTTGCAAAAATATCGAAACTCGATTCGATCCGAGCTCGAACAGTTATACTGGGCTTGAGCTCGAGAAATTTTATACGAGCTCGAGCTCGAAGCTTCAAACCTCGACTCGGCTTGGATTGTTTACAACCCTATCCGCGATCATGAGATCTTTAAATTCTTGTGAGTCTTTAAACTCTTCCACAACCTCCTTTCTAGCAGTAGCAAGTGCAGCATCCTTCTCGAGTTTAAACTAACTCAAAGCCACAAGCTCGTCTTCTTGTCAACTTGGGCCTCCAATTTCTTGACCTGCACCTACTTAGCCTCCAGCTTCTTCTGGTATTCCTTAATGTCTTTCTCCAGCTGTTCCTTCTTCCCGTGGAGTTCATTCCACTCCCCCTTGACTTTATCCAGAAATTTGAGAGAGGTGTCAAATCTTCCACAAACTTGCTTAAGATCAGACTCCTTCTCAAGCAGAGTCTTGTTGAGGGTCTCCTTCTCCTCTAGCGCTTTCCCCAGCTCCTCATTCTGGTCAGAAATGGTCGAGGCCTGCTCGTTAGTTATCTCGCACAGACGCATAGCATAATTGACCATTTGAGGTAGAAAAAGAAAAGTAAGAAATAGAGTAAGGAAGAAAAGTGATAGGAGAAAGCAAAATGAAAAAGGAAGATACCTCTGCGGCCATCAGACCGATGTTTCCCGCCAAAGCGGACACAGTGAGCTTAGAAACCACCTTTTCATAATAATCTAGGCAGTAGAGCTTGTTTAAAAGGCCAAGCCCTACCACCGAATTATTACCTCTCCTGGAGTAGAGGTCCACTCCGCAGACAAGCTCAACTTTCCCCAAGTTGTTACTCAAATCCCAAGCCTTTTCCCTGTTATTTATATCGTTCAAGGGATAGACACTGCCACCGATAAAGCTCGATCTGGCCGGCGAGCTGGTGGGGGTAGCTAAGGTTATTACATCAAGGCCTTGGACTCTGGGTTGCTTGTCCTTGCCCGCGCCCTCAGCCTCGGTCTGCGATCTCTTCCTCCCCTTATCCGATTTATCAGTCTATGAACGTTGGGGGCAGCATGGTCATCAGCAGCACCGCGGCCATGAGCTAACTAAGACCGCAGAGGAAGGCCTTTAGTTCTAGGGACACTGCGCCCTGCGGCCAAGAGCTCCCTAGATACCTGATCTACTACGGGCAGAACCACGCCTTGAGCAGGAGTCTTCTGGAGCTTCTCCTGCCTCAATTTGCTTTCCTTAACCATCTCACATGCCCGAGCAGCTTTAAGTTCAGCCTGGGAGACCTTGGGAGCCATTGTAAGATCTTCAGGATCTGCATAAAGATAAAGAAAAGTTAGAAGTAGTTCAAAAATAAAAAATCAAGCAAAATATGATGGCTATAAAGAAAAAATAAAAAGAGACTGATCCACTCAGGCGGTTCGCAGATCGCGCCCATCATGCAGGTCTCACACTTCAAATTGGAAGAATTTGTGGACTCTCCGGTCCGAGTCGCGTAGGATTAGCCCTATCTCTACTTTGGGGGACACATCGAAGCCTTCCCTTTGAGGGGCCGCCCCGACATAAATAAGTAGAGGCTCATCTTCTACGATCGCGGCCACATCAAAAATCGGGGTCACTTTCCCTTGATATGTAGAGCCATATTTTTGGCAACTGCGAATTGCAACTCCTCGGATTCTGATGAACTGGGGTATGAGATCCCAGAAATCCTAATGGGGGATAAACCCTCCGGTCTGGGGAAGCACCCGAACCTATTCTCGATCATAAGAATGTTTTTCTGGTTCTACTGGTCAAATTTATTATTTGGGGGAGAGAAAGTTATGGCAGAATTGGATTTGGTTTTCAGGCCAAGATTGTCGTTGGTGATTTGGTTTGAATAGAAGGTAAATAGCCCGGAAAGGGTAGGCTCGTAACCAAGAACCCTGCACACCACTATGAAAGAAATTAAAGCTCGAATAGTGTTTGGGGTAAGGTGCATGGGCAGGCAGTTATTGAAGGAGAGGAATTCAACGATGAATGAATCGAGGGAAAGCCTAAGACCGCTCTCGAACTGGGCTCCAAAGAAGACGCACACTTTATTGCTATCCCGGACATCAAAGATAGTCTCGGGATGCAAACTCCCATTATGCTCTACCTCCTGCAGCCGGCGGATGAAGAAGGTGTTGGGTCAATATTGAATGTTAAGGCTAGTTCATCCTCTAAAGCCTTGCGAGCTGCACCTTTCCTCTTAGAATGACCGCGACCAGAGGTGCAAGCACCGATTTGACTCTGCTCTTGAACAACAGTGGTCCCCACATGGCCCTTAGAGAAAGCATCAATGGTCTCAAGTTCTCAACTGCTCTTTGGGTAATATCCACTGCCATGCGGTCTACGATCTCCCTATTATCAACCTTCGTTACATAACTACTTCCGGACCTAGATAGGTCCAAAGAACAGTTCGAGGAGGAAGATCGAGCTTCCGCAATATCCAACTCATCCATGTACATGGCCTCATCACCACTGCTACCTAAGTCTATGAATACTATAGGTTGGGCCTCAATCTGGGCAACGGGTTCAACTACGGCCAGAGAGGTCGCGGTCTCAGCAGCCTCAAGGTTGGCCGCAGCCTCAACTGCAACATTAGGGGCCACAACTAGCTCTTTCTCATTCACCATGTCAACCTTCTCCGAATCAGTCATAGGTCTGGTCATGGGATCAATACGAACTCTCCTTATCAACTCCTGGACTTTCAAGGCTTGATCACGATCTCGGGGAAACCTGCACAACACCCCCATCACAAAATTTCTCAGACGGGTGTGATCTCCTAAAACTAGCATATCTCCGGTCAAATAAGCCCTCCTCTTGGCCCCCCACAACTGGGGTGGGACCCAATTTTCTCGGTCATACCTCACAGAGAAGTATTTAAAATACACAAGGGACAACTTTACCCACGCCCCAACCACCTTACGATAAATCCCACCAGACTTCTTATCGACGGCGCCCAACCACCTTACGATAAATCCCACCAGACTTCTTATCGACGGTGAAGGTGTCAGGGGTCATCTCATTACCTAGCTCTAATAAACGCTCCATACGATAAGTCATGGTAAGTGACAGAGATAGGGAAGGAGGAATTACAAAGAAAAATTAACAAAGAACACTTACGAGGGAGGAGTTAGCAAGAAGAATGCTTAAGGAAGCTGTGCATATTTCTCTCTCTAAGGTGCAATCTCAAAAGCTGAAGGTTATAAAAGATTGTGAAGGAAGAAAGGTTGGGTATTTATAGGCCAAGGGTAATTCGGGTTAACCCGTATTAATGAGACACCCGACCATATTCTCTTGAACAGTGAACCGACGGAGTTTAAATTTTGAATTAATGGCGGCTGGCATTTATGTCGCCTTTTGAAATTCGTAAAACGTCCCATCTGTACCTGACACGCGTAGATGATTTGACATCCCATGGGGCACACTCAAACCATGTCCGGGAGGCTTTCGTAACCTTCCACCAACTTCCACCAAACTCCTCACACGTGCCCGTCACGTGCTTTTAAGCAGGGAGTTTGCGTAAAGAAGTGGTAAAATTTCATAACACTTGTGTCCGCGATGTGTTCCAGTCTGCAAATTGAGCTTTATAGATGGCTTCTCGCCCTAACCATAAATGATCTAGTGCTCGAAGCAAGGGGCCATTAATGAGCCCAGACCCTTCTCACCGGGCCCAAACTCGCTCTGGTCTAAAGGCAATATATGACGTGGCACTCCTAAGACCGATCCCTCTCAGTCCGCGTTGACTGCGGTCTCATATCAGCTTAAGAGTCCAGACCTGTCAGACCGAGCTTCCACAGTCTGCGGTCTCATACCATACTCCCGATTAACATCAAGTTTGTGAGACAATATTCCATACAAGCTCTGACACTAGATGGCAGGCCTGTCACCATCACATTAAATGGAGGCTCAGGCGCCTATCACACGCGTTAAGGCGCCGCACTAACTGTCGCTCGCCCCCATATCCTCGTCCAATCAGAGACATTCCTCTACAATACTCTGTGATTTATTGTATGATCCAACTAGGCGCAGACACGTGTCCTAGGTCAAGACAAGTATCTTCAAGGGCTGAGATCCATCCAACTGGTTTTCTCTCTCTACTATATATACTCTCACTTGTCCTCTTGGGCAAGGTAAGTCACATGGTCTAAACACAAACATACCAGGACAATCCAAGCCTTATATCTCAGTTATAAAACCTCAAATGTCTTACTCTCACGCCCGAAGGTCTGAGCCGAAATCAATTCCAACTTGGTCTCTAACGGTAATTATTGTTTGTGTTGTGATCTAGGTACAACATTCGTATACAACCAGCTATTCATCTTATTGAGACCCCAAAAGTTGTGACGTCATCAAGATTTAATCTTAATTTCTTTATTGATCCCCAAATAAATTGTTTTTTTCTAATCATATGCTAAGATATATATATATATATATATATATATATATATATATATATATATATATATATACTCCTCCGTCAGGTTCACTTGACACCAAAATGTATGACACTATAACTAAGAAAAAAGAATAAAATAAACGAAATGTGTGGTAGAAAATGAAGAGAGAGAATGAGTGGGGTAAATATTAGTGTTGGTTGAATAAATTGGGTGGTGGAAAATGAAGAAAGAGAATGAGTGGTGGGTAGAGTGAATATAAAATTATAAAAAGTTTGCCATTTTGGGTAATGCCAAGTGAAGTGAGATGGACCAAAATGAAAATTAGTGCCAAGTAAAGTGGGACGGAGGAGTATATATATATATATATATATATATATATATATATATATATATATATATATATATATATATATATATATATATATATATATATGTGTGTGTGTGTGTGTGTGTGTGTGTGTATGTGTGTGTGTTTTGGTTGGATGGATGGACACTGTATGTAAGAAACTATAAAGTGCATATAAAAGTTAATATTGGATTTTTTTAAAGAGATATTTACATAGTCCTTAATTAAATTAGAGGGACAGCTGAAGAGTTGATAAAAAAAATATGAGCAAAAAATAAAATGATAGGGGAGGGGATGGGGTGGGGGAATGAGGTGGGGGTTGGAGGAACGGCAAGAGAGTTGATAAAAAAAATTGATAAGGGGGAGGGAGGGGGTTGGGGGGGGGGGTGAGGGGAAGGGAAGGGAGGGAGGAAGGGTGTAGTGGGGGTTGGGAGGTGTGGGTGGGTGGTGGTTGGGGGTGATGGTATTAAGAAACATTTTTCGAAAAATGTCTTGAGAATGAGAAATTCGAAAAAACATATTTCTGATGAAACAAGCCTATTTTTCATTGGGGGCTTTGAGCAATAAACCCCTCATCCAAATGAAATCGATAATAAATACAAAAATTTTCAAAACTCGTCAATAAGTCCCTACTAAAAATGTGGCCAAAAATATCCCTAAATGCAATTCCTGCACGTACCAACGCCTTATGCTCTTGATGGGTGAAAATTAGGAATCGCTGCTTCGCACTCAATATGCATTCTCCCTCCCTCTTTCTCTCTATTCTTTTTTTTCCAGTTAATAAAAACACTAACAACTTTGAAATTTGCCATACAGTTGTTCTAAAAAAATGACATAAATATCTGAGAAATCTACCGCACAGTTATAACATAAACGAACTCTAATAAAAAACAACTTAGAAAACCTATAAAACATTAATATGAAATAGAATTATCAGTTTATAACATAAACCAAAAAGTTATAACATAAATCAATTATATTTCACAGTTATTTAAATAACTGTGAAATAGAATTCACAGTTTTACACCAAAACTTGTGTCCAAATTTCATAAGAAATATTAGTTTTTCACCAAACTCTAACCAAAATAACTGTGAAATACACATCACATTTCAAAATTTTATTAGTTGTTTAAGTAAAATAACTGTGAAATACACATCACAGTTATTTCACAAACAATGGATAAGGATGAACAACTGTGAAAATTTATAAAACATTAATGTGAAATAGAATTTTCAGTTTATAAAATAACCAACACAGTTATAACATAAATCAATTCTCTTTCACAATTATTTAAGTAAATTTGAAATAGAATTCACAGTTATTTACACCAAAATTTGTATACATGAATCTTGCTATATTCAATATACAACAATCTTGCTATATTCAATATACAACAACCAAGAAAATCATTTTTATGAACAATTATAACCAAGTACACCAATAGTGGAACTTTTGAAAAAAAATAAAATCAAATAAATTACCCTCAAAATTTAAAACCCAGGTAATCATGAAACAAAGAATTGTAAACTAACCCAATAGAATTACGATTCAAAGGGAACAAACCCACATTATAAAATTTGAAAAAGCTGTTGTAAAGTGTGAATCTATAGTATAAATGAGGAAAGGGAGTGAAGAATTAATTGAATGAATAGTTTTAAATGAATTTTTTTCTATTTTGCTTTCATACATTAGTCCCTTTTTCATTTTGCTCTTAATTTTTTTTTTTTTAAATTAAAAAAAAAAAATTCGTGTCCTTGAAGACGGGCAAAGTACTAGTTTTTTTAAATAAAAGAGACAAAAAGAAAGGTGGTGAGGGGGGTATTGAAGAAACAAAGAGCAACTGTAAATGGCTTAAGTTCAATGGATAATGAAATAAAGAACACTAACATCCTCATCACAATTTTCCCCTTCTTCATAAATCCTACCCATCCCAACACTAAAGTTTCTCGGCACCCCCGATTTCGCCACCGTCTGCCGTTGCTGTCTCAGATGCTGTTGAAAGAACAATTCCAATTCCGCCTTTGTGATCTCGTTACTGCCAATAGATCTTCGTTGTCGGCGGAGGTGTACGATTAGCGCTGAAGCTGCGGGGCAAAACGTAGGCTTGACCGGCGCCTGGGCCGCCGATCACTCCTTGGCCGTAAACGATTTAGAAGCCCTAGATTTAGAACGTAAAGACGGAGGGAGGGTAGCGATGGGCAGTTTCGACATTATGAAATAAGATAGACATGAGAAAACATGTTGAGGAAGAATTGCAGTTATAGATATTTTTGTCCACATTTTTAGCAAGGATTTATTAGCGAGTTTCAAAAATGTTTATTTTTATTGGTAAATTTCACCCTATCTCAAGGTCTTATTCTTATTGGTAAAAACCCATTTTCATTCGTTGACCGAAAAATCTTTTTCGTTGATTTTATTTTTCGATGGTTATCAAATATCGAAAAATGGGAAAAACATTTTTCTCCAAACAAACGGGGCCTTGAGTCCTACAATTTCCCAAAAATTGGCATTGAATCCCCCTTACTTTCCAAAACATTATGTAAGTATGGGCACAAAATAGCTTACAAATACAACAACAAATTGGACTGGCACTAGGTATTCAGTCCTAAAATTTGCCTCATTTCGGCTTCAAAATCTTTTGTACAACTTTTTTGTACCACTGGTTGAATCCCTTACTTTTCAAAACTCAGCACATGTAAATATGAGCACAAAATCACATACAAATACTACATATTCAAATGGCTCTATAAATTTCGAAAAAGAAAGAAAAATGGTCAAAAATTTATTGTTGAAGGAAGTAATAGAGATCAAGGAACTCACTCTTAATTTGGAGTGACATCTCTTATTCTTCCTTTATTTATCTTACTATTTTGTGTTCTTCCTAGCTAGTTCATTTCAAGAAAATAAAAAAAAAGGCAAAAGGCTAAGCTGACAATTTTTGGTCGCCGAATATGCGCTCTCGGAAGTCGGAAACCATAAGGGGTAGGCCTTTCTTTAGAGACACCTTTGGTTGCCATCCGAGGAGCTCTTTCGCCTTTGAAATGTCTGGCTTTCTCTTGTGAGGATCATCTTCTGTGTTCGGTCTGAATTCTATCTTTGCATTTGGGTCAATTGTTTCTTGCACCACCTGCATATATACACAAGTCTGTAAAGAAATAGTCTTTGGTCTTTTAAATTTTACTAAGGTACAAGCAATGTGAAAAATGCAGATTATTGAACAATTCAATTGCATAATTAATCACTTTCTTTTTGTTGGTCCTTCATCTACTGAGATTGACAAATAAATTGCTCAAAAATTGTTGGTAGTATAATTGGCTGCAACTCATTTCAACCCTTTGATTATAAACTTGACCTAAGTTCGTTTTTGTCCACTGTACTTTGATAATACTTTCTTTAATCATTGTATTTTTTTAGTAACATAAAAATCACTATACTCGAAAAACATATCATCTCCGGTCCCAAATTCGCGAATTAGGGCACGAATTTGGTATTGGGATGATAGGTTTTCCCACATGCAGTGGTTTTTATATTAATATAAAAGTACGATGGTCAAAATGAAAGTTCGGTGACGTTTGACCTATAAACTTTACTAGATCAAAAGTGATGAAAATATGAAGAGGTAAAATGCTTAGATATACCTTAGCAAGTTCAAGCATGGTGAATTCACTAGGGTTGCCAAGATTGAACGGTCCGACATGGTCTCCTTCCATCAACCTCATTAGGCCTTCCACCTGTTCATTATCACACACAAAAAAAAAAAAAAAAAAAAAAAAACTTTTCTCTTGTCAATTTAATCATCTCCATGGATCATTTGTACAAGCAGTTTGAAAATGGGTTCACAAGGATGCAAGAAAATTCAGCAAACAAACCTAACCCCCTCCTCTTGTCACATCAAAATTATCATAATTTGAACCCCGGACAAGAAACTACTTCAGAACCCAATATGCTGCAACGCTACTACGTAAGGTGAAGATGGACTGATGGAGTCACGTCTCTCTTACTGTATGATCAGTGGCTGGGATTAAATAGACCATAGGTGTTGGATCCTACATAGAATTCACTAACAAGGGGCCGCAACAATATCTTGGCCATAGGGAGCAGCGGTTCCAACCCCTCCCCTTCCCTAACATGAGTAAATATTTACTTACAAGCTTTTGTTTTCGCCTTTTCAAAATGCTGTTCTCTTAATGAAAAAAAGAAGAATAACATGAGATTACCAAGTCTGAAACGTATTGGAAACTCCTTGTTTGCTTCCCATCTCCATAAACTGTCATCGGTTCCTTCCTCAGGGCCTGTTTGGTCACATGAAATCCCAATTAAGAAACTTCAAAAAGCTAAGATACACATGACATACTTTATATTTTTTCTTAATCATTTACTAAACAGAAGCACCTGGGCAACAAAATTGCTAACAACACGTCCATCATCGATGCACATACGTGGTCCATAGGTGTTGAAAATTCTAGCAATTCTAACCTGTTAAAAAAAAAGGGTATTAACAAAAAATGTTAAAACTGAAGAAAATTTACAGAGAAAATAAAAAGGATGAATGAGTTTAGAATTAACCTCAATGTTGAGTCCTCTGTGGTAGTCCATAGTTAATGTCTCTGCTGTGCGCTTCCCCTCATCATAACAACTCCGAACACCTGATTCCATTATTCATCAGAGATCCTCCATGGAGGCATGGACATAGCTATGACATAAAAAGTCTGCATTATAAGAGTATTTTATGGATTAACTCACCAATTGGGTTGACATTGCCCCAATATGTCTCGACCTGGGGATGTTGGAGTGGATCACCGTACACTTCGCTGGTGCTTGTCAACAAGAACCTTGCCCCAACTCTTTTTGCCAGTCCTAACATATTAAGCGTCCCCACAACATTTGTCTTGTGAACTCATTCTAGCCAAGAGTCAAGGACTTCTCAAACCTAGTTTCATTAACAACCTTACCCAGAATGCACACTATATCAAAACCATAATCATTCTAAAATATAGGTAATATAATGGATTTGGAACTTCTGCTCCTCCTCAGTCATTGCTGCTCTGTTACAGTTAAAGATGGGGATAGAGACACGCCCCCTCTTTTAGACCAAACGCCAATGATTTATTGGGCTTACGTGGGACCAACATCAACTATTAAGGGGACCATGACTTCATCCCACTCTTGGCTGATTTCCACTCCTCTTTCTATTAATCCTCTTTCATGCTTTAATCTGTTGAAAAGTACAATAGATTGAAGTATGAAGGGGTGAACTCAATAAGGGCGTGGAAAATGGATATATTGGCTCTCTAGTAGCATTGGTCCCTTGTCCTTGAATTTTTGAATCGTCTCATAATAAGTGTCGCAGCTGACTTGTCAAACTTTCGAAGTAATGTATTTTAATTTTTTGTACATTGCTTGTACAATGATAAATTGCACTAAGACTACTTATATAGTCTTCTATAAACATGTTACTTAGGAATAATCCAAAAAAGAAAGTGCGACATTTATTATGAAAAGGAGAAAGTAAAAAAGATACCTCTCTAGTATGAAAATAGCATGAGAAGGGAAAAAGGATATGATAGTTTTGACAGGGTTGAACTTGTAATGAACAGGGGAAGCAGGACAAGCCAGATGGTAAATCTGATCAACCTCCAACAATATGGGCTCGACTACATCATGTCTGATCAGCTCGAACCGTGGGTTCTGCAGATGGTGAAATAGGTTCTCTTTTCGACCCGTGAAGAAATTATCAACCACGAGAACGTTGTCCCCACGAGCCATCAGACGGTCCACAAGGTGGCTCCCTACAAAACCGGCCCCGCCTGTCACCAATATCCTCAACCTCTTTGATTTCAATTCCAATGGAATCTTCCCACCTGCATTTAGTTTTAGAGGTTGTAATACTTAAAAGATTTTCATGTAAATTACTTCAAAATATATGAATTGTAAACAATAAGGAACGATATTGAGATTCTTTATATGGAGTAACTACCTAAGAGCAATGCCTATATATCTTTATGTGGCAATTTTCTAGTATAATGTACAAATTTCTGATGCACAAGGTACAACATCTTCGGAAAATGTCATCTTTCACCATTTCATATTCTTAATAGTGAAAAATTCAATTACAAAATAAAGTCAGAAATAATCACCAAATCAAACATGCAAACAATGCAATGTAATTCGTTAGTATACCTCCAATATAATTATGGCCCAATACCAGCCCGCTTTTGTAAAGCTCATACGCAAATCGGCGAGGCACATGACGCGCCGGCTCAGAGATCCGTTCAATCGGCAACGACGACGATGTCATCGGAACCACGGTGAAAGCCACCGCCGCTGCAACGGCTATTCCGATCAACACGAAAACCAGCCGTTGCTCAGTTAACATATAACGAATCGGATCCATTATCGAAAATCTCTTTGTTTTAGAGGAAATCTTCCGATTACCGCCGGCCGGAACCATCATCCTTTAATTAATTAATCCAATGTAGCATGTCGTAGTATAAATGACCTGCTTGGTTTTTGAGTACGTAGTTGATTAGGACTATAATTTTCTCGAGAACGAAGGGGATTGTAACATGTAATTAACTAGGTGTTCTATGCGTGTGTGTGTTTGTGTGCGAGGAGGGAACTTTGTGTGCGAGGAAGGGAAGTGGTAGGCTATTTTGCATGAGGTATTTTGTGGGGATGGCAGCATTCAATGCGATTAGATCTCGATCGTTGACGCAGCCAAGTTAAACGACGACGTTGTTTGATTAAGCAAAATTGGCAAAAAGGAAAATGGTTTGGAAATTAATTAATTTTATTAACTGAGAATCAGATGGATTCCATACTGAATATCCATAATGGTTTAATGGTTATTTTCAAAAAATGCATATTATTTTAATTGTGTCTTACTTTTCTCTTATTAATCTCTCTCTCTCTCTCTCTCTCTCTCTCTCTCTCTCTCTCTCTCTCTCTCTCTCTCTCTCTCTCTCTCTCTCTCTCTCTCTCTCTCTCTCTCTCTCTCTCTCTCTCTGTGTGTGTAAAAAAGTGTCGCATTTGAACATTTTAAGTAAGAGTAAGTTTTAGGGGAAACCTGTTTCTCCATAAGTTATAAAAAACCCACTTTCATCCTTAAAAATATCAAGTTTAGACCTTAAAACATTGAGTTTATGCCTAAAATACCTAGAAAATAAAATAGTGAGTTTAGGCGTTAAAACTCTGAGTTTAAGCTAGAAAATAAAATAGCAAGTTTATGCCTTAAAACAGTGAGTTTAGGCTTTAAAAAACCAAGCCGATATATTTAAAAACATGATTTTTTATAACATATGGAGAAACAGGTTTCTCCCAAAATTTTCTATTTAAGAAATGTACGATATTTGTTTGCACATATATTGCACAATGATAAAAATGCATTAACTCTATTTTTTTTTTTAGAAAAAAACGACATTTATTTTAAAACGACATTGAGCCTCCAATCAAACTGTGACACGTGGCATAAGCACACAATATCAAATACTCCTACACATGTTGTGTAGGGTTTCGAGGGTCCATGCGCAGCGGAATAAGCAATAACTCGAAAAACCCCAAGCCCTAGAATCCGTTCTAGATGAATAATTAAGAGAGATGAAATAGAATTACCAACCTTGAATGCTTTTGCCTTTGATAAACTTGACCCGAACTCAGTTGAATGATCTTGTTAATCCTTGATGAACGAACGGGAATCACGAACCAAAGATCTTGATGAACGAAGATCCTCTATGTTTATCCACGCGCGGAACGAACCCTAGAACTCTTCTAGGAGGATTGCTAGATCCAATTGATTGAAACACCTTTCAATCAATGAAGAACAATGGATTTGGTGGTGTTTGATTCTCAATTCTCAATTGAAATCTCCCACTTTAAGTGTTTCTCTCAAGCCAAAAAATTCTAATGACGGCTAGGGCAACCAGGGGCAATTATTTATACGTTACAAATAAAAGCCCTTTGCGAAAACCCTAAAATCAGGCCATTTACGTATCAGTCCAGGCCCGACGGGACGACTCGTCCCCCAGGGCACGAGTCGTCCCCTCTGCGGCTCCCAGCGATCTGGCGTCCTGCAAGAGGCACGACTTGGCTTAGCTCACGGGACGAGTCGTCCCTTTGGGCACGACTCGTGCCCCGAGCACGAGTCGTCCCTCGGGACAACTCCCGGCTGAACACAGGCGTCCCTTCGTAAGGCACGACTTGGTTCGGCAGCGAGAACCGAGTCGTCCCCTGAGCCCAGAAAACCCATTTTCTTCATTTTTGACAATTCGTTCGATGCGTGTGACCCCATAGGACCATACTATGTTGGCAATGAGTCCGATCACATCGATCCTCATAAGACATGAGCGGACTCTAGCAAGCCATCATGCCTACCCAAATAGTATGATTATCAAGTTCGATTTTCCTACATAGAACATATCACAATCCCATTGTCACATGATGTTATATTGAACATGAGTCATGGTCCACGTCAACTCATATTGTTCAATGCTTTCTCGTTACCAAGTAAATTGATTAATCGAATGACATTAATCACATTAATTCATTCGGGCATGGCCATGCACTACATCAATCTTACTTACGAGTGGCGAAGCAAGCATCTCTCTTTACGAGGATCAATTTCCATCTTGACTTGTCATTCTTCCCAACAAGAATCATACCATGCCAATGATAGCCCTTATTGTCATCCGGTTAAAGATAACGTTAAACTATATCAAACATGATATTCATCAAGCGGAAGACGATGATAATCTCGAGTCGAAAGGATATCAATGATATGACTATATGAGATTTAATTATGACATATGACCATGACATAAATCTCATAATGGGTCAAGTCCAGTACCTTGTTCTCTAACAAGTACCCATGAATCTAATGTGCATCTCCATGCATATAATCATCATATGATTATCCATTAGACTTCATACTAGTGCTTCATAAGTACTAGGGACACGATTATTATAACTAAACATGCAAACACATATAATAATCAAAGAAGCAATCTCATATATAAATGAACAATGACATTACATAAAGGTCTATCTCTATAGGCCTAGGGCACTAACACCTACATGTTGTCCTCGGTACAGCTCGCACACCAAGTGGAATCGTCAACCATATCCCGGTCTCACCATACATACAAGTCTTATGTCTCATACAAGATCTCGGACAAAAGTTCAATACCCAAAGAAGTTAAAATTTAGAGGAATGAACTGATGCCTTTTGGCATTTACATGAAACATATTTATAGGTACAATTACATCAAGGAATGCTACTAGAACATACTAATACATTCTGGACCATGTTAATTATATACATCTAATCTAGACTATCTTAATTATGTACATCATTATCTAACACTCCCCCTCAAGTTGGAGCATGTAAGGAACGAATGCCCAACTTGCGTAACAGAAACTCAAACCTTTTCTGGCCCAAGGCTTTCGTGAAGATATCCGCTAGTTGCAAATCTGTACGAACGTAGGTTGTTGAAATAGTACCAGCAATCACATGATCCCGCACAAAATGACAATCGATTTCAATATGCTTTGTTCGTTCATGAAATATCGGATTGGAGGCAATATGAATGGCAGCTTGATTGTTGCAAAACAACCGCATGGGTTGAGTATGAGAAACCTCAAGAGATGAAAGGAAAGTTTTAAGCCATAATAATTCTGAAATTGCTGAAGCCATAGAGCGGTACTCGGCCTCGGCCGAAGAACGAGAAACTGTTAGCTGCTTCTTGCATTTCCACGAAATCGGAGAAGAGCCAAGCATGACAAAGTACCCGGTAAGAGAACGGCGAGTAAGAGGACAACTCGCCCAATCTGAGTCGCAATAAGAATACAATTGGAGATCACTATCAGACTGAAACATGATACCTTGGCCGAGATTCATCTTAATGTAACGCAAAACTCGCAAAACGGCATCATAATGTGTATGCTTAGGATGTTGCATAAATGGTGACAATATATGCACTGCATAACAAAGTTCAGGCCGTGTAATAGTGAGATAAATCAAACGGCCAACCAACCGACGATATCTGCCCGGATCTTCATAATCAGGGCCATCACTAAGAGCGAGCTTATGATTTTGTTCTATCGGAAAACTGGTTGGTTTACATCCCAACAACCCAGTTTCTGATAAAATGTCAAGGGCATATTTTCTTTGGCAAAGAAACAAACCTTCTGGTCTTCTAGCTATTTCAATGCCGAGAAAATATTTTAATTTCCCAAGATCCTTAATCTGAAAACAAGAATCAAAATAAGCTTTGACCTTTTGACATGCGTCCCTATCATTACCGGCAAGAATAATATCATCGACATAAACTAACAAGGCCAAAAAAATAGCTCCTCGTCGATAAGTAAACGGCCAATCAGACTTTTAAACCCTTGTACTATTATGAAGCTGCTGTTTTAACCATCGTTGTTTTTTTTTGACAATTTTAACCACCCTTCTAATATTACGCTGTCATATTAACCTTATTCCCAAACTCCGTTAAAAAATCTAACTTTCGTTTAATAATTTAACAAAACATAACAAGATTATAACCTAGATGATGACTTGGTTATAATTTTATGCATGTATCGCGGACATATATTTACGTCAGAGGAAAAAAAAGCCCTAAAAACGATAAGAGCGCAACATAGAGTGAGAAACTAGGGGCTTTTTTTAACGGAGTAAATATATGTCCGCGATACATGCATAAAATTATAATCAAGTCATCATCTAGGTTATAATCTTGTTATGTTTCGTTAAATTATTTAACGAAAATTAGATTTTTTTAACGGAGTTTGAGAATAAGGTTAATATGACTGCATAATATTAGAAGGATGGTTAAAATTGCAAAAAATAAACAACGATGGTTAAAACCGCAGCTTCATAATAGTACAAGGGTTTAAAAGTCTGATTGGCCTAAGTAAACAAAGTATAGTCTGCCTTAGACTGACAAAACCATAAGAACGAAGAGCCGTACTCAATTTTGCAAACCAGTTACGAGGAGATTGACGCGGACCATACAAAGATTTGCCAAGACGGCAAACATTATTAGGTTTATCAGAAGAGAAATCGGGGGGAAGATGCATATAAACCTCCTCATGAAGATCGCCAAGAAGAAAAGCATTGTTAACATCTAACTGGTGAAGCTCCCAATTTCTAGCAACAACAATAGCCAAGAAAGTGCGAACACTCACCATATTTGCTACTGGTGCAAACGTCTCCGTGAAGTCAATACCGTCGACCTGAGCATTGCCCATAATAACTAGGCGAGCTTTATACCTCCCAATTGTTCCATCTGAATTATATTTAATTTTATATACCCACTTACAAGGAATGGCTTTCTTTCCAGGAGGTAGTGTTTCAAGAGACCAAGTCTCATTCTTTTCAAGGGCATCAATTTTCTTTGCCATTGCCTCACACTAACGAGTGTCACGAAGAGCCTCCTTAAAAGATTGAGGCTCAACACCTGCATCCACAGCTGCTAAAAAATGTCTATGGGCAGAAGAAAAACTAGAGCATGTGACATAATTAGCTATGGGATACGGAGTACCTGAGGTGTAATTCGTCGAAGCATGCTGCGAAGAGGGGATGAGAGCACGCATTGTATTGCAAGAGTAATCACTTAAGTATCCAGGAGGTCGACGTTCACGATGTCCGCGACCAAGAAGAACTTCATTGTCAATAGGTGAACTCCCCCTATCTGCTATGGACTGAGTAGAAGAAGGCTGCTCGAAAGTTTGTGGTACCTTTGAAGGGGATACAATAGTTTGGGTCGAGGCATCAGAAGGTGTAGTATTTAGTGGACTGCCAGTTGATGTGGGAATACCATCAGAATAATCTATATATGTGGTAGGCAAAGTAACTGTAGCTTGAGATGAAAATGATGAACTGGCAAATGGGAAAATATTTTCATGAAACTTGACATCTCGAGAAATAAAAATGTCATGTGTTTCAAGATCATACAAACGCCAACCTTTCTTGCCATGAGGATACCCCAAAAAAATGCATTTACGACTTCGGGAGGCAAATTTATCACGTGGTTTAGGACGAGGGTGTGCATAACACAAACAACCAAACACTTTTAAAAGATCATAGTTAGGCTTTATTTTGAAAAGAATCTCAAAAGGTGTTTTTCCATCAAGAAGAGGGGTCAGTGTTCGGTTAATTAAATGAGCAGCGGTCAAAACACATTCTCCCCAAAAATCCAAAGGAAGACTCGTTTGGAATCGCAATGCCCGAGCCACATTTAAAATATGCCTATGTTTCCGTTCAAACTTCCCATTTTGTTCAGGAGTATAAACACAAGAAGTCTGATGTTCTATGCCCAGGTCTCCATATAAATTGACCAAAGATTTTTCCAAAAATTCAGCACCATTATCCGTTCGAAATATTTTTACAGTCTTTTCAAACTGATTTCAAACAAGTGCGAAGAACTTTTTAACCAAACCAACAGTTTCACTCTTGTCGATCATCAAGAATACCCAAGTTCCATGGCTAAAATCATCTACGAAAGTAAGAAAGTAATGTGCTCCAGTAAATGAAGTTCGAGAGTAAGGGCCCCAAATATCGCAATGAATAAGTTCAAAACAATTGTTACTTTTATAGTTACTAACCGGAAAAACATCCTGGTCAGTTTTGCGCGGTGGCAAACATCACAAACATCACAAACATGAATTGAATTATTCTGCCTATTTGTACTATGAGCTATTACAAGAAGAGACATGCTTTTACTGGACGGATGACCCAAATGTTGATGCCACAGTGTTTCCATATCTTTTCCTCCGATAGCATAAGCCGTTCCCGGTACTGTTTGAAAAACGTACACCCCCTCTTGCTGCTTACCCAGACCAATCTGCATCCTCGAGGTGAGGTCCTGTATCACACACAACTTATTAGTAAATATCACATGCCAGTTTTTTATCAAAAGTAATTGCGCTACAGAGATCAAATTACACGTCAAATTAGGCACATAAAGTACACCCTCCAAAGCTAGATACGGACTTAAAACAACACGTCCTATTTAATGGCACTTGTCTTTGCACCATCAGGAGGTCCAGCAGGAGAAGGGGTTATACTTTCAACATTTGTTAATAATTCCGGATGTATCCGGTCATATGGTACGATGCTCCGCTATCTATAAGCCATAACGGGGGCGGTTTACTCTTACCAGACATTTTCTCGGCACTTGCATTTGAGGTTTCCACCAATTTCATTAGTTGCTGCAGCTATTCACCTGTGAGAACAGGGGCATCAGTCACACCAACAGCTCCAGATGAACTGCTGCCACCATCAGCTATAGCCTGAACAGCATGTGCAGCAACATAATGTCCCGTGCCTTTTCCTTTTGCTTTGTCCTTGCCTTTGTTAGGATAGCCATGAAGTTGAAAACACTTGCTCACATCATGGTTTGACTTTCCACAATGAGTGCAAATAACCCGTTCTATCTTGTTTCCTCCTAAACCATCAGAGACTTTACTAACAGAGGTGACGGCTGCAACTTTTGACATCGCTTGAACAGCATAACCTACTGCTTCTACTCGTTCCTCGCAGCCTCGGGCTATAGCTTTATGGGTCTCCTCTTGGGCAGCCATAGAGTATACACGATTAACGGACGGAAGCGGTGTTGTACTTAAAATTTGAGTGCGCAGATTTCCGAAGACTCCTTCGTCTAGCCCCATTAAAAACTGGTACACATGGTCACGTTGGGTTTCTTCACTCACCCATTTTGTTACGAGACATGCGTCTCCACTCGGACAGGATGGAACAGTTCGACTGCTCTCCAACTCGTCCCATACAGCCCGTAGCTTCGTATAGTAATTCCCAACGCTGGATCCTGCTTGTTTTGTGGTTGCCAAACTCGATTTTAATTGGTACTGTCGAGGGATATTCTGAATAGCATAGCATTCTTTGATATCATCCCAACGCTCCTTGGCGGTGTCAAAATATGGAATAAATGGCTGCAGCTGAGGGTCAATTGTGTTATGGATCCATCCATTGATCATTGAATTGTTGGGTCCCCATGCAAACCCTTCGCCTGACTCCGAATCGTCCGGCTGCAGGATAGTCCCATTGATAAAACCCAGTTTGTTCTTGGCTTTCAAAGCGTTTTTCATGGCCTTTGCCCACGTCTCGTAATTGCTATCTCCGCGGAGCACCACATTCGTCAACATGATACCGGGATTGTCTGATGGATGGAGAAAGAATGGGGAGCGTGGATCAGTCACCTTCAAAGTTTTTGATCCGTTTCCTCCAGTTGACATTGTCCCAGATCTGTGTTTGAGAAAAAAAATGCAGAAATAACAATCGTGAGAGAAGAAGAGGAGCAGGCTGCGCTTGATGCCAAGAAGCTGTCTGGACAGAAGAGAAAAAAAAAAAAAAAAGGAAAGGGGCAATGAACAACAGAAACTGAAGGAGAAGTGTTTTGAGTTCAGTCCCTTGATCTTTAGCTCTGATACCAAGTTAAAATTTAGAGGAATGAACTGATGCCTTTTGGCATTTACATGAAACATATTTATAGGTACAGTTACATCAAGGAATGCTACTAGAACATACTAATACATTCTGGACCATATTAATTATATACATCTAATCTAGACTATCTTAATTATGTACATCATTATCTAACAAAAGAGCTGCCGGAACTTCCAAATCGACAAGAACTCCATTACCCTCTCCGGCTGCAAAGCAATCACAAGCCCAATCTCTCCGGCAACGAACTTACTTGTTGAGGTGTTATACAATACAAAAATAAAAATTTGTACATCAATCATTTTGATGCATTTTATAATATTCGTTAATTCATTTCGTTAAATGAGATCGTATTATTATATCAAAGCCGACAGAAGTCACCAATGTCATGTCACCAATGCCAAGTGGTTTAGGAGGCAGTCAATAATTGAATTGGCCAAGTTTTGATTCCTGGTAGCAGCTTGCTTACATTATTTTTTTCGTTCTCTTCTAGAATACTAAATGATACATATAATCATAATCAACTATATTATTATTTTTTTCGTACTCTTCTAGAATACTAAATGATGCATATAATTATAATCAACTATATTGGTCAATTTTTTTTAGTACTTTCTTCTTAAATATTAAATTATTTACAATTTTCTTTATCTTCAATTATCATCTTAATATTATCCTAGTAGTTATTTGAATACTTTGTGATTATCATTATAATTTTATTACAATATTTCTTTAAATTACTCAGAATTATCTCAAATCAAAAATTTTAACCCAATCTAATTATCAATCTTCACTAGTCAAGAATCTCAATCATTTTATTAACAAAAGCTAAAATCTAGGGAATGATGAAAAGAGAGACCTTGAAGAAAAAAATGCTAAAATTTAAGAAAAAACATAACAAAAGGTCTCGAACAAAAAGAAGAACGTGGTAAAAATAAGGAGCATAGAATAGAAATTTTAGAATGTAATCGCCCATCTACTATTGGGAATAAAAAAAATGAGGCCCCAACCAACTGATTAGCCTAGGCCCCATTTATCACAGGGCCGGCTCTGACCGAGATGATCAATTAAATGTTCGGTAGGCTCCACCATTGCCAAATAAATTCTTGGCCCCGCACAACTCACAAGAAGGGAAGGCAACTGCATCTCGCCTGCAAACCGCAACGGAAAAACGTTACAAAAGATCACATATTAATTTCAGTACTTGAATATATTAGCCCAGTGAAAGTATCTAATCTTTTTAAGATCTATAATTTGCTCATGTTCCATAGGCTTATATTGATCACTTGAGTTCCAATTTAAGTACCTACGCAACAACCAGACGGACGGTAAAAATGGGACAATTATTTTAGGACCTCGACGTCTTTGTCATAACAAAATATTATTCCCGTTAAATGTTTACCCGACCCAAATTTGAATATGATCTATGTGGATCCCTATTTTATGAGAATGTCGCCTAGTTGTTCTAGTACCTCGGCAAAAGTTGGATTCTTGGTTGTCGCTAATGGTTTGGTTCTCCCTATGTTATATGTTATACACTACAAGGAAAATTCATTTTAGCTACGGCAAATTCCGTAGCTAAAATGAAGATTCCGTAGCTAAATCGTGTTTAGCTACGGATTTGTTCCGTAGCTATTCCGTGGGTGCAGGTTCGTCGCTAAATTGGGCGTCGCTGTTTTGTAGCTGTTTTAGAGACGGGATATGTCCGTCTCTAATTTAGAGACAGATATGGCCGTCTCTAAATTAGAGACAGATATGTCCGTCTCTAAATTAGAGACAGATATGTCCGTCTCTAAATTAGCTACAGATATGACCGTTTACGGATTAGCGACAGATTTTTCGTCTCTATTTAAATTCTCGTTTTATTTTCGAACCATTTAGCGACAAATATTTTCGTAGCTAAATTGACAATTTTTTTTAAAAAAAATAATATATATATTTAAAAATATATATTAATATATTTTAAATATATATATATATATATATATATTTAAAATATATTAATATATATTTTTAAATATATATTAAATCAGTCCCTTAATTTTTCTTATTCTCAAATCAATTCCTTAATTTTTTTTATTTTCAAATCAATCCCTTAATTTTATTAATTCTAAATCAGTCCTTTGACAATTCAAAGTTACACTTTGCCCCCCTCAACTCCTTTTCTACCCAAATCCGTCCTCAATATTCACCACCAGCGACCACCGCCATCCACCGTGACCATTCACCACCGTCGACCATTCACCACCATCACACAACCACATCAAACCACCTACATTCACAACCACCATCAAAACATTCACCGGATCGTGCAAAATCAAAACGAAATCAAAACGAAATCAAAACAATCAAAACATTCACCGGATCGTGCGAAATCCCCAAAGTCGACCATTCACCACCGTAATCTGCGGCCCATCTACAATCAAAACGAAATCAAAACAGAGATGAAGAAATCGTGCGAAATCTAAACAGAGATGAAAAAACAATCGTGCAAAATCAAAACAGAGGGAGAGACGGAGTGTTTTTTCATACTCGTGATCTCCATGGCGAAGACGGAATGCGAGCCGGTTGCCATCACTGGAGACGAGAGAGGAAGAGGGAATGGTAGCTGGTGGCGGCGTAAGGTGAAGAGATAAATGGGAGGTCTGTTAGTGTTTGTTGAAGGGAGAGAAATAGAGAGAGAAATAGAGAGAGTGACGGAGGGGGCGTAAGGCACTGGATGTGGATGGCGCTCGCGATCAGCGTGAGGAGTGAAAAAACGAAGGAGACGGTGAGGGAAATGAGAGAGAGAGAGAGTCGTGCTTTCAAATGAAGAGAGAGAGAGAGAAATAGGGAGAGGGAGTAAATGGGTTTGTGTGAATTAATATGGGCCATTTGATTTATTGTTATGAACGGTTGGATCTTGCTTTGGCCATAATCCGCGTGAAATTTTAAAATCCAATCAAACAATGCCACATCACACGTACTTATATTTATTTCACACTATATTATACAATAACTAAAATATTTATGTCTAATATTAAGAATAATAATATTTATTATTAATAATATTTATTAATAAATTATTAATTATATAATTAATTAATTAATTAATATTAATATTAATTATATAATCAGTAATAATATTAATAATAGTATTAATAATAATTAGAAATTTTTATTATTTTTTATTGAATAGGAAAAAATATTTTAGATTTTTTTATTACTGAAATTTACAAAAAGTTATCTAAAATATTTATATGCTTTTATTGATTTATCCAAAATTTTAGTTATAGTAATATGCCTAATATCAAGAATAATAACATTATCATATAATTAGTAATAATACTTAATAATAAGACTAATAATGATGTTATTGTTAATTATTCAATTATATAATTGAATATATTAATAATTATTATTATATAATTAATAATAATATTAATAATAACTAGTAATAATATATAACATCAAAAATAATAATGTTATTAATTAATAATAATATTCATTAATTTAATTATTTTATATTTATTAATAATAATTTAAACTTCTAAGAAATATTAATATACCTAAGTAATAATTGATATTAATAAATTATAAAAAATACTTATTAACAATAACAATATTTTAATCTTTAAAGAAAATAGTAATTAGTAATAATACTTAATAATAAGACTAATAATGATGTTATTGTCAAAATGGTATATGTCTACCTCTTTTATTTTTTTTATTTTGTTCTACATTCTAAATGACATTTAAAGTGTTTTTCATCTTTATGACTTTCCTCAAAATCCAAATGGAAATTGAGTTATAAATATGTGCCATTATTTAGGATTTTAAGGAATGTGTCCCGATCTTGTGAAAATGGTATACGGCTACCTCGTTTATTTTTTTTTAATTTTTTTCTACATTCTAAATGACATTTAAAGTGTTTTTCATCTCTATGACTTTTCTCAAAATCCAAATGGAAATAGAGTTACAAATATGTGTCATTATTTAGGGTTTTAAGGAATGTGTCCCGATCTTGTGAAAATGGTATACGGCTACCTCGTTTATTTTTTTAATTTTTTTTCTACATTTTAAATGACATTTAAAGTGTTTTCTATCTCTATGACTTTCCTCAAAATCCAAATGGAAATTGAGTTACAAATATGTGCCATTATTTAGGGTTTTAAGGAATGTGTCCCGATCTTGTAAAAATGGTATACGGCTACCTCGTTTTATTTTTTTTTTATTTTTTTCTACATTATAAATGACATTTATATCTTTAAGCAATGTGGGATAGGGTTTAGGGTTTAGGGCTCAGAGTTAGGGGTATAGGGTTTAGGGTTTAGGTATAGGGTATAGGATTTAGGGTTTAGGGTTTAGGATTTAGGGTATAGGGTATAGGGTTTAGGGTATAAGGCATAGGGTTTAGGGTATAGGGTTTAGGGTTTAGGGTTTAGAGTTTAGGGGTTAGGGTTTAGAGTTTAGGGTTTAGGGTATAAGGTATAGGGTTTAGGGTTTAGGGTTTAGAGTTTAGGGGTTAGGATTTAGAGTTTAGGGTATAGGGTTTAGGATTTAGGGTATAGGGTATAGGGTTTAGGGTATAGGGTTTAGGGTTAAGGCTTTAGGGTATAGGGGTTAGGTATAGGGTATAATGTATAAGGGTTAGGGTATAGGGTATAGGGTATAGGATTTAGGGTTTAGGGGTTAAGGTATAGGGTTTAGGGTATAGGGTTTAGGGTTTAGGGGGTTAGGGTTTATGGGTTAGGGTATAGGGTTTAGTGGTTTAGATATAGGGTATAGGGTATACGGTTTAGGGTATAGGGTTTAGGGTTTAGGTTAGGGTTTTGGGTTTAGGGTATATGGTGTAGGGTTTAGGGTTTAGAGTTTAGGGTTAGAGTTTAGGGTTTAGGGTATAAGGTATAGGGTTTTTTTTAAAAAAATTATTTTTTAACGTATCAATCTCATGTGGCCAAAATTACGGGGTTTATGGTCATAGGGCCGAACTAGGTATAGGGTTTAGGGTATATGGTTTAGAGTTTAAGGGTTAGGGTTTATAGTTTAGGGTATAAGGTTTAGGGTATAAGGTATATGGTTTAGTGGTTTGGGTTTAGAGTTTAGGGTTAAGGGTTTAGGGTTTAGGGTATAAGGGTTTAGGATTTAGGGTATAGGGTTTAGGGTTTAGGCTTTAGGGTATAGGGTTTAGGGTTTAGGGGTTAGGTATAGGGTATAATGTATAAGGGTTAGGGTATAGGGTATATGGTACTAGGATTTAGGGTTTAGAAGTTTAGGGGTTAGGGTTTATAGTTTAGTGGTATAAGGTTTAGGGTTTGTTAGTGGTATAAGGTATAAGGGGTTTAGGGTTTAGGGTTTCAGAGTTTAGGTGTGGTTAGTGTTTAGGGTATAAGGGTTTCCATGATTTGGAGTGTGATATAGGCAAAGGTTTAGTGGTATAGGGTTTCAGGCTTTTTAGGGTATAGGGTATAGTGGTTTAGTAGGTTTAGGGGTTAGATATAGTGGGTATAATGTATAAGTGGTTGGGTATGGGTATAGTGGTATGGGGGTATAGGATTTAGGGTTTAGGGGTTAAGGTATAGGGTTTAGGCACTAGTGGTTGGGTTTAGGGTTTAGGGGTTTAGTGACTAGGTTAGGGTTTGAGGGTTAGGTTGCAGTACTAGCAGGGTTTAGGGTTTAGTGTTTAGGGTTTAGGGTTTAGAATATAGAGTATAGGGTATAGGATTTAGTGCTAAACTGAACCACCAAACCCTATACTCGAACCCTAACCCCTAAACCTAGAACCCTAAACCCTAAACCCTACACCCTAAACCTAACCCCTAAACCCTATACCCTATAACCCTGAAAATTCCTATACCCTAAACCCTAAACCCTATACCCTAACCCCTAAACCCTACAACCTACTACCCTATATCCTTTTATACCTATAACCCTTATACATTATACCCTATGCACAACCTAACCCTAAACCCTAACCCCTAAACTTCCTAAACTCTAAAAACCACCTAAACCCTAAACCCTATACCCTAGTACATTATACCTTATACCCTAAACCTTTGTTAATTAGTGGCTTTTTTTTAGAAAAAGGATTATAGAAAAAAAGATAGAAAAAAACTAAACAAATGAAAGTATATAGAAGAAAAGTCAAAAGAGGGACGAAATACCCTATATTTATTTTTATTTTTTTTAAAATTTTTTATTGACTAGAAAACAATAATTTAGCCTTTGTTAATTAGTGGCTTTTTTTAGAAAAGTTATAGAAAAAAGATAGAAAAACTAAACAAATGAAAGTATATAGAAGAAAAGTCAAAAGAGGGACGGACTGACCCTATATATTTATTTTTTTTATTTTTTTAAAATTTTTATTGACTAGAAAACAATATTTTAGCCTTTGTTAATCAGTGGTTTTTTAGAAAAAGTTATAGAAAAAAAAGATAGAAAAAAAACTAAACAAATGAAAGTAGATATATAGAAGAAAAGTCAAAAGAGGGACGGACTACCCTATATTTATTTTTTTATTTTTTTAAAAAAATTTTTATTGACTAGAAAACAATATTTTAGCCTTCTTTGTTAATCAGTGGTTTTTTTTTTAGAAAAAGTTATAAGAAAAAAAGATAGAAAAAAACTAAACAAATGAAAAAGTATATAGAAGAAAAGTCGAAAAAAGAGGGACAAAGACTACCCTATATTTATTTTTTATTTTTTTTTAAATTTTTTATTGACTAGAAAACAATATTTTAGCCTTTGTTAATCAGTGATTTTTTTTAGAAAAAGTTATAGAAAAAAATATAGAAAAAAACTAAACAAATGAAATGTACATAGTAAGAAAAGCTCAAAAGAGGGACGGACTAATTCCTATATTTATTTTTATATTTTTTTTAAATTTTTATTGACTAGAAATAAACAATATTTTAGCCTTTGTTAATCAAACAAATGCCTTTTTTTTTTAGAAAAAGTTATATAAAAAAAAGATAGAAAAAAACTAAACAAATAAAAGTATATAGAAGAAAAGTCAAAAGAGGGACGGACTAATCCCTATATTTATTTTTTATTTTTTTAAATTTTTTTATTAACTTAGAAAAACAATATTTTAGCCTTTGTTAATCAGTGGTTTTTTTTAGAAAAAGTTATAGAAAAAAAGATAGAAAAAAACTAAACAAATGAAAGTATATAGAAGAGAAAAGTCAAAAGAGGGACGGACTTCCACCTCATATTTATTTTTATTTTAAAAATTTTTTATTAACTAGAAAATAATATTTTTAGCGCTTTGTTAATCAGTGATTTTTTTAGAAAAAGTTATTTAGAAAAAGATAGAAAAAAACTAAACAAATGGAAAGTATATAGAAGAAAAACGTCAAAAGAGGGACGGACTACCCTTATATTTTATTTTTTATTTTTTAAAAAAATTTATTGATTGACTAGAAAACAATATTTTAGCCTTTGTTAATCAGTGGTTTTTTTAGAAAAAGTTATAGAAAAAAAGATAGAAAAAACTAAAAACAAATGAAAGTATATAGGAAGAAAAGTCAAAAGATTAGACGGACTACTCTACCTTATTTATTGGTTTATTTTTTTAAAAAATTTTTATTGACTAGAAAACAATATTTTAGCACTTTGTTAATCAGTGGTTTTTTTAGAAAAAGTTATAGAAAAAAGATGAAAAAAACTAATGAAATGAAAGTATATAGAAGAAAAGTCAAAAGAGGACGGCCAATTTCTGCATATTTATTTTTTTATTTTTTTAAAAAATTTTTTATTGGTAGAAAATAATATTTTAGCCTTTGTTAATCAGTGGTTTTTTTAGAAAAAGTTATAGAAAAAAGATAGAAAAAAACTAAACAAATGAAAGTATATAGAAGAAAAGTCAAAAAGAGGGTACGGATGATTCTGCATATTTATTTTTATTTCTTAAAAAAATTTTTTTATTGACTAGAAAACAATATTTTTGAGACCTTTGTTAATCAGTGGTCCTTTTTAGAAAAAGTTATAGAAAAAAAGATAGAAAAAAAGCTTAAAACGAAATGAAAGTATATAGAAGAAAAGTCGAAAGAGGGAATGAATGCCCTATATTTATTTTTTATTTTTAAAAAATTTTTTAT